>CM032813.1:937500-1107500 GCA_019155185.1 Beaufortia kweichowensis | reverse complement strand
GGGTTTGATGGAAAGATGGTGCTCACTTGGTTGTCTGCTGAGAGGCGTGGCATGGAGATGGTCCGGCCATGCCCTTCCATTGGGTGATAGGGCTCAGTGTCCGAGTAACCGTCCCCAACAGGCCCAATCTCTCTCATTTCTACCGTCTGCAAAACAGAGCGACAGCATGTGGGCCGGGCTGATGCCTGCTTCACCGGCCTACAGCTCTATCGGCTTTAATAATGGACCAATGAGGGTTTAAAGCAGTAGAGGACAATTCTCATCAGTCATTTGTAACTTTGCTGATGGTTAATGTGTGTCTGATCATCCAATAAGTGCACACTAGTCTCACAGAGAGCCCATATCACAGCCTTTTCTGGTCAGGAAAATCACATTTAGACTGATAAAGGATGATCAGCCTATACAAGTTCTAGACAAGAATTAAATAAATTCAAATCTGCAGATGATAAATCAAAACTATATATATTTTAACATAACATGTTTTGTTTTAATACACTCCCACAAGAGAAAAAAGAGTGAAAAGTTTAGCAACTAGGTTTATCTGAGACTAGATATACAGAGTTATTTTTAACCCATGGTTGAGTCAAAATGTTGTCTTAACCTTTCACTTTAGTATTTCATTGCTGAATTCTAATCCAACCATGACAAACTATCTATTGATGGAAAGGATAAATTCAAAGATTCAAGAATAAATATTTGTCAAATTTTCATAACAATAAATGTTAATGTTATTTTAAAAATAAAATTAAAATAATTATCAATTTTAAATTAAACTAAATAATTAAAAAAATATATAAAATCTCAGATAATATACTAAGAAAATGTGCATATTTTTCAGATTTGATCATTGTCCTCCACTGGTTTAATGAGTTTATATCATGCTTAGTAAAAGGCTTCATGGTACTAGTAGATGCTTTGGATGAGTGTCTATTGGAGGGAAACATCAGGCTTCTATAAAGAACAGTTAGATTGAAGGAGAGATGAGACTCTGGAGGGGGTTTGGACAATGAGAAAGCAGCCGAGCAGTAAAACACCCTTAAAGTCTGGCAGACGCGGTTGAGTCCAGACACATGAGCTTTGACAGACAGTGAACACGTGAGGAACCAGTTCATTAGAAAAAAAGAGATGAACAACAGGCCGAGAGAGACAGAAGAGATAGAAAGTGTGATAGTATGAATGAGACGCGTGTCCAAACGCTGCAAAAAGAGCAATGAAAACACCAAAGATGTTCAGAAACACATTGTGCTTATATAGTCACGGGTGTTTTGATGGGTCTGAAGGAGCCGTATACCTGGAGAAATAAGAAATGTAAGGCTCCAAAGCATCACTAAAGCTCTTCTGATCTCCAGTCTCAGGTATTACCTGTGGATTGTGTCGGCCGTCATGATGATCGTCTGGATACGGTCTGTCGGGGTTCCAGTTTTCCGGAACAGACTTCTGGAACATTTCCTGGGCTCGTGACGTCACCCACGACTGGCTCTCAGTCATTCCGCCGTCTGGAGGTCTGAAGCAGAAGGAGAAATGAATGTCAAGACATGACAAACTCTCTCACACACAGTTTTACTCGGTATAAATTGTCACACAAGCGGCTGCAAACAAGGTTAAAGTTGAAACATAATGGAGGATAAACAGCAGAGAAAAGGCGAAACTTAAAGAAAGAGAAGAAGTGTGGCCTACAAGGAAGAAAGAAAGAAAGAAAAACTATCAAAAGACGACAAAAAGAACAAACCCACTGCTGAAAAGACCTGCTTGGACCAACATGAAGAGTTATAGTGGTTAACCCAGATATGGCGACAAATCTTATTGGTTCTCTAGTCTTGTGACTATATGTGTGTTTTGTCATGAGACACGCAAGAGCTATTGAGATGTGTTGCCATATCTGGAGTCATCTGGATAACTTTAATGATGGACGCTTCGACATTTTGGGATGATAACATGAAATGTTTGTGTTTAACAGAAAAATAACTCATATACAGCAGAGATGGCACAAGCGTGAATTTTCCAGCCCACCAGCACTGGTCTGTTCAGCAGATCGTTCAGACAGATTAGACAACAAACACGTCTGACATATAAAAACAGTTAAAACCTTGATGAGTGACGCTGTTGTACTCACAGGCTGTTGACAGGTTCCTGCGGTAACTCGGGGAGGCCGTTCAACCCCTGCCCCCCTTCCTGGTTGGGAGACGGCTCCATGCGCTGAAACATTAATGGCGTTCGGTTCTGTGTGAGATACGAACATGGCCTGCAGCTGGGATCAGACACACTCATGGAACACGGGGTAACACACACAAGCCACCGTGCATTACACAGGTGGTGGGGTACCAGACAGCAGAGGTCACCCAGAGGGCATCATGGGAAATTGAATCCTCCGGTGCCCTCGCCAACCTGCATGGACTCTTCCATTGGGGCCGTGCTGTCTGGGTAGGTGCTGATGGCTCAAGGCATTTCCATCCAACCCACCAGAAGATATGGGTGGTAGTAACAATTTGGGCATGCTACAATGAAGATCTGAGGTTCAGATTTACAGCTAGAGGTTCTGGGTCTAATCTCATACTCAGAGACCGTCATAGCCCAAAGGTTACACCAACAACAGCCCCTCAACATCTAATGAACATATCGGTTAGACAAACGTCCAAACAGAAGGAGAAATAACTCAATGTTAGTGACATTAAAAAATTAAAACAAAAGTCAATGGGGTGTCAAACTTTTAGGTGTTGGTGTCCTTCATTCGATTTTAATTCACAATCATCAAAGTTTTTGGTATAAAAATACTGATTCATCAAATAACTTTTGTGTCAGGAGGCTCTGTGGCTTTAGTGGTGTGTAACATTACTTAGTCATAATTTCTGATTAAGAATTTTAGCAAAACAGCGAATCGTTTCTTCCACACCCCTGTCATCAAAAACAGAAGAAGAAATGCAGAAAAAAAGACAGAGATACACAAACAATAATAAATGCAAACAAGTTGACATCACATTGAGAGACAGACAGGCATATAGACGAGACAGGTCAGGGATGGATATAAAGAGCGAGCACTGCTGATGTTGAGAGGGTGGTGCAGAGATACAGGTGTGGTAAGATGAAGTCAGTTATAGGTTAAAAGGACAGACAGAAAGGCAGAGTGTTCATGGTCTTTATACTCCAATAGATCTAAAGGTTTAAATTACCAGGCGGGACATAAACCATGCACACTGTGCCTGAAGGATCATGGGAACATTCCCTGGGAAGGGTACAGGAGTGACACTAACAAAAAGGCCATGTTGTATCATTTGACATTGAATATATCCTGCAAAATCTGATTTTAGCATGCTATTACTCTTTAAATAAAGTGTGATCATGTCTAGGAGCAGTGTAATTGATGTCATAAGCATTCTCTCAGATATCTGCAGTATTTATATATTAGTGCTTCATGTGAAAAGTAATGCAAACGCTGGATGCACAGGTATACTGCCAAAAAACCCTTAAGGTTTTTAAGCCATTATGTGAAAAATTATATTCCTCTAAAAATCAAGAATTGTAATGAGCAAAGTTAGCCAGACACCTCTGTAACGTTAGTGAAGCACAAGCTTTACTAAACAGACTAAACAGAGCTGCAAAAGGAAAAAAGATTGGTTAGTTTTAAAGCGTTACCTGCTCCTCACGAAGTGCCTGCAGCTTTTTGGCTTTGCTCTGCCGGTAATACTCCATAATCATCATGGCGGCGTAGATCTTGCCTACCGTCAGGTCTGTCGCTGCTGAAAGGATGAAAAAGTTACCCTGCACAATTAGACCGGGGTGGAATGGGACCCTGAGCCGAGAGGGGAATGGGAGTTGGAGACAAGGCATGCCACAAACACAAAGATCCAGTCTCACAGATCCAGACTAAACCCAGTCATGACCTCAGAAGAAGTCTTGACAGGAATGAACTTGAAGTTCTTCTTAGTCCAGAATGAGTCTTAATCTAGGTCTGAGAAACTGGACCACAGATGCACGACACATTACAAACATACAGTACAATGGTCCCAAAGTGTAACTGGATTATTAAAATATCAAAATGGATTATTTAAAAGCCTAAAAAATTTGTAATGCAAAGTAAATGTTCAGAGACATTTGGGGGCCATTGTGTTTACAATATACACACATAAATATATATATACACACAATATACAACTGACACTAGACAAACTGTACAACAAAGTACACCGACAAGTACAAAATGTCACAGAGCTGATAGTCTTTTCACAATCAGATTCTCATTAACTGAAAAATATCTTCACACTTCCAGCCTGTATTTCATTCCTAAAAGACTCAAAAGTCATTTCACTACGAGTTGATGTTGTCAATGTGACCATTACAACTATTTAAAATGTCAAAGAGCTCAAATTTTTCATCAAAACTCTACAGCGGCATCCAGAGTTTGAATGAGACACGTAACATATAATGTGAAAAATTTGGAGCTGCCATTAACGTAAACATTTTTCAGTTCACATAATACATTTATTCTTTATTCTTTATCTCATAGCGAAATGGCATTTGGTCACCTAATAAACTATTTAAAGATTAACTAAACATGCTGATATTAATGAAAAATCATTATCATAATCAATAATCATAAAAAAAACATGCTAAGGAAAAACATATGAAAACTACCAGACATGGTACAAGAATATATAGTTCTGTATACACAGGTATCTATTCTGAAAAGTAATCGTGTCATACTGTCTAATGTCTCAGATAAAAGATAATCCAGAGAGAAGTGCTGTTTGGCTAAACCCAGCTTTGTGCTTTACACATGCTGGAGTGAAAAGACTTCTATAGAGGATCCATCTATAGCGAGGCACCCCCTGATAACAGGCACTCGACACAGAGAAGAAGAGAACACAAGAAAGACAAAACAAGGAAACAAGGGAACACATACATATGATATGGTAGCCTAAATGAGAAACGAAAAAGTGAAGTGTGTTAAATTCTCCAAAGCAAACTAAATGTAAAAGCAAAAACGTGTCTCTTTATTGCCTGTTTATTTCAATTGGGATAAAATCAAGGCTCAATTCATATAGTGCTTTTTACAATTTTGCATTGTTGTAAAACAAACAGACTATAAAAATAGATATAGTAAAAATGATACTTCATAAATCAGACAAAAAAGTTGTAGACAGGGTAAGGGGTCTGTCTTCTAGTCATCTGTAATGAACAATCATAGTTCACTTCAAACTAGATCTGAAATCAATGCTACAATGACAACAAACAAGCAATAAACAGGCTGGTGGTTCAGCTCATGTTTCCAAGCTAAGACAAGGATCATATTTTGCGTCTTGAGATGTCATCAGTCTTAAGATGAGATCTCAACTTAATAAAATAAAGTTGACAATAGTAATGATGGCATGGTAGTACTGATCTAATAAACAGAATCGGAAATTGTCTGGTATGGATGAGGGAGAGAGAGAGAGAGAGAGAGAGAGAGAGAGAGAGAGAGAGAGAGAGAGAGAGAGGAGAGAGAGAGAGAGAGAGAGAGAGAGAGAGAGAGAGAGAGAGAGAGGAGAGAGAGGGAGAGGGAGAGGGAGGAGAGAGAGAGAGAGAGAGAGAGGAGAGAGAGAGAGAGAGAGGAGAGAGAGAGAGAGAGAGAGAGAGAGAGAGAGAGAGAGAGAGAGAGAGAGAGAGAGAGAGAGAGAGAGAGAGAGAGAGAGAGAGAGAGAGAGAGAGAGAGAGAGAGAGAGAGGGAGCGTTGCCTGATCAGAGGGTGCTGAGCGGTGTAGACTGAGAGAAGCTTTCCTCTGATGAATTGGTGATCTTTGATTGGTTGTTTTTCTACAAACCCATCTGCAACTTACACTTGTGTGGCGTTACCAGCAGATCCAGATTCTTCTGGGAGAGATTCGGCCAAATCGCCATCATTTCCTTACGGAGCTCCGCATCCATCTGGTGTTTGTCTACGCCTCCTAAAAGCGTGTGAGTTCAGGACAGGGTAAACACACAAACATGGCAAATTACATCAGATAAAAATGTTTTTTTTGTTAATACATCTAAAATATTATTGCTCATGAGAAGAAAGAAAAAAGAAAGGAAAACACGATTTTGTTTTGTACCCTTGGCAATTTTGATGTCCAGGGCCGTACGGATCAAGGCCATGAGTGTAGAGTTAAAATGCACGCTGTTGTCATCGGCAACAGGTAGGTCCATACGCAGCAATCTCTGTAGAGAGCCAATCAGAGTGGATGAGGGCGGGGCTGTGTAAGCTAAACCTCCAATCAGATGTTTGGTGACTAATAAAAGGTCTGGGGAGCTCATCTGGTTGTAGCTTAAAAACTACTAGTTACTAGTTTTGCTATAAAACCATCATTATTGAACTTTATTTCTGTAATTTTAAAAGAGGGCATGAGTTTTCAGTGATACAATCACACAAATCTGATCATCTGTGAGAGCCACTGAAAGACAACCTGCATCCTTATAATGTGTGAATGGACTTTAAGCCATTCCCACATCTTATAAGACAAATCTGTACAGACAAAAACATCAATTATAGGACTGAACTAAAGCCCTCACAGATAACAGAGGCTGTATCACATCAGATAAAGTCATTACCTCCACATCCTTCTCTAAAAACTGTACTCAGATCAGTTATATACTGTGGACTCAAGAAGTGTTTGGACACGTAAGTGACTCTTTATGAATGTGCATAAATGTTTTAGACAAAAGATAGCACAATCAAATATTTTAAAAGTATTTAAACTAATAATAAATTCCCAGCTACGTTTTTAAAATCTTTGACCCAAAAAATTTTATTTTTTAAAATTGAAAACAACAGATATACTGTTCAAAATGAAGACAAGTATTTGGACACTTCTGGGTTGTAAAATATGACTGCTATGACTAACCAGAGACTACTTGGTTAAAGTAACTGCAAGAATAACTAAGAAAAGGTTAAATTACTTCTGAGAGAAGATTTAGCGTTGCTTTACTTTACTGGTTCGCCAAAGAAAAATTCTGTCAAAGGCACCATTACTTTTTACCTTCATAGAGTCTAAAAAACACTTTCCACAACAAAGAACATGTGAAAGATTCTCTGGATGTTAAATGTTCTCTGGTTCACTCATTCAGACCATTCAAAACTGTTTTTTCATGAAGCACCTTCATTCTTAGGAGAGAACATCCACAGAATAAATCTAATTTTAGTGCACAAGATGTTCTTTAGTAGTGGAAAAAGGTTTTACACACTATAAAGAGTAAGAAAAATTAGGAAGCTTTGATGGTTTCTGAGAACCCTTTTGAGCAATTTAAAGTATGTCCAAATACTTTTTAAGGCCACTGTAAAAATTGCAAAAAAAACATGCTAGAATTCACATATTATGGACGGCTACTGCTGTAGAGCTCCCCTACCTGTTGGAGGTGTTTATTTTGGGCAAACCAGCAAATGAAAAGGAACCTAAAAACATCAGTTTGATGATGTTTTCAGGTTCCTTTTTTCATTCGTTGGATCTACCTTCATGAGCTTTGGAACACACAAGCACACAACATGGCATTAGTAGGAAGGAGTGAGTGAGCAGGTGTGTGTTTGTGAATCTGTGAAGTGCGTGTGAATAAGCGCGTATGCATTTCCAGACGATCCGTTGTTCCTTGGAGGTGTAGAGACCGGCGAGCACAAGCGGCAGTTCCAGCAGCGCCATGCAGAAGCGCATGCGATGCAGCACTCCTCCTAAATGAAACACACCCAACCTTCCGCCCGCCCCGACATCATCATGCGACATGCAGTGCATGCACCCCCCTCCTCCCTCCCCAACCCCCTCACAAAACGAGAGCAGTGCAGCCGCGCACAGAGAGTATCATTTCATCTTTCACTTGTGTTTTCAAGTTTCTTTATCCTTCTTTGGGTGATATTTCTCATAGGGTTTATGATTTGATTTGGATTGGTGTTATTTTTTTTCTGATCTCTCGATGCAAAACGGGTGCAGTTTTTGGCTAGGTCAGATAAGGGGTGGCATTCCCTACGGTGTTAAAGAGGAAAAAATGGTCATGTTTTATACCGAGCAAGTGTAGGACTGAATTAGGGGGCACAGGTATAGAGGTTAGTTCACTTCAGACTGGAAAGCTATGAGATGTGTACCACATATAAAAATAATGAGGGGGAGTGGTTGTTCTTGGCAATGGATAGAGAGAAGTACTTAGAAAGAGAGCCAGAGAAGAATGTTGTTCATTGGAGATGAAGGAAATGATAAGAGAGCATGAGGAAAGTCAGAGGAAGAACTCAAGATGAAGGTGGTCTCTGTAATATTGTGATGAAACGCAGCACATCTACAAAACCGGTTGGTGACCATTACCCATTTAATTTCCACTATATCAATGTATCACACATCAACATGTTGATATGCTTGCTGATAATCTGGCACTTTGAGTAAAGAGGTTTCATATCTATACATTTAAGAGGCCTGCTGACTGACTAATAGAGAGACAGAAAGCGTGAAAAGGGAAACGTGCTGTTTTCCAAATAGAATACTTGCACACTAGCATACTTACTGCTGAAGTATACACTGTGTACTACATACTTTTTTCTATTAACAAACTGGCACACATTATATAACATTGCAAAGAGTGATATGTAGCAAACATGATAAATGATAATCATACATTTGAAATGTTGATATATCATTAAGGAACTCTTTAAAGGAAACACAATGTGAACCGCATTCCATCCATTGAATTTGCATACTATACACACACTATATACTACAGCAATATCAAGTATGGTAGTATGCTATCCAGTATAAAATAGGGACGAGGAGACAGAAAGTGAAAAGATAGAAAGTGGCAAGAGAGGAGAGGGTTAATGGAGCTTAGAAAGAAGTCAGAGAGGAGACCAGGAGGGTGATGCTGGGGATTCTGGGAGCATGTAGAGATGAAGCGGCATCAAATAAAGAAGAGAATAAAGAATAAAGCCAGAAGGAGAGCATCAGATCTGAAGAGAGAAAGAGTGAGAGACAGTATGAGAAAGAGAGAGGGGAACGGAAAACAGGTCAGAACTGCATTGACAGAATCAAACGAAGGACATGTGGAAAAGCTCGTCTAGGGGATTTGCTGAAAAAAAGGGTCAAGGGGGTCTAAAAACATTGCTCCTGAACGCTACATGATGACGCTAACTGAACCTGTGAACGTGTCATCTGCCGGAGGTCACGTAAAATCTAAAAAAGATGTGTGAGGAGAGATACGCGGACTGTAAAAATAAAGATCATCCACAGGAGGAAGAGACGCAGAGGGAAAACACACACAATCCTTCCCAGTCCTTCTGTACACGCACGCAGTGGATATTCCTGAAATCTTTTTCTACCTTTATATTTGTATATGAGGGGTATAGAAAACCTAAGATGCACTGAACTTGAACGTGAGGAAGTGAACTCGTTGCTTGTTAAGGGTGCTGTAAGAAATGGTTTCATTTATTCAAGACAATTAAACACAGTTTCACAAGATGATGTTTGCATGATTTGGTTTAAATGTTGAACGAAACAGGATAAAGGTGTCCTAATCCTAGCGTAAAAAGTTTCTTTCATTATGTGTTGAGCAGAGGGCGTGTGTCTGGTGAAAATGACCTTACAGCACCTTTAACACCAGTGATGTCATTATTATGGCCGCACGAGCGTGATCGAGCGTTTGAGTACGGTGCAGAAGGGCCGACAAGGTATCCTCCGTTCTCTCTCTCCAGCGGATGTGTGCGTGCGTGTTCGTGTCAGCTGGCTGACTTTTGCCGGTACCACACAACGTAAAAAGAAAAATACAGCAGCTCACCAACACCAACACTAACAGAAAAAAACGGACAGCTGCGATTGGCTGTGGCGCACCCACGGCGGGCAGCTGCCGCTAACCTTGTAGGCGACCCGAGCCGGGCACCTCTTCCCCAGGCCTAGCGGTGGACACATGTGCCTGAGCATCTCATACATATCACTGTAACTGATCCTGCCGCTGTAGGGGGGTGGGGTTGAGACCCCGAAAAATAAACGAGGAGAACCAAATTAAAGGGGACGACGGACGAACAAAACAACGTACAACAACAAGAGAACCAATGGAGGGGATGAGACAAACCGGAGGATGGCGGGGAGGGAAAACAAAACGGAAAAGGAAATAAGAAAAACAAAGACACACAGGTTATTGATTCGGTCTGGGCGAGGGGCTGGGCTTTTTTTACGAGCCGCGAGAGCTCTCGATCGGCTGGATCTGCAGTTACGGAGGTTAAACAGGAGGAGGGGAAGCTGGATTTAGTCCTAGTAAAAACACCGTTCTATGTGATCGTATCACGGTCTCATAGAACCGCAGTGGGGCTTCAAACAGGCAATAAAAAAGCTCCGCTGCTTGGTGGTGAACTATGACAGTCACGTCAATGCAGTCCTCTGATCCCCAACCCTCGCTTCATCCCCAAACAAGAACAATGCACACTGTTACACCCAGTCTGCCAAGGCATGGTTCAACAGCAAGCAGAAAAAGAAAATCAACAGGATGGCTGATTCGTTCGCTTTCTTTTCTTTTGTTTGGTTTGGCTGTTAAGAGCGATTCATTCCACAGACTTGGCTGTCGGTGGCAGTGCACGTCATGCTTCTAAAGGTGTCTGCATTGTCCCGCACATTCTCATTTGTCATATCAGAATGCATACAGAGATGGCGAATAAAATAACAAGAATGAATTTTAAGGAAAAGAAGAAAAAAAGAACCGTGGAGAAGAGGAAAAAATATCAACAGAAAAGGAATTAAAAGAAAAGCAACATTCATTCCAGTCTTCAATGCGAGCAGGTGCTTAAATTTTTGCTTAGGAGGATCCAAACCTTGCAGGCCACCCTATGAGGACATTTCTTGCCTAAGCCCAGCGGGGGGTCGATAACCCGCAATAAACTGTACATATCCTTATAATGAATGCGCCCGCTGCAAGAAGAATACAGGGAGGTTAGAGGGGCCACACACGGGAAGAGAGAGAGAGAGAGAGAGAGAGAGAGAGAGCTGAAGAAGAAGAAGTTGAGAAGAGCACAAAGAACAGAAAGTATCAAAGCACACATATCCATTGACAAATCACAGACCAAACCCAGTGATGCTCCCTTGGCTGTTCCACTGCCTCCAACCGCTATAAAACTGGATCATTCAAGACCAGTCCCACCAGAATAACGCTAGCAAACGCTGTGGGATCTTACAACCGCTCCTGCGAGGCAGAATTTAAAGCTGCGATCCGTACATTCTCGGTGATTGAGCTGTCTGGTGTGATTTCTGGGGATATGAAATGTATGACATTTTATTTTTTAAACTGAGAAGGCAAAAGTGACGGACTGCAGCTTTAAACAAGCCCGGGAGGGTGACGGTAGAATTAAGCGTCTAAAATTGAAATGCATGTGAAAATTCACGTGAAATTGAATTCTCACATGTGAAAACAGGCGGAGCTGCGTTTGAATGATCTTTAGCGCCGCTCTGAACGTCCCCATACATGGTGTGTATCCGTGGACATGACCGTGCACATGAGAGTCTCTCTCAACTCTGCGAGTCCAATGACTTAATTGAACTGCATACAGCAACAGCTACGTGGGGTTCAACAGTCAAAATACATGAGGTGTATTTTGTAAACATTTGTATGCAGTGGCAAGTACAGAAATAAGCTGCGACAGCTTGTCTGTGGAGATGTTTGCCATGCACACTTGAGCCATAAATGTGGGAGAATTAAGTCATTGCGAAGTCAGAATCTGCCATGCACATGGTCTCGTGTTTAAATCTCACTCATCTTTTCTTGTGTTATGCTTTCACTTCGTCTCTTTATATGATACTTTTAAATCGATGTTTTCTTGCCTTGCGCTCAAAAGTGCACTCAGTATGTTTCTCTCATTTAAAAGGGAAAGAAAATTGTCATTGAAAGGATGTAATAAACAATTACATGAGGTGAAGACTTTAATCACAACCTAAAACTTTTGCTTTTGCCTAAACCTTCATCCATATCTGTATAAAGTCAAAGGGAAGTCGGTGCACTCGGCGGCTATGTTTGCATCGCCTCCGGTCATAGCAAGACCACGCTCATATCTGCTTGAATGGGGAAAGAATGACATCTTAAAAATCACTGACTAAAATTACAATTAAATCACATGTTTCTTACCAACAATTAAACTGTACATTTCTTGTTTTGATTGACGATTGACTCTTATATTGAACGTCGCATTTTCCCCCATTCATAGCAACAGAACTGCAGCATCTTCTAAATGTTTCTAATCTTTAAAAACAACGAAGTAAACATCTTTCTGCAGAACAGCATCGTTGGAGGATGCAAGCACTGGGACGGGGTGAAGCGGGAGACGTGGAGGGAGTCTGGAGTTTGTACAGTCAGGCTAGACTACATATGTGACAAGGGGTTAGACCTTTAACAGATAGAGGGATATAAACATATAAATCAGCCATTCTGGGAATTTAATATTCACTGTGACTAGAAACAGGGCCTTATCTGCCTTATCCACAGAGACAGTGTGAAAAGTAGGCTTTGGGCCAGCAGCTATGGAAAAGAATGACCATTTTTTGGAGTTAGTTTGCACATAAACGTCTGTCAGTACATGTACGAAAAGCTATAATGATTAGCATCTTTAATATTATGTGTTAAAAATAAATGTAATATTTACAATTTAAAGATTAAAGATGGTGGTCGAGGGTACTCATTAGTAAACGAAAGTGTGCAGAAATACGTGTGACGTCTTACGTGTTTGTTGACGTGCACGTCTGCGTGTGTGTGTGTAACTCACCAGGCCGCAGGGTCGTACTCCGCCCATATCCTGACATACTCATCTAAATGATGAGGACCCAGTATGGAGGAGTCTCTGGTCAGGTACTCAAAGTTATCCATGATGACAGCGACAAAGAGATTCAGCATCTAAACACACGTACGCACATATCAAGATGATAATGTCTTAGTGTTTGTGCACTTAAAGGAAGATTATTTGGAAAAAGAAAGTTCTCACCAGGAAAGAACACAAGAAGATGAACGAGACAAAATAAGCATAGGCGACATTGCTGCCGCATTCCTGCTCGTCGCTCTGAGACATCGGATCACACGGCATCCCTCCGAGACAGGCCAGCATAATCTCATGCCATGCCTCGCCTGTGGCGCTCCTGTTACCAAAACACACACACCATATGGATTAAAGCGGGCATCAGAGAAAGAAAAGTTGAAAAATCTCACAACAGCAACCTGAAGAGGAGCATGAGGGCCATGATGAAGGTTCTGAAGTTGTTGTGTTCATTGACTGCACTTTCTTCATCCAATGCCAAGTTTCCAAACAACTGCAACATACCACATGTACACAGCATGAAATAAATCGAGAGTTCAGGTTGAGTCTATTCAGATGGAACAGATGGATTACCTGCATGCCAATGATGGCATAGATGAAGAACAAAATTGCAATGAGCAGACACACGTATGGCAGAGCCTGAGAGAGAGAGAGAGAGAGAGAGAGAGAGAGAGAGAGAGAGAGAGAGAGAGAGAGAGAGAGAGAGAGAGAGAGAGAGAGACAGAGAGAGAGAGAGAGAGAGAGAGAGAGAGAGAGAGAGAGAGAGAGAGAGAGAGAGAGAGAGAGAGACAATAAAACCTTTAATCATCCATGTACAAAAATAAGGCATATGAATAGTTGTAATAGATTAATGGGTGTACAGATATAAAAATATGACTATTTGTACCTTAAAGGACTGAACGAAGGTCCAAAGCAGAATGCGAATGGTCTCGCCCTGCCTCAAGAGCTTAATGAGACGAGCAGCTCGGAAGAGTCTCAGAAATCTCAGGTTTATGAAGTTATTCTGAAGATATTGTTTGAGATATACGTAGAGATGGAGAAGAGTGTGCCAGAGGAGAGGAGTGGTGAGTGAGTGAGTGAGTGACAGAGAGATAGAGAGAGAGAGAGAGAGAGAGAGAGAGAGAGAGAGAGAGAGAGAGAGAGAGAGAGAGAGAGAGTGTGTGTGTGTGTGTGTGTGTGTGTGTGTGTGTGTGTGTGTGTGTGTGTGTGTGTGTGTGTGTGTGTGTGTGTGTGTAAGAGAAAGAGAAGATACAGTAGAGGAATATGAGGTAAAGCAAGGAAGAAAAATCTGAATTAGTTTTCTTAATAAAATTTTTTATATATTAAAATTGAAATAAAAATTAAAAAGGAGAGACTGGAAAAAAATAATACAATGTATGAAATTAATAAAAATGGGATTGACATCAGTAAAACAAAAGGAAAGAAGGAAAAAGTAATAGCCAAATAAATTCAGGAGGGGTTTAGAAAAAAAACCCACAAAACTGTAACAGTCATCATCCAATCATATATTAAAGCATCATCTTTTTAATCAAATGCACTGATCTGTTGGGACAGGCAAGCCATAAATATGAAAACAGCCCGGTGCACTGTATTTAGAGCAATTGACCAATGGGGATTAACTGCTTTGGTCATGTGATACTCAACGCTCCAATCCACACACAGTTTATTCCATTTGTCTTTTCTTGGCAGTTTAGAATTGTTTAATTCGTAAATTATCCTCATGTTTAATCAACTTCTCTATAGATCACAAAAGGTAAAGAATATTGTCTCCGCACTTTTGCATATGATGAAAGTGTTTTTTGTTGCTTGTTTGCTATATGACAAGTCTTCTTAAATCACACGACAGCTGTGTGAGGATAGTCAAAATAACCTTTCATTTAATAGAAAAGAGCAGATTGAACATTCTGTTATGAACGACTCCTTTTGTGTACATACAGAAGACATAAGGGTAAATAAATGATGATTTTATTGGCTAATGAATGTGTGGACTGGTTATTGAGGATCACTCCCCGTTTCATCATACACATAACCTATAATGAGAGACGTAGCGCCCTCTTCCATTCAAACAGAGGAACTACAGCAGTGCAGAACAGGCTGATGGGGTACAGGAGAGGAGCAGAGAGATGAAGCCATCATGCAGCTTTTACTAAAGTGCATGGCATTCAGCAGATGGTGATGTCTGGGATATCTGTTTCTGCATGTGTTTAATGGTATTTCATGAACAAATGCAACAAAGCAGTGCTCTCATTGGTCGCTGGGTAACACTTTAGAGTAACTTCATCAGATAATTTGGTACAATAAATGCATTCAGGTTAACTTATTTAAAGTGATCAGATATCGGTAATGTTTACATACAGTAAATATGTGTGTTTGTGTTAGGGGTGGGCAGTATGAGCAACAATTTTTTATCACAATATGAGTTATTGTATATAATGATAACAATATATGGGCAATTCCAGCATTATGGATGTGACATTTGCAATTAAAATTTGAAATATAAATTAACCCACAAATGGAACAGACGACTTTTCATAGAACATATGTACATGACCATTTTCCTTACAAATAAAAAAAAGCTTTTTATTTTGACATAAAAAATTTGACATTTGCATGGAATTGCCCATATAATGATATTACATTTAAAAAAAGGTAAAATAAGAAACATGTTTTCTCCTCACTGAACAATTATTACACAAATATGTCATACCACCCACTCCTAGTTTGAGCTTTATTGTTAATCGCTACTAGAATAAAAGATTAACAACGTAAGCATTGATTTGGACAATATTAGGGAAAGAGAGCACACAATCCAGAGGGCCGGGGGTCATCAAACTATAAGCGCATGCGTTCGCAAAAGAGAGAAGGAAAGAAAGAGGCATTTTGGGTAATGGATGCATTGCTAGCTAAGAGAAAATTACAAACCAACCAGATTCTACGTGTTGTTGCAGTAGATGGGTGCATACATGTACAGTGAGTGTGTGAAGGGATTCGGATGGGCACACATGAGATGGAAGATATGAGAATTTCATAGTGCATTTTTTGTTTCGTTTAGGATTGGATGGATTTATCGCCAACAAATCAGAGGTACAAAGAAAGCATGTAAAAAGATAAAACAGGAATAATTCATTATGGATACAGTCAACAAGCTGATTCATCAAACACAGATACGGTGGTTCACTATGAAGGCTGTTCCAGTGGACAGACAGTTTTTATTTTGATAGATGTATTGGTCAGCGTTCGTTGTGTAGTTGTGTGACCACTGGGACAGCCTGTACACTTCAGGTTAACACATGTGCCTCTGTTTTACTTTAAAAACAAAGCCTCCGAAAACACATTTAGGACACAAACCACCACAAAACATATACGCATATTTATTCACAAACACTTAGCACAATAGCACAAACACATGATGGTTTGGTTAACTATGTTATGCTAATATAGAAAATTGTTGCTTTTCTTATGATGAATTCTGATTCTTTAAAACACAAGAACATAATAAGCTAATATACAGTATTAGTCAAAAGTTTGGAAACACTTACTATTGTTTAGATTTTTTCAAACATTAAAAGAAACATTTTTGTCAATTGTGTCTGAGCTTTTGACTGATACCGGACATGCCAGCACTTCTCTCGTGAAAAACAGAAATACATCCTTTTTCTCCATTATTTAAAAGAATTCATAGATATATTCACATCAGCAGTATCATTGAAATAATGTGAAATTCATTGAAAATTATTATTGAAAATGTATGTTAAAGTGCACTTACCCCTAGCTCTGTCACTAAAATATCTGTGATGCTGCCGAGAACGGAGACAAAATCAAAAATATTCCAAGCGTCTCTGGAAAAATTCTGCAAAAGGACAAAAGTAGAGCATGTGTTAACCAAACACATTAGTCCATTGAAGAAGTGTAGCCAATCGCTGTCACCGTGAAGACAGTCGTTCATTTCCAAAACATAAAAATTCCAAGTGCCAAATAAGTAACAAGACTTTGATTAATGTTCAGCGATGATCAGCGAGACTCACTCTGGGGCCAAAGGCGATGATTTTCAAAACACACTCCATGAAGAAGAGTGTGGTGAATACAATGTTCAGGTTCTTCAGGACTTTATCATAAGCGTTCGAGGCTCCCTCGTACTGGAAACGCATTAAGAACAAATGAAGAAAATGGCCGAAGCAGAAGCACAATATTCATAATGACTAGCTGAGGAAGAAGTGGTTCATACCTTCATCATCAGGACAATTGTGTTGAGCGCAATGAGAGCCATGATACTGTACTCAAAAGGAGGCGACACCACAAACTTCCACATTCGGTACTGAAAGCTCTGCTTGTTTTGTGGCATGTGGCGTGTCAGAGGTTTGGCATTTATAGCAAAATCAATACAGGCTCTCTAGAGAACAGAGAAGAAGAGAAAACGGTGAAAGAAGCGTACGACATATCATGTTGCAAAAGATTCACATCAGGTTAATATGTTAAAAGAAACAACATTTTTATATGAAACGGTTTCTTAGTGATACATTTTATAAATGAATAAATGTAAACTTACACAGTACATAAAATCAGTACTAATCCCTTGGCACATAACTACATTTTTAAGAATTGCTATAGCCTTCCTCTATGACACACTACTGTATATGAGATAAAACGATAAATTCTTGCATCTTGATGTCTGTCGCCATTTACGAATCACCACAACATCGTTCCAAAATCAGGCTGATGTTGTGTAGTCTGAACCTGGCATTGCTGGATAATTAACAAACAATGTAAGAGCGACAGCGTCAAGTACCTCATTTTTTTCCAGGCTGTAGTCTTCCATCATCTTGTCTCCTTGCTCTTGGAAGGTGATGATGATGAGAGCTACGAAGATGTTTACGAAGAAGAAGGGGAAGACAACGAAGTACACCACGTAAAAGATGGACATTTCCATCCGGTACCCCGGGCTCGGGCCCTGGTTCTCATAAGTGGAGTCCACTGAGTGTTTTAACACCCTGAGAAAAGAAAACAAGAGGAAGAAGTGCTGAAACAAAGACTAAGGAAGCAGAGGAGCTTAAACAACACTAAGAATCGTTATTTGTGTTGTGTATGTTGTGTGTTTCCTCACTGTGGCCACCCCTCTCCAGTGGACACGGTAAAGAGAGTAAGCAGGGCCCAAAGCACGTTGTCGTAGTGGAAATCGTACTTCTTCCACTCCCGCTTCTCTGACTTGACATTGCTATCACGCTCGTACACCAAATACTCGCCCCTGAAACACAAACACAGGCACACGCATGATATCAGCTGCGTTCTTCATTTCATCAGCTGCATTCTGCAGTCGACTCGTTCTCACCTGCAGTCACGGGCGAACTCTTTGGACTCATCGGTACAGTAGAAGAATCGTCCCTTAAAAAGTTGGACGGCCACCACAGCAAAGATGAACATGAACAGCATGTAGACAATAAGGATGTTCAAGACGTTCTTCAGAGAGTTTACTACACAGTCAAATACAGCCTGAGAGAAACACACAAATATTAAATTAGCAAAAGTGTTATGTGCATACATATGTATATATACAGTACCAGTCACTTACTTACTCAACATTTTTTTTAACCGCTATTTCAGCATAGCAATAAACTTATTAAAATCATGAAATAATTGTAATTGTGAGAATTATGTTGTGACTAAAAGCATCTAAATCTATAAATGAACACTATGTTATGTTTGATCATCTTCAGAAGTAGTCTCACTTTGTCTAGAATTTATAAAATCATTCTCTTGACATTTTATCATCCAGCTTCTTGACCTGAGAAGCTTTTAAACAAAATTGAATGAATTTCTATCTATACTAGACTTTTACTGGCTGATATTTATTCATTATTTGCTCCAAGTAATCCATCTCAAAAATAAAAAGTTTTCTTATTAAAGAAATGTATAAGTTGGCACAAATATATTTTTGTCCACAAAAGTTATTTCAAATATTGAAATATACACCTTTAGGTTAAAAGATTTTTAACATCATGTCAATTGTGTCTAAACGTTTGACTGGTACTGTATATAACTGTATACAGATTGAAGATAATGTGGTAATGTATGTTGTGTTGGTGCAGGTGGACAGTACTTTTAGTTTGGGAAGACGTTTGATGGTCTTGAGAGGTCGTAGCACCCTCAGGACTCTCAGAGACTTGATGACACTAATGTCTTTTCCTTTGGTCCCCCTGTGGAACCAAACCACATGAAATCAACACGGTGTATGTTTAGATGAGAAACTTCACAGAAACAAACATTTCTTCATCACGTTTTATTTATAGACCTTGAGAACATTCTTTGAGCTTGGAGATACTTTCAACACCATCATGCATCAGCTGATACTGAGATATTAAAATAATGTGCTGTGGAAGGTTTGTGAATTCATTATAAAAATCTCTTTTTCCTCAAGCAATTTCCACAAGCCTTCGGATGTACGACTATCGAACCATTTCCTTTCACGGCCATTCCAAAAGCATAACACATTCATGTAAGTATCAAAACTGTCAGGCATTTTCCGGTGCAATGCCCAGCCAAACCTCTTTCTTTCTTTTTGGTTTTAGCTGTGTTAGAGCAGACAGGGGAATGAAGGTCTGGGAATGAGAGACTGTTTGTGTTAATTGGAGGTAACATGACAAGACTGAGGGTTCATTGAGATGCTGACTTGAGTCCAACTGTATCTTGTCCCTAGAAGAACTTGAGGAAGCTCAAACCAGGAGACAAAGACAAGTTAAAGGGACATTTCATTGCATTCAAACCGATAAAGAAACAGAAAGAAAAACGTTCTACATGTTCTGCCACTAAAAGCATATAATTGTGGCAGTTCTGGAAATTGATTTGGATCAGAAAACGCTGCACTGTGTTTACACTGAAAACAATGCAACTGGTTCTACACTGAAAAGATTGAACTTAAACTTGAATATTCATTAAGATGTGAGTTCAACACTGCACTTTATTAGCGATCCAAGGAAAAAATGGGATGACAGATGGGAAAAGATAAAGCAGTAATGCAAAAATAGATATAGGCATCTGTCAATACGTGTCTCATCCATCGTTTCCAGTGTAGACAGTTCTGTTCATTTTAGTGGCAGGTGTAACTATTTACATGTACATTTTCTGCATCGTGACAGTGTAAACACAGAATTAGCTGTCGGGTCTCTTTTAAGGTCTTTACACAGATACCAACACAAACAGAGATGAACTCTTCAATCAAGCGGCCAGGGCGGTTGTCTTTAACTATGAACTTCTAGGCAAGTCCCAGCTAAAGACCGGCCAGTTCATGGCAGATTGATTGAGTCAGAGCGCTGGCAACGTTACCAATAATCAATTAGTCCGGACAGTGCTCGGAGACGACTGTGCACTACCTCAAGCAGTGTGTCTTGTGATCAGAGGAGTTTAGGTCCACAGACGGACCCGAAATAAGTCACGGCAGAATAAAACAGGCGGTGGAATGGACAGAACGAGAGGAGATGAGGAAAAGAGGAAGGGAGGGATGGTGGGAAGGGAAAAAGAAAGAAAGAGAGAGAAGCCATCGCGTGAGCTGGACGGTAGCCGTGCGACAATAAGGACGGGGAGACATTACCCATCTTGGCTCCTGTTGATCACCAGGGCGTAGACATGAGAGAGAGTCAGATTCAGACAGCAAAAGAGACAGAAAGAGAGAGAAATACACACAGAAAAAAGAGAAACAGACAGAAGAAGAAACAAGATACTGGGAGTGGCTCGGCAGAGGAAAGACATTAATATGAACGATAGACAGATAGACAGACAGACAGAGAAGGAAACCAAAGAAAAAACAGTGAATGATTTAACCAGCCGAAAGCCTGTTTTAATACCCCTGATGATGTGTGAAACAGACCAAGTGTCTTTCCAATTCAAACAGAAAGGGTTAAAAAATAACAGAAAGGTTAAAAAATAAGACAAAATCAGGCTGTAAAGAGACCTGATAAAAGTAAAGTACACTCTTAGAAATAAAAGTGCTTCACATTCTTCTTCACACATTTTTGATTCCCTTCAAAGAATAGTTCAATTTTTGTGGTCCAGAATGAGTCATCAGTGTTTTTGCCCACTTTTATCTATTTGTTAAAGCCGTAACTGTGTATATCTGAAAATGTTTCATTTTTGCCCACTTTTAGAAGTGCACTTGCATATAGAGCAGATTGTACACATGGGCTACAAAACATAAAACTCAAATTTAATGTCACAAGGTCTTTAGTGGCATTACAATAATATTGCCAGAATAGAAATCAAAGTGTTTTGCAAATCTAATGACGAAAACACATTCAAACACACAGGGCTTATTGATTTAATCCAGACTAAATCATTCTCATACTCTAACCCCTGGCAGGTATTTGGCAGACCTTTACTCCGGGTCTGTCCCCAATCAATAACCCCATGAGGATTCAAACTCGTCATGCTTATGGATTAGGACGGCCCATTGCAGTCGAGGAGAATCCTCTCCTGTCATGCCAAGAGGAGATTCTCACCACCTTAACTCTTTATCAGTACGTTATATAACACGCTTGAACTCGCACGGAGGTGGAATCCACAGCACACTGCAGTTGAGCCAAAATGGCCGCCGCACCGCGCAGTCACCTCAAGGTGGCAGTGTGTCACGGTAATTGTTTGAGAGCAAAAGCAGTACATACAACCCAAACCTACAGCGCTTCTCTGGACACATGCGCTTCAGTTCTTTGTAGGCGCACAAAGCAAAATCATTTGTTGAGTCATTTTGTACTAACTGTGAGATTATAAGGAAGTGGCAAGTCTTTCCTCCACCGAACCGAGGTTTTCTGGGTAAAATCTGAGGTGTCTGTGTGTCACGTGACCATAACCCTGAACACATCAGCTCAGAAAGCACCAGGCAGTGGAGAGAATAAGACTTAACCTTTCACAAGCGTACAGTATGTATGAGTGCAGGAGAGAGAGAGAATGACAACAACAGATGAAAGAGTGAAAAACACCAATTAATGAGAAGAAACTGTCAACCTGGAGTTTTTGGATAGTAGCTGGTTTCTGGCTGGTCATCACGATCCAGCAGCAAACCAGTTATACCAGTACAGGTAGCTAATAACCAGCACGCACCAGATAATAATGACTATTTTTTTCTTGTTCTTTGTTTTTTACGCTTTCATATTTCTCTCCATCTCTCCACATCTCCTGTGGTCTCTCTTTTCACTCACTTTGTCAGACTCAACAAATGGAGGCCCAAATGATAAACAGCTTGATGAATCTGTCCAGGGCAGAGAAGAGCTTAGGGGTTAGATGGGTAAGAGTTATTTTGAGGAAGGCAAGGCAGAAACAGGAAAGATGACCGATAGGGTGGAGGGGGTTCATTTGGGTCAGGTTCAGGACAGAAAGATGAATTTTGACCATTGCGTGTGGAGTCTCAAGCATATACCTCAAACCTATCTGTCTATGTGTTAGCAGGCATACCGTTTGATAGGTTCAGCTAACACAGTCATTTATATCAGCATACCATGTGCATTTACTTTCAAAATACACAAATAACTCTAAACTTTTGCCAAAAGTAGTCTGATTTAATCAGCTGGGTTTAATGAAAAAATGAAAGCATTAACCTAAAGGTGAAGTTTTCAATAAAAATGAATGGTTCAACAGCATTAAGTGTATTGTATTTTCCTTTGGATTAGTCACAAATGTTTGTGTTATTTTTCATTGATCAATTATGTTTTGGAATTGTGTGTGCTATATGAATACTGGTACATATTTACAGATCAAATATAATCTAAATATATAAGGCAGAACAGTTATGAAAACATGTATGCTGATAAATTGACTGAAGAAATTAAACATGTCCACCTTCCTCAGTCTTTTGATTTTCATTTACTGAAAATCTTTCTGTTGATTGAGGGGCTTAGACAGTGAAAGGTTAGTCAAGACAGACATGCAACATTATAAAGCAAATGATAACATAAAAAAGACACTGTCAAAAGGCAAAAGTATTTGTTTTATAGGGTCAGTTAAATATGCAGAAATAAAATACACAGCTCTGGAAAAACAATGAGAGATTGCTCCAAGTTTGTGTTTATTTAGCAATTTTACATTGATTTGTGGTCATTTCATTCCACTGTCACCTCAAAAGTGATGTAAAGTCACTCAACATATTATATAAGACACATAAATATAAGTAACAAATTCAGAAAAACTGAAAATCATTTTTGGTCTCTTAATTTTTGTCCAGAGCTGTACTGCAATAAACAAGCAAACCATTCAGAAAAACAGCAGACAAAACCATTCGGGAACTTAGAGATGATGACGTCACTGAGATAAAACACAAAGCAGAAACTTTTACACTAACACAGTGCATCTCAACCTTTAATTCCCCCAGTTCGTGATTTATACCCAATATATATAGTTTTTTTTTTTTTTTAATGCATCAAGCACTAACAAATATCTAGCCTATTTTAATGTATGTTTTGTTTAGTTTTTTAGGTTGAGAAACACCTCTCTGTCATGATGTCATCAACACTCTTTTGTCATAAAGGACTGAAGGAAACTTTCTGGTAATGTCCTGGTTAATTAATATTGCAATGGTTTTGGTTTTTAAACAATGACACAACACATGCATGTGCAACACTTACACTATAAACCACAACAGACCCTAAAATCCACTACACTTCACCACACACACAACATGCTTTTTGCCTGTATTACACATCTATCCATATGTAAGAATGTACTCTGATCTATGAAACTGAGGAAGATGTACATTATTCTTTAGTAAAACACACATGCACATTAAGAACCATTCCACGCTCAGAGACCCGTCACTTAAGTTTTAAGCTAACTAAACCTTCACATCCACAGACCGCTGGTCCCCCGGCCGTGCAAAGGAAAGAAACCAGAGTACCTGTGACGGGACGGGCTCTTGTTGATCCAGACATGGAAACCGCCTGGGCACTAAAGGGCTACAGGTGCCTGGAGACCACTCACCCCCACACAAAACTACCCTTCTCAGCGGGGGGGTTAAAGTTATGGTAAATACTGGGTTAATGAAGTAATGATGGATGGAAAATGGTCTTGACACTATTTTGTTTAACCAATTTTGTTCTGAAACTGAAAAATTTACACTTACTAAAATCTATTTTTTCCAAAGCATTGGAAGATTCAATTCGTGATGTTTCTCCCTGGATTTGTTTTTTAGATTTAAGAGGATTGTAGATGAGTAAAATGCTATAGCGAGCAAGACAAAGAAGATGAGGTGTTTTGAGGAAGGCCAGAGCGAGATGAGATACAGAATGAATAGCACAAGACCAAAGACAGACAGATAGAAGAGTTGGATGGATGATGGTGATAGAAAAAGGGGGTGTGGCAGGGAGAGCTGATTGGCCAGAGAGGAAGAGAGAGAGACCTGGTCCATTTCATCTAAACACAAAACAAGCTGTGTGTGACAGAATGAATGCTTGTATGGAGGGCCTTCATCTGTGTGACTGACTGAGTGAGTTTAGATCAAATACAAACATATCTAGAAAGGGGAGAGAGAGAGAGAGAGAGAGAGAGAGAGAGAGAGAGAGAGAGAGAGAGAGAGAGAGAGAGAGAGAGAGAGAGAGAGAGAGAGAGAGAGAGAGAGAGAGAGAGAGAGAGAGAGAGAGAGAGAGAGAGAGAGAGAGAGAGAGAGAGAGAGAGAGGAGAGAGAGAGAGAGAGAGAGAGAGAGAGAGAGAGAGAGAGAGAGAGAGAGAGAGAGGAGAGCGAGAGAGAGAGAGAGAGAGAGAGAGAGAGAGAGAGAGAGAGAGAGAGAGAGAGAGAGAGAGAGAGGGAAAGAGAGAGAGAGGTGGAGGATATAGACGTGCTCCAGGTTGGCAGCAGGACAGCAGAGTGGCAGAAGGAAAGACAGGGGCAGCGGGCAGCCATGACAAGATGGGCTAAAGGGCACTTACGTGAAGGCAAAGGCTACCAGGGCACCACTAACCACTACAAAGTCCAGAAAGTTCCACAGGTCACGAAAATACGAGCCCTCGTGTAAAACCATGCCTAACACCACCATCTGAAACACAACAGAAGGTGTTGAAAAAATAATCACAGACATGTAAAATAACCTCAGACTGCTGCACACGATACCTTGATGAGCATCTCAAAGGTAAACACGCCGGTGAAGACATAGTCAAAGTATCGCAGGACCTGCAATACAGGAAGCAAACGCATCAACAAGCTGTAAAATAACGCTTAAATAACGCAAAAAACTGTCCCTCGTGTCTGCAGAAAAAGACGAAGATGTGGGCTCACATTGTTTCGAGGTGAATTGGGCTGCACCGGGTCTTCTGCTGCTAGTGCAATACTGCTCATGGCGATGACTGATAAAATACACATCTCAAAATATCTCAGTGTCAGGATGTAGTGACAACATCTTCTGAACCTGAAAACACACATTGGTTAAGATATCATTTCATAAAGAGATTAACATTTGTATGTTACACTTCCTACTGTACAAACTTACAATGTACAACACCTACTCGATTACACGATTTAGAGCAAATCACTAGAGAATTTTCCATTACACAAACTTACGGGTTTGTGGTGGATAGTATAAAACAGGAACTAAAAGGTGGAATGGGTTTGGGTCCATCTTCATCACCATCATCGCCTTCCTCCTCATCTTTCTTCTCACCTTCTTTGGCAGGTTCTGTGTTGGCATTTTTATTTACTGCACAATGAAGAAGAAAATGCTTAGAGACCTACAAATATATGTATTAAACAGTCCAACTCTTACTGGCAAAACACAACATCACATTTTTCAAACTAAAGTTTTTTTACATTCACTTCTACGCAAGAAAAGACGGGAAATGCATTGGTTTTTTGTGTAAATTTCTATAGTGAAAAGACATTTGACTAAATCACAAATTGACCACTTTGATGACAATTAAAAGAAACTCATTGCAAATGCAGATCGTATATTTACAATTTTAAATGTATTATGAACAATGTTGAATGTGAATGTGTATACAACTAACCCTTAGGCAAAGGTAAACCCAACGCGCACTCACCCTGCAGTTTGGCATTAAATGAAGGGTAAATTGGGGGCATATCTATGGCAGTGTGGTCCAGTTTACTGGAGTCTGTCAGAATGAGACTGCTGTCCTGCAGATCTGGTCCTTGCAGGTTCAGAAGGTTATTGGTCTGCTCTGGATCACAGTAAGGGTCATAAAGGTCAGGGTCGGGGTCGTGGATGGCCATCTTGCTGCTGTTGCGGAGGTTATCCAGATTCTCGCTGTACTGGCCCTCTCCGTGAGAAAACCCTGGCTGAACCGGATGAGCCGTCGATAAACTACACTCTCTGATGAAAGCGAAAGAAAGTTAAGAGTTAAAGATAAAATAACAAACTAAACTCAATAATAAAAAAAATTACAACACAGCACACACAAACTCACTTTCTCGCACGATGCTGTCGACTTCGTTCCCTATCCCTCCTTCCGTCTCCATCCCCGTGGTTTCCATGGCGATGCCTCCTCTTCTTCTTCTCATGCCCCTCCTCTCCCTCTGCTCCCAACTCTCCGCCTCTGCTGTGGTGTTCTCTGTGTCTTCTTCCTCGTTCTCCTCCATCATCTCTTCTTCTGTGCTGATGGTGTCGGGGACGTCTGTGCTCCCCTGCACCCTCCGCATCCACACCATCCAGCTCTGGATGGTGAAGGGACTGACGGCTGGAGTGGGTGTGGTGATGGTGCCGGTGATGGTGGTGATATCTGGACTCCCGTTGCTGGTTCAGCTCCGGTTCACCTGGCCGGGTCTTGTTAGTGTTGTTGTTGCGGTTTTCCTGAGGATTTACGACTAGTGGCCGATCCAAGTGGGTCTTCATGTCCGTACGGTTGCGGTAGTTCATCTGGAGATAAAGGAGGCAGATTTGCTTTTAGCTTTAACATAAAATCTGAGTCTCCTGAAAGCTATTTTAATCTATCTAACAACTTCATCGCCCGTTCATTCTTGATCTATAATACATCTCCTGACCTTCCAGTGTTCTTCTGCATCAAGTTCATTGTAAAGCGCCTCTCTGCTGGTCATCAGGTTCTGTCTGCGGATCTCGCTCGTGCGCTGTTCCCACACCGACTTTGGAACTTTTGAGTTCTTCTGCTGCTCTTTACTACAGAGAGAAAACGAAGGAGAGAGAATGGTTAAAAAGAAAATGATCCTGAAGTCATCGAGCCCTTAGCGAGAGAACATGGCTGTGGCTCATGAATTCTGTGAAGGCAGAGATGATATACTGCACAGTAAGACTGAGCAAAGACAGACAGATGTTGCTTGCTTGCAGTGCCGCTGTGGATGTGTGTGTCGCCCGCAGCCTCAACAACAAAACACAACAGCAACTGAACAAAACAACACATTTATATAGAAACGCAAAGATGGCAGAAAGCAAAGAAGAAGAAAAAAAGAGTAAATTAACCAAATTTGATCTCAAATCAAAACAAGAAACATAAAAACAACGCTGCCTCAACTATCACGACAGAGTAAATCGGCTGAACAGGGTCTTGGCTTTGTTGTTTAGCTGGATACGTGTTGGAATAACGAAATTTTCTGCTGAAAAACTATAGAATTAATTACTGATTAAAATCTTTACAGTATACAAAATAACAAGCAACACTTTGTGCTCACCATACTGGGTTTCTCCCAAAATAATATTTGAATTGGTCAAAAATCCTACTCCATATAACTGCATGTAATGTTTTGTCGAAGTAAACATGCACACGAATAAAGACATTTCAAATAAGGAAGAGAAATGTAAAGATTTATTAACAAACATAGGTTTGAGCGAGTCTGCTGGATCTCTGCTCAGAGAAAGTAAATTAAAGTGGATATTGTTAAGCTGACAGACTAAAGCTCAGCTCAGCTCTGCTAGCCTACAAGCATTTAAACCAGTTACAGTAATGAATCGAATCGGATGTGACGTACGGCATAGTCTCTTACAGTATTAGGTTAAAGTGTGGCCTGTATTATATTTCTCCAATATAGACAATATCTGTTGTGTAACTCACGCAGCGATGGAGAGATTAGCGGCAGACAATGGGCTGACTTCTGCCACTTCTTTTGCTTTCTGGAGAGCAATCTTCTGAGACGCAGCCTCCTCTTCCTCCTGTTCATCCTAGAGACAAAAGCAGAACAGTGACAGCCGTATTTTATATTTACACTGAATGCATGTATCCAAAGTGACTTACAGTGCATTTAAAGTATACATTTTATGATGCTTATGTGTAAAATTACCTTAGTTAATTCCTGAGCGTTGGCCAGGTTGTCCACAGCGATAGCCAAGAATACATTCAGTAGTGTGTCTGAAAAGTTGTGTTAAGAAACAACCACAGACAGCGTGCATGTTTAATAATCAGTGTGTGTGTGTGTGTACTCATTAAAAAGGATACAGTTGCCAAAGAGCGTGAGGACGATGAAGAATATGGAGAAGACCATCCCTTTTTCCACCCCTCCCTGAGATTCAATCCCATCATACATCACCACGTTCCAGTCCTCACCTGTTAAAATCTGAAATATATACACACACGTGTTCATAAAACACAGGCTTTGGAACGGATCTGTTGTCATGCAACTTTAAATTTCATCAGTCTACCTGAAACACTGTCATAATGGCAGCAGGAAACGTATCAAAGTTTGTGGGAGGAGTTCCTTGATCAAAGTTAAATCTGGCAAACACAGAACATTTATTTTTACAAACACAAGTCATAAATTGTGAAGCTCGGTCTAGTAGGATGTGTAGATCTATACTGACTGTCCACCGAAGAGTTGCATGCCAAGCAGAGCAAAGACTACGATGAAGAGGAAGAGGAGGAAGAGTAAACTAATGATGGACTTCATGGAGTTCAGAAGAGAGACGACCAGATTACGCAGAGACGCCCAATATCTAAAAAAGACAAACAGAGAAAGGAAATTTATATTAAAAACACAAAAAATGTGCAGAATCTTCCAAAAGAAACCTGAAAATTGTATTATTATACAACTGGTAAAACTTTGTTAAAAGGTTAAATGAAAGGATCCGAACGCACTTGGTGACTTTGAATATCCTAAGCAGACGCAAAGCTCGTAACACGCTGATGCCAAAGGACGTCCCCGGCTTCACCATGGCCCAAACCACCTCGAATATGCTTCCAACGATGACCTGAAACACACAGTCAAATCCCAATGCGAGTAAAGAACCAGCTAACAAGGACTTGAGTCGACATCTAATGTAGGTCAGGTTAAAAACAGAGAGAGAGATAAAGGGGAAAGAGAAAGTAAAACGGGCCAACGGAGAAGAACACTCACGGCACAGTCGAAACAGTTGAATGAGGAGTGAAAATAAGGGCGCGTCCCCAGTCCATACATCTTAATCAGCATCTCTAACATAAAGAGGCCTAGGAAAATGAACTCGGCATAATCTAGAGAAAAAGAGAAAATGAGCGCGAGATAAGACCGAGAAAGAGAGAGAACCGAGAGCACAAGAAGTGTGAGTACTCTTCTGAGACGGGGATGTAGTTATATATCAAAATCTTTTACTTCCACACAAACAATCAAACTCACAGAGGAAGTCAGACAGTAGCTCAGGCTGATCATAATGCACGACAGCCACACACAGTGTGTTCAGTCCCACCAGACTCAGGACGGTCCAGTAGAACGCCTGCGTCTTCACGATCTTTCGAATAAAGAAACGAAGACGTCTCTCTTTTTTGCTAAACGTGGTGCCGTCACCCTTAATGCTCGCACGAGCAAAAGGAGAGCCTGTAAATATGAACGTATCATTATGAGAATTGTATGTTTACACTGTAGCTCCAATATTTTTTCAACTAAGCGGATTCGCTTCATCATGAACATATTAAGGTTTAGCATAGACATTTGACTAAATAACGAACATATTAAGGGCACAAAACGTGGTGACGCTCTTACCGACAGCATCTCCCATGTGGTCCTCCCCTTCTTCTGGATTTAACAGGTCAGCTTTGTTTTTCTTTAAGGTGGGCCTGCGACGAGATCCTGAACACACACACATTCGTGAGTGACTGTGGCATTTCATTCAACACAGAACATGAAGGTTAAAACACAAAAAAGCACAACATGAGAAAATGAATGGTCACCAGTGCCAGTGTCATCCTCTGCGAGTATGACCTCTTCTGGAAAAAAGGAAAAGACATCAAGCATTGTGTTTGTGTTTATATTCAAGCATCTGCAGGACCAGAGAACGTCTAGATGCGTTCGTGTGTTTTGTGTGTGCGCACCTGCTTTACAGATCCACTCCAGATAGCCGTTGAGCTCTCTCTCGATCTGCTGCTGACGTCTGAGTTTGAGGAACTCGCTCCTGTTCTCCACACGCTCTCTTTCTTTAGCAAATTCACTTTTCAGGAAGACACAATAGCAGTTTGAATATACACATACATAAAAACATTTGGTCAATTCTGACCAATAACGGAGCAATGTTTTTGCTCTTACCCAGAGAGAACACCCAACACTAGATTGAGCATGAAGAAGGATCCGATGATGATGAGAGGAACAAAGTACATCCAGTTCCAGGCACTGCCTAAGGCATCATTACTCTGTGAGCACAAACATACAGCCAACGTCACCAACCAGATCCAAAGTCAAATTTCATGAGCCGTTTATCCGTTTCGATACCAACTTACGTAATAAAGCATATCAGTCCAACCCTCCATGGTGATACACTGGAAAACAGTGAGCACGGCAAAGAGGACGTTGTCGAACTGTGTGATGCCATAGTTTGGCCCTTGCCAGAAGCCTCTACACACCGTATCTTCCGGACACACCCGAGCGGGCAGCTGGTCACCACAGGGCTGCTCGTCAAAAATCTCCCCTGGTTGATTTAGGCAAAACACTTGAAGGTAAGCTCCTTTTTGATAGACAGATTGATTGACAGACAGAAAGAGAAGGGGATCTGTGTGATGTACCTGTGGTGTTGTCGTAACAGGTTTTGTGAAATTTTCCCATGTAAAACTCCAAGCCAATGATGGCAAACATAAGGATGGCCACAAACAACAGCACACCGATCTGCAGCAGTGGAATCATGGCCTTCATAATGGACTTGAGCACCACCTGCAGGCCTGGAGAGGAATGACATTAGAGATGGGTCAAACTCATGGGTACATTTAGAAAAAGGACATATTTTTAAATATTCGACAATACCTAAAAGACAATTCTCAAAACATTTTGCACTTGCATATTCTAATAATCACATGTTTAGCATATAAATTGACACAAACTAGATAAACTCCTTAATAATTTGCTTTGGAATTTCCACATTTATTTTGTTCACTTCGTCCTTTTGTCTCTCTGACACTATATCTGTTAGAAACATGAAAATTGCAGGCAACATGATGTTAAACTGACAAAATCATACCAGAGCGCTTCACTTATAGATCATTATAATAAGCTAAGAATCAGAGACTTATGTGATTTGTATTATTTTTTTACTAAAAACATTACAGATTGCAAATTAAATTCAATGTTACATGAATGTTCATGCACAATATACAATCTACAGTACTATTGAAATAATTTCACTAGTTTTTAAAAACATGAATAGGAGGATCAATCATCTCAATACAACAATCAGTATTAAAAGTATTGACACTTTAAGATCGATCCACTCATCTACGAATGGCATTTCACCTTATGCAAATAGAGAAACAGATAAACTCAGACAGATCAAACACTTACTTGGGATTCCTGACACTAATTTTAGTGGCCGCAACACTCTGACTGCTCGCAATGTCCGCAGATCTAATTCTGACCCCACGGACGAGAGAATACTGGAAGAGATATAACAGAAAAAAGAAAGAGAGAGAAAGAAAGAAAGGGGGAATTAATGTTTAAATCTTATTATGGGCTCTATTAATGTTTGTTTTTTAAACCCAATTTATACAAGAACAGTTTTTCATCTCTCTTCTGTTCTTCCATATAGTATATGTATAACTGTTAGAGTCATTATAAAGGTCACAGTTACCAATGAAAATAATTGTAAACGTGTACATAGATACATTTTGCAAGTAAGTTGTATATATAAATATATTATCATTGAATAAAAGTAAACACAAATACACACACACACACAGACATTCTTGTGAGAAGAGGTCAATCACAGATAAATAATTGATCAGACACTGCTCTGTTCTCACATCACCCACCGATCTGAGCATCTGATCTTTAAGCGTGAGGCTGGCGTTGGAGGTTTTAAAACATTAAATACATGGCTTTTAAATATCGTTTCTTAAACCATTCACTAGAGGTGTCATACCATTCACTGAAGACATGACACTGACTTTAGATATCATCAGACACCCTGTTCTCTTTACGTACTTTTACACTATGTAGTGTAGGAGTAGAAGTTTAATTAGTGATTATGACACAGAGTAGTCAATAACCCTCTAACCGCTCAGCCATCACATGCAGCAAACACCTACATAAGCCAAAAGAAAAGACAGACACGCAGGAGGGCGGGCAGAATACATCAAGCCCGTCTCCTGACTCATTCTTCAATGTCTCGGGCTTTTTCAGCTCTTCCTGTTAAGGCTGTTCAATTGTCAAGCACATTGTGACTAATTCGATCAACGTTCAGAATCATATTAGTTATTTTGTGATGTCATATGGCGCAATAAAGTTTTGAGAATGAGATTCAGCGTGGCGCCAACCCTCTATAAATGGCCCATTGGTTCTGTCTCGAAGATCCTCGACTGAACCTTAATCATTTATGAAATGGAAAACCTGATCAGCTAGCCATGCCCCCTTTTACCATAACCAGTTGAGATCTTTGGATGGAACTGTCAGTAATGAATTTACAGATACCTGCAGTCTCGCATAACAAATAACACCTATTTATGACCCATCATGCGTGATCAATACGGCTGAGACGGACAGATGCGTGAATCTGCATTTGAAACTTTGAACTGATCTGACAACAGAACTGAAGCGCCAGATCGGTTTACATTTTATTTCGTAGAACAGTGGAAACTTAGATGCGGGAAGGAATAAACCGCCTCCAGGTCAGGCGGTAAAGAACACTTTACGTTCTATTAGTGCAGTGGAATAGCAGAACCCTGACTGCGCTAATATTCTACTACACACTAAAAGGCCTGCGGTATTACTTGATGGAATGGACTGATGTGTGTGTGTGTGTGTGTGTGTGTGTGACAGACTGTATGCGTGTTCACTCTCTCTCTCTCTCTCTCTCTCTCTCTCTCTCTCTCTCTCTCTCTCTCTCTCTCTCTCTCTCTCTCTCTCTGCTCTGAGGGGGATTTGGGATGCTCTGGAGAGGAAAGATTGAAAGATGGTTAGCCCTGAGAATGACAGAGCAACAGAGAGAGAGGTACAGGGAATAAGAAGGTCCTCGGCTCCAGGGAGATGAGGATGACAGGGTGAGATAGAGAAAGGGAGCGAGGGATTCGCAGGGAGAAAGCAGGTGTGGGAAAGGAGCGTCAAGGCCTATGTCCGCTGGGGAAAATCTGACAATCAATCAGAGTATATAAACTGCTTTCTCTTTTCATCTACACTATATCCCAATATTCTCACTGCACAGTTTTATAAAAAATAGAGATTTTTAACAGTTTTGGCCATACTTTTGTATAGTGTCATAAACTATATGTTTGGTGCTCCTTACTAGTATAAAAACTTGTGTGTGGAGGTTGGGGAATAGAAAAGAAAAGGGCTGCTTTAAAAACAATTCAAGTCTATTTAGTTTACGTTAATATAGTAAAATTAACCTGTTTGTATACCCAGAAGAAAACTCATAGCTCAGAGAAATCTGTTTTATTTAGATATCAGCTTTAACTTTGATGTTCTCTGATGTAAACTTTTCTGAAACACTGTATGTCTGTTGAGGAGAAATGCATGAGAAAAGAAAAAAGGATATTCACTTCCTAATTAGTTTAACATTTAATCCTATTTTCACAAAAGTTTAATTGTGAAGATTGCAGCAATATATTAATAAAAAGTAACAATCCTCTGTAAAGTTTGCATATGTGTGCATGTGTACATATAGTCTGAATGTTCATGTAGACATGCTTAATGTTGTGTTTAGTAAAACATTCTCCGATTCTGTGTCTTCTTGTACCTTCAGCCTCATTGTACTTAAAAAAATAAAATAAATGAATCTGACGATCGTGGAAGTCTCTCTCCAACATCACGCCACCAGGTCTCTCCCCATTCACGGCATCACCATAGCAACCGGCGATTCCTCTTTTACGAAGTCTCCACGGTTACCAGCCTCCTCTCATTCATAACCGTTGCCTCAGCAACGAGCCCCGTGTCATTGATGGAATCTCGGTTTTGCCGTGGCAACCGGGCCGGGAGTGAAAGATATAGGGTCCCCTTATGATTGATCTCCACTCTTCGCCTTTAATACAGCAGGGATTCTCTGGAGCACAGACTGACCAGACACTGTTTCACACACACAAACACACAGTTTAAAGAGCAAGCAGATGAAATCGTGCCGTAAAACCTCTCTGCGCTCACACGCAGTCGATCACTCCGGCTTGCCGCTTTCTGAAACGTCGTAGATCAGCCGGTTTGTGCGAAACAACAGCAGGAGAGCCGGAATCCTCTCGCTTCTGGTTCATGCTGAATCTAGGTCATCCTGATATGCAGTCGAACTCTACATTATTCAATGCTGTACACTCAGGCCTGTGCATCTGGGAATATGGTGCATTTGTGCTCTATGTGAGGATGTTTGTTTGGGGAGTGCGACAGGGATCTGCTATCAAATATCTCATTTTTCTGAGCCAGAGTTTATAAAGTAGGTCTCACGTATGCGTCAAGGAACTGGAACATATTTGTTCTTTGTTAACTTTTTGTTTCTATACCATTTACTATTCATTCCTCTTTCTTGGTTTGCCGTTTTAATTGTCATTGTTGCATCACTATCACATTAACCTATTAACCTAAAGTATAAACCCAGGGTGAGTAAAATGGGAGAAACATTTAGACTGGAGACTTACTTTGTCTTGGGCTTGTAAACACTAGATTACCCTAGCAACTGTTCCTTGTCCTCTCTGTTCCTTGTTACCAAGCACCCGTGTTCACCCGCACCCTTGTGTTCCCTCACCTCTTCACAGTATACAGTATATTTATTCTTATTAGTCCCCCTTCTTTTGCACAAATATGCTACAAACGAGCGAGAGATAGAGAGAGAGAGAGAGAGAGAGAGAGAGAGAGAGAGAGAGAGAGAGAGAGAGAGAGAGAGAGAGAGAGAGAGAGAGAGAGAGAGAGAGAGAGAGAGAGAGAGAGAGAGAGAGAGAGAGAGAGAGAGAGAGAGAGAGAGAGAGAGAGAGAGAGAGAGAGAGAGAGAGAGAGAGAGAGAGAGAGAGAGAGAGAGAGAGAGAGAGAGAGAGAGAGAGAGAGACTACTCTCAACAAGCAACAAGAGAGTTGTCTACCTGTGTGAATATTGTACCATTGCCATCAGTTCCATTATTATTATTGCTCTGCAGTCATTTAGAGAAAGACATCCTTCCCTTCACCTCCATATGGGCCTTAACCACACACACACACACACACACTTATCCTACCATCCACACACACATACACACTTCACTTAAAGTGCATCTATTCCTGAAACACGCTTTTAACCTAGTGTCCGGTCTGTGCAACAATTACGTTAACACACGTTTTTTCCTGGACACATTCTCAAAAAGATTTCATACCCCTAAAAACACACACGCAAACAACTTTTAAATCTGAGATCTTTGTGAAACTCAGATTAAAACACAAAAGACCAAGAAAGCTGTGAAAAAGAGGGTTTAACGTTAGCCAGACTCTAAATCATCTCATACGAATGGAAAGTCATGAATGAAGCACCTCGATTGTTTTTCAGAGACAGCAATAAAATGAGCGAGGGGGGTTTTCTCTAGCGAAACAGACTCAAGTAATCTCACATGTGTCTCCTTCAAAAGGAGAAGACATCCCAACTGTATTTGCCACAAAATATGGATCAAAAATCAATATGGATAAAAGATTTCAGTATCAAAGGTAATTATAACTATACTAGTCACTCTTATTTTACAGTCACGTTCATTTTATGTCTGAGTATGTGTGTTAACTCCTTAAACTAATACTTGAAATGCTTTTTTCCAAATCACACACATTCTTACTGTAATTTATAATGGACACACATATAAAGTATTGTGCAAAAGTCTTTAGCATGTTAGTATTTTTACCCAGAAAGAAGAAAAATAAAAAACTAGACAGACTGAATCAGAAGAACTGTGACAACGTCTCCAAAAAGCTACAGGACAGGGAAAAGTTTTAGGCAAATATTCTGTAAAGTGGGGATGCATTTCAAACTTTTGTTATAAATCTACTTTATTTATTAATTAACTTATTAGCTATTATAATCAAATCAATATTTGGTGTGACCATCCTTTGTACACACTACAAAAGATATATAATAAATTACTGGTTTAAAACCTCTTTTTGGGGTGAAAATACTAACATGTCTCTGACTTTTTGCACACAAGAGAGAGAGAGAGAGAGAGAGAGAGAGAGAGCGAGAGAGCGAGAGCGAGAAATAGAAGGAATTAAAGAGAATGACAAGCAGTGTCTAATCTGGCCTTCAGTTGTTCTCTCTCATTACATAACATTGCTATGGAAACAGCTGCGCATGGCAGCGCTAAGGTGTGTCCAGAAACTGAGAAATACTGTCTTCCACAGGCTAAACCATGGTGTTATACACACACACACACACACACACACAAACACTCTAACTCTCTCTCTCTCTCTTCTCTCTCTCTCTCTCTCTCTCTCTCTCTCTCTCTCTCTCTCTCTCTCTCTCTCTCGGCTATATGTGCCAGTAGTGAAGTCACAGATTGGCATGGAGCAAACAGCCAATAGCCAGTGCAGTCACGACTCACAGATCTGCCAAGTAAGAACTGTACATTGGCAACACACACAAGCAGTGGCAGTGTTCGTACAGATTGTGATAGGGAATTAATAACGCTATTGGTTTAAAATGAAAGCACCACTAAACTGTACATAATTCATGTAAATGAATGTAAATTCAATTGGTGGCCCAGAAATAGCACAGTCCTAAATATTTTATCTGAAGCATCATACTAAAGATACTATTCTTTGTTTTAAATCCCTATACTTAATATGATAAAGTATATTAAAAAAGTTTAATAAAATGTTTTTTGTTATTTACTTTATATAGTATATAAAACATTGTAATATTTGTTTTCTGTTAATTTACTGATACTAACAGAGGTAAAAAAAAATCTATTTTACTCATGGTGATACAACTGTAGTTTAGAATCAGATTCTGATATTATGTTACTGTAATTCAGCGTGAGCCCAAGACTGTCCACTGTGACCGATGACCTCACTGTGACTGATGACCTCACTGTGACCGATGACCTCACTGTGATCAGTAACTCCACTCATGAGTGTCATGAGAGTGTGTCACTTTGCCATCAAACTTTATTGACATTTTGATGTCAAATCTGTGATGTGAAACTTTCTGGGGGGTTTTCTTGGTTTCTCTGGACATTGGATATTGCAACCACAAAATAAAATGGCAACACTTAACAATAATTTGTAGTATTTGTATTCATTAGCCAACATGAACCAACAATGAACAATATAGTTTTCAGCATTTAATAATCTTTGAGCTTTCCTGAAGCATGTCGCTAACAAAGCCAAGGATTCCAGGGATTGCACACACACATAAAAACTGTAAAGTATAATGCAATTAAGTCGCTTTGGATAAAAGCGTCTGCCAAATGCATAAATGTAAATGTTAGTTAATGTCAATACAATTGCTTATATTAGTTAATTGTGCATTCACTATTCACAATTGCTGAAAATGAACACAAACTAAGACTAATAAATGCTGTAGAATCATGTTAGTTCATGTTGTTAGTTCATGTTAGTTTTATGTGTCTCAGGAAATGAGCACTGGACATTATAAAACTTCATCTGGTATAGATCTCAGAAAGAACACAACAATACTACATCAACCTGCATCCGTGTATACATGTTTTGTGTGTTTTAGTGAGTAAAGGTATCTATGAGTTTGACTGTAAATAGAAATCAAAGCTGCAGGAAGCAGCAAGGAGGAGGATGTATTTTATCATCAAAGTGCAGCTCTTCTCTCTAACACACACACACTTCTCTCTAATGTGCACACACAGCAGTCAACGGTGAGTAAAAATGTGTGTATTGAAGATGTAGTTAATGATTAGCCATGTTTGCAGCTCTGTGTGTGTGTCTAAAAGCAGAACCGGTTGATTGATCATCTGCAGTATTGAAAAGCAGGTTACTGCAGCAGCTAACGAAAACACATGTTCCATGTTTTATGGGGTCTTTCATTGTCTTTTGTACTGTACAAACTGCATATTGTATGAAGCAACACTCACCCTACACTTAAACCTAAAACCCTCACACAAACCTTTTAGTATGATTTATAAGCTGTATTGCTCAATTCGCTCCTGTATGTTCTTCTCATTCTTTCCTCCCCCTCCACCCCAGTCTTTCCATCCACCATGTTTTTTTTCCTTCCAGTCACCACCAGTGTTCTACCCTACCAGACTTCTGAGATGTCATCAGAAAATGCTAATTCTGTCACTGTTTATTCACCCACTGCACTTCCATACAATGAAAGGTTTCTGTCAGTCACTTATATTCTGCTCTGGATTAAGAAAATAACATGGATTTGGAGTGTAAATGGTGACAGAATTTTAATTATATGGTCAAATCATTAAGGGTGGTCAACATTCTGATGTATTCTGATGAACAATACAGATAAAAGAACCAAACCAGCATAATCCATTTAAATTCATACTGGTCCAGACTGGTGTAGGATTTTCACATCCATCAGCTGTTCTCTTTACCTTCTCTCTCTTCTTCAAGCAATCCACCATCTACACTTCTTTCTACATCAACACCTCTCTCTCTCTCTCTCTCTCTCTCTCTCTCTCTCTCTCTCTCTCTCTCTCTCTCTCTCTCTCTCTCTCTCTCTCTCTCTCTCTCATTTTCCAATACTCCAAAGCCCAGGGGAATAGATTAATGGAGTCACATGACCCTGCCTTCTTTAGCACTGCAATACTACAACACACCCGTCTCTCTCTCTCTCTCTCTCTCTCTCTCTCTCTCTCTCTCTCTCTCTCTCTCTGCGAGGTGACATTTCAGACGTGGCCTGATGGTTGCTCCCTACAGTGCTGCTCTGATCTGCCTTGTGTCTGAAAATTCACTGTGAAATGTGTGCGTGTGTGTGTACTCATTAAGGTATGAGTCTGTGTCCTACCAGACCTCTGCTGTGCATTACACACACTGTTCCAGATGAGCTTTATTTGTGTATTTTAGTTAGATTTTATAAATGCTGAGCAGTTAAAATGATATTTCATTTAGTCTCTCTGGTATGTTAATAAGAACTGACATCAGTGTGTTTGTGTAACTTACCCTGTGAGCACCACTACAAAGTCCATCACGTTCCAGCCGTTTCTCAGGTAGGAGCCCTTGTGAAAGGCAAATCCTAATGCCAGAATTTTAATGCCCGACTCGAAACAGAAAATAGCAATGAAATACGGCTCTGTGTCATCCTACAGGAGAAAGGAAACCACAAATGAGATCACCATTTTTACAGACAGTTCTTGTATAAATTATGTGGTTTTGTGTTACAGGATGTTCACACGAACAAATTGTCCTGTGCGTCTTTATCATAATTAAACTGTTAGCAGGTATAGTTACACATACACTACTGTATATATTGTCATTGCGTTTTTGTGTGCAGCTGATACACAAGCCTATTTACACATGTGTATGTGCATGCATAAAAATAAGAATAGTGTAGTGTGAATGCATTGCGCTTTACCAGTCGTTCTGATAGCGGAGTTTTGTCTCCATCTGGTAAGTGTTGTTCAAGAGCCAGTACGATGCAGTTGGCAATAATGGTGGTCAAAATCATCCACTCAAATGGAGTGAGAGGTAAAGTTAAGGCCAAAACACAATGAATCTAAAGTATGTTTACCATAATATTCCTGTCACACTGTATTTCACTACAGTACAATACAAACAATATTACATTGAATTTTGAATTGAATATTAAACAAAAATAAATAAATCACAAATAATGCATCTGCTTGCAGGCTTTGGATAAATCCTGTGCATTCATGTGTAAGTGATACAGAGCTGTAGGCTTTGTTCTCACACATATACATACAAAAATAAACACAAACACACACACAGAAGTCTGCAGGGCTGTGTTTAACAGATGAGAGCAGACAGATTCAGACAGGCTGTAATCGAGCACTCATTATGCAGTTACTGTATGTCTCTCCAGCTACTACTGACAGTGATACACACACACACAAACATACACCGTCTTTGTGATTTAACCAAACACTTTTAGATTTTATGATAGCTTCTGTTAATTACATTTGTCAAGATTTTAATCATATACTGTAAAATACTTAAAACTGCAATCCATAACTTTTAACGTTGTCATCTCTTGGAACAGATATTTTGATACAGTCCAAAAGTGTGGAATCTAGCAAATATAAATTGCAGATAACAAGTCACACCCATCTACCTTATGTCCCTCTTAAAATATACGAACATGGATCAGGAATTCGCCTCTCTCTGTCTATCAGCGTATGTTACTCTAGTTCAGCTGAAGGTAAATCAGTAATTTTGTATAGTTTGCAAGCACAGATCTCTAAGGGAAACAAGTTGAAATGCTTCTGAGAGATCGACCAACTCGTATCTTAGACAACAAATCACCAGCACACAGTTAGCTCTGGGCTAACACGGCTAGCAGTGCATGCTGGGAGACTTAAAGAGGTATCCATGGCAACCACTCGAGCGCTGAAACGAGCATGTGCAGGGCGGGTGTTCTGAGGAACAAAATGTGGAGCATTTGCAGCAGAAGCCACGGATGGAGATGCTGCACATAAAACAAGCACATCCTTCTCTTTGAATCCTTCTCTTTGAATCCTTACACTGCTCCTGCATGACGCTGATGGTACGTTCCTAAAAATATTAATATTGAGTTGGAGTGGTAAAGCTGTAAAGATGTGCCCTTAATAATTCACAGCTCAATTTTAAGACACGGATAGAGAGGGAGAGACAACAAGGGCAATCGAGAGAGAGTGAAAGAGAAAATACGTCAAATGTAGATGTATTTACATGAGCAGGAGAAGAACAGAGAGATGGAGGAGGAACTGAGAGAGAGAGAGAGAGAGAGAGAGAGAGAGAGAGAGAGAGAGAGAGAGAGAGAGAGAGAGAGAGAGAGAGAGGCAGAGAGAGAGAGAGAGGAGAGAGAGGAGGAGAGAGAGGAGAGACAGGCGGGGAGGGAGGAGGAGAGGCAGAGGGAGAGAGAGAGGACAGAGAGAGGAGAGAGAGGAGAGAGAGAGAGAGAGGGAGAGAGAGAGAGAGAGGAGAGAGAGAGGAGAGGAGGAGGACAGAGAGGAGAGAGAGAGAGCAGAGAGAGAGAGAGAGAGGGAGAGAGAGAGAGAGAGAGAGAGAGAGAGAGAGAGAGAGACAGAGAGAGAGAGAGAGAGAGAGAGAGAGAGAGAGAGAGAGAGAGAGAGAGAGGAGAGAGAGAGAGACAGAGAGAGGAGAGAGAGAGGAGAGAGAGAGAGAGAGAGAGAGAGAGAGAGAGAGAGAGAGAGAGAGAGACTGGCCAGAGTCTCAGACAGTCTATCAGCAGTTAAACATGTATTAAACTAATAAGAGCTAGTCCTGGTGCCAGTTTCTTTTCTTTTAGTATCTTTTTCTTTAATTAAAAAGCCTATGCTCTATACAGCCAAAGATATACACTGTAGCTGGACAATAGTGACACCACAGTACATATACAGTGCCAGTCAAAAGTTTGGAAACACTTACTCACTGTTATTTAGACTATTTTCCACATTTTAAAATAGCAGTAAACTCATCAAAATCATTAAATAACACAATTGTAACTGTGGGAATTATGTTGTGACTAAAAGCATCTAAAATAAATAATCACTATGTTATATTTGATCATCTTCACTCTTTGTCTAGAATTTGTAAAATCATCCTCTTGACATTTTATCATCCAGCTTCTTAAGGTCTATCATCCATCTATGCTTGGCACAATTATATTTTTGTCTACAAAAGTTATTTCAAGCATTGAAATATACACCTTCACATTAAAAGACTTTTATGACAAACATTTTAATCAATTGTGTCTAAACATTTGACTGCTACTGTGTCTTTTGGGGAAGCTGGGAAAATGTCCCTAAAGTACAGTTTAGTATAGACACACAAGCATTGTAAGGTCACTGACCTCTTATAACCTCTTGCCCTCTTGTTCTCTCTCTCTCTCCCTCTTCTTGTCACCTTTCTCACCCTTCACACACAAACTGCATTATCAAGCATCAGCATATATTGACGCTTGACTGCTCACAACTAAAATCTCTCTAATACATTATTAGAGGGCAATCAAGAGAGTCGTATTATATCACTATCCACTTTGTCAACGGTCTCTCACGCTCATGTTGGCTCAGATGAATGACCTCTGTGTGAACAAATCTGTGTGTTAATCTTTAATCTAAAAACCAAACTCAACTAAATTACATACAGTTGTAAACCTGACCTTCAACTTTGTTAGTGGTGACAACAACTACAAGCCATGGCACAGATGATTGCATGTGTTTTTTGTTTCGAGTTTTGAGCTGACGGCGTGGTTTAGGGTGAAACGGAGCTGATGAGACGAGCACATTTCAAATGAAATAAAACTAACAACACTTTCTCTTCCTTCAAAATAAATGAAAAAATACACAAGACTCAGCAAAGGCTTTCGCCAACGACGGACTCGAGATCTGCGCACGCTCTCTGCCCATTCCCGTTCCTTCTTTGGCAAGCCACGCAACTTCCCGTCTCCATCCTTCACATCTCGCTCTCCTCCCCGATTGCTCTGTTTTTCCTGCAGAGAGACCTGAATCGAGCGTGTGTGTGATCCATCATGCTAAAAAGCCTTCAGTTATGAATTCCCCCTCCTGTTCTATATGCTACACTAAAAATAGATACATGACAGATTCAGGAGTCTGTTCCTCTCCTCCTTCAAACCCATTTCTTTCTCTCCGTTCCTCTCTTGTTCCACTTGTATTCTTTATTAATATTCAGATCTTCAGTATCCTGCTGTATTTAGGTCTTTAGAGGTCTAACAGAATCACACTTACTTCACAGCAACTTTGGTCATTACGTTTGTCTGTTGTGTTTGCAGCTGCTTCTCTTATTTTCCTCTCTCTCTCATCATCATCATCTCTATCCCTTTCTTCCTCCATCATGGATCGCTTTAATGGTTTTTATTGCGGTAAGCTTGTGTTAGCCACTAAGCAGACTGCTGGTTGATAGCAGTGCACACATGAGGGCTGTTTCACTGATGCAATATGCAGAAAGATCCTGAATCTGCAACCAGAGCAACATTACGTTTAATACTTCTAAACCACGTGGAGTACTGATCTCGATTCCACTGCTGAAAAATAGCTATATCAGCTACACATTACATTCGTTTTGGTTAACTCCAGTTACAAATCCAGTTAACATGGATAACATACGTCCTGGAGATCTTGGAGATCAGTGTCCAAAACTCATGCTGGTGACCATCTATGCTGGTCCTTGTATTTTTCTCTCTTACATAAATGTTTAACGGTTAGTTAACAGGGTCATTGTAGCTCTAATGTTCAGGGGTGGGATGTGAGATTTATGCTGTATGTGAGAGTTATTTCTGGGATAGACACTTTTTGTCTCTCTTATCCACCCGCTGCAACTCATACTGACAATGAACATGTGTAATTAGTAGCAATAGTTTGGGGACAAAAGTGAACATAATTTTACAAAACGTTTTTTTGTAGACATGTTCATTGGTAAAAATGACTCATAAATAAGATTATCTTTCTTATAGGGTTATAGTTAGTCTATGTCACATGCAGGTGTTTTACAGCTCTTTTTCATCAATCAATCAATTCATCAATTTGGTCATAGCAGTCTATCGCTCTCTTCCAAAACAAACTCTCATTCCTCCATTCTTTTTTCAATCCTTCTGTATCCCACATTTCTTCCTTTCTCTCTCTCTTTACTCCATGACATCTGCATCATTCTCTCAGTCCGACTCTGACTGTATTAAAAAGCCGTTTGCTCGCATTCTCTGTTCTCCGTCTATCCTGTCGTCTCCTCCTCGTCTTATCTTTTAGCCTCCCCTCCCTCCCCGGCTTCCATCGCATTCTCTCGCTCTGGTTCGAGAGTGCTGCATCAATCATACAATCTTAATTCAGTCAGAGTGCTTATGCCGCCTCAGCATTTCTGCAGAGAGGGAGGAAAGAACATCAACAGCGAAGAAGCAGATGAGAAGAGAGCCCCTAGTGAGAGAAACGAGAGAAAAGGGGGAGGAATCGAGATCTGCAGAGAGGTGTCAGAACCAAGCGAGGGTGGATGCAGTATTTTTTCCCAGCTTGTTTGTGAGTGGGCTTCAGGAGGAAGATTACTGTCAGCTGACTTGTGATTATGCCTTTGCATTACATACTACGAGCACGGTGTGCATAATTCAGTCCTGTGCTCGTTTTGAGGAGAGCACATACGTGTGCACACGTATTTAGACTTGGGAGATATGTAGGCTGTTTGTGGTATATTTTTTCTAATTAAGAAATATAGTAAATATAGCAAAAATGAAAAGAGAGTATGACAACATTGAGAGAGAGATAACATTTAACAGTGTCTCTTATTTAAACTGAATCTGTTGAAATGAATTAATTGAAAATCTGAAAAAAATGTACACTGGTACGTTTTGTTTTAGCTAATAATTATGCAGAAAAATGTACCTGTATTTTGGTTTATTTAAATAATTTGTACTCAAAATTGTCCTCTACACATGCCTTGATTTGACTAATTAATTAAACTTTCTGTATGTAAATGAATAGATCTGTCACTGAAAAATAAAAATGAGTTTTAACAAGTAAGATTATTAAAATTAAACTTACAATTAAAAGTTACAATTAAGATAGAAGAACTTACAAAAGCTAAATGACTTCTTAAAGCAGTAAAAGAACACAATAAAAACATTATATATGTTGATGTCACATGTTAGCAGCTCAATATATGGTTAAACACACGTCATATCTTAAAACAATGACCATAGCTGTACAATACATACACACGATATACCCTAATATTGAATATTAAAGGCCAACTTCTTAACAAACTTCTAAATATTAGGATCTCCAGAGCAGCCACAGATATTCCCTGTATAAACCCACATCCTACAAAACTGCCAGAGTCTGAATGCATTACATTACAGCACTGAGTGTTCTTTCTGTTTTATTGACTCTCTCTCTCTCTCTCTGATATGAATCAACAGCAAACACAACACAACCTGCCACTGTAAGCCTACAGAGGACATGTGATCTGACTCAAACATATTCACATCTTTTTAAATAATAACATGCAGTAATTGAATGTTTAATGTTTTTTAAGATGGTAGGTCTAATACTTGAGAATTCCACCCATTAAGAACCAGTTTGTCTTACAGTAATATTCCATGTCAATTCTTCATGTCAGTACAACAGTGTAGGTAACAGAACCATCGGTGCATCGCGTGGTCCACAGAGACCATCGTTACGCTTTGGCTGCGAGGCTGAGATGACTTCTCTGGGTATCGGCCAAGTGAAGCAAGTGCTGATGGGACTTGATGGAATGTCAATGGCCCAGTGCAATCTGAGAGATCTACAGCAAAGCGGCGGGGCGCACCTGCATACGTGTGCGTATGTGCGTATGTGTGTATGGTGCGCACGTCAGCAAGGCCGGACCCTGATAAGAGAGGCTAAGAGCTTGCCGTGTCAGCGCCGTAACTTATAAACTGTCCCGTGGGAAATTTTAGGGGGAGGGGGCGTCACAGCTCACGCAACCCACCGTCCCAATAATAATAATAATAAAAAACTCTTCTCATTTAGAGGAGCGAGAAAAATGCTTGTGTCAGAGGGAAAAGTAATTACGGATCAATGAGAGGTATTGATAACTTAAGACTACGGTGCGTTTGTTGATAAAGTGTTCTGAACAATCCACTGCAACCCGCAATAACCTCAATTATGAGGCAAAAAACAATATCTGTGTCTGCTACAAACCACATAAAACCACAGTTTTATTTACCAAGTAAATCAGACAATTAAAGTTTTTTTAGAGAGGCTGATCTTTGACATTTAGGGGACAGGCAATAATAAAACAATATCTCATTAACTTTCATCTGTGTTCCCCAAAACAAAATTCTTTTTTGAATAAAAAAAAGGAAGCAATGCCATAAAACTCAATTTTTTATCATTATAATTCATTGCACCAACAGGTAAAATTAGACCAGTAGATATTGTTTCCAGAAAGGATAATAATGTCAATACACAGAAATAATTTAGCATGATTAAATCACTCAATCATCACGTATCCCACACACTGTGTTCATGTACTTATTTCTGTCCACTTCAAGCACTGTTTCCACTTTTAGATCTGAGCACAGATATACCTAATCATACAGAAAATATAAACAGCTTACAATCCAACATTAGGCAAAGTCTAGATCTCCTAAAAAGAATCAGTCCATAAACCAACCTTACACGCACACAAACACAGGTGTGGATCGTGCCACAAGTCACCCTTGAATCATGACTGACGCAGATTAGCCATCTCTGTTTACATTCAGACTACTATATGTGAAACTAAACAATATATTTGGGATATTTGGTTCAGGTTGAATAATGAATTATGTTCAATGTGATAATCGTGAATCATTCAATCATGGGAGATTTTCTGTACTAAACACTTTTTGTTATCAACTAAATCTACATCGATTGTAACAATCAAATGCAAAACCGCTGGTAAAATCTAACATTCGGTTGCTTTTTAGCAGAAATATAACTCAATGATTACTTTGGAAATACTAGAGGATATGAGTGTAATTAAAGAGATGGGCTTGTGTCTTCATGCAGGGGTATAGCAGTAATTAAAAGGACTTCATCTTACAGATTTTTTACAGCCGTAATTCTCTGGATGCCTGAAGCACAGTGACCACAAGCATGTCCCAGTTACTAGAAATAGATCCCGATAGGAGAATTAATTAAAACACACACACACTGTGGACTGACAGAGAGCCGTGAGTGTCTGCAAGTAGTTAAAAAGAAGGAAGCTGAAATACATTTAAACTAGATTCATGCCATTTAAATTCCCGAGGGAAATTTCTAAAAACCTGCTATTTGTGTGGTATAATTGTTACTTTACCAAATAAAATCTTATCATACAAATGAAGGGATTGTGGATTAAAATGTGACCTCTGGGATATCTAGCGTATTAAAAACTTTTTTAGTATAAAAAGTATAAAAGTATATACTTAAAAGTAAGTATAAAAATCGTGCAGCTATTGCAAACCATTGCCACATTCACATGCAGTTAAAAATCTACCAACAGCCTTTTCAAGTGTATACGTAAAACTATGTTTGTTTTATTTCAGCATTTAGCCATTAAAAACACATATTAGTTTACCACTTGTCAAGGTCCTTTTATAAAAAAGGAAAAGCTGATGGAAAATGAAGCTGGAATTCAATGTTTGCATGGCACCAACACAAAAACCAACATCTGTGATTCGAGATAAACTTTATAACAACACACAGTCACTCTCGCTTCATCAATCTGAGGTCATACACATCCTACATGAAGACACAGCAGTGACGAGTAACTGGGCCACCAAACCTGTAAACTTTCTGTTATTATCCCAAACACATTTATTGACGAGATGACACTGACCTGTGACCTCTGACACAGAGTCAACTTGTGTGCATCACACATCACTCCCTAAAGGATACACACACACCTCCTTCTCCTTCCTCCCTCCACCCATGTCTTTAGGAGATATTGTTTTCTCTTCAAAGTTCCTGCCTCTTTTATCCGTTTATGTGAGTGTCTATGTGTCTGCTGGTTTTGTGTGCTACTGCAGGGGCAGACCCATCGAGTTACCATGGTAACCAACAACAGCTATATAAAGTCCAAATCAATAGCGATCATTAGAGCATGGAGATCTTTACACCGGGCCTGTGGAGAGGGAAATGTGTGTGTGTATTTCAGCATAAACTACAAGGATACTACATGTGCTAATGCATGCATACATTATAGATTCTCTAGAAGGCTATTTGTCTCATCGCTTCTGAAATCTTGTATTCTGTGATACCCTGCGGGTAGTATTTAAAGGACTACTTCCAAAAATGGAAATTTGGTCATTTACTCACCCTTGTGCTGTTTTAAATCTTAATGAATTCATTTCTTCTGTAAAGCTCTGGCGTTTGATCTATGAGGTAAGCTATTTGATCAGAGACCTATACTTGACACTTCATCACTGACCAATACCCTGACACACACCAGCAGTCTAAATCTGAAACCAAAAGTCAGAGATTACAAAACAAACTGATGCACTTCTCATTAAATACTTCCGTCCTATCCATGTTAAATCTACAGCCTTATACATACTCATCATCCCAATCTAGGGCTAGCAATGTGACACAATAGCTGGGACACAATTACGGCAGATGACTTGATGTTCAATGTACAGTTATGTGGAGCGATTTTTATAGCAGCCTGTAGTTACCCACAATGCACCGAGAGAGCGAAGGGAAACTCCACCAGGAGCGGCAGGCTTCATTAATTAACTCTGATTGAGCTGCAAATTGAATTCTTGCTGGAGTTTGACACACGTGTGACATTTGTGCTTTTGGGGAAGAGAGAACCCTCTGAGAATGAGATGTGTGAGTGAAGACGACAGATTAAAAAACGGATAGACATACATGCAGACAGATAGACAGACTCGGGAAAGAGTGCAGCTAATGGTAGGGTTTAATAATAGCTCATAGAAATGATGTCTGCATTTTAATAAATGGTTCTATTTTAATGCAAACCCATTTAAATATACATGCAGTCTCTCTCTCTCCACCTCGACTCATCTCTCTTTCCTCCTCTCTTTCTCTCACACGTTCTCCTTAAGCAGCCCCTATAATGCCAAATCACACCGTCATCAGAATAATTATTATCATTACCCTCCCTTACATAAGCACTCCTATTAGTATCCTCTCATTAATGCTGTGTTTTAATCACAAAATAACAATTAGGCTGGATATCTGTTTGATCGATTCAGGGCGCAGATGAAAACATGGCTCCTGATCAACAATGGATAATATTACAGAATCTCCAGTGTCACATGGTCTTAAAAAGAGGGAGAAACCGAAAGAGCCAAAACTGTATATAACAAAAAACCCAAATGCCTCACAGCATTCACTGATGTGGTTCTAAAAACTCTGAACAGCGCTGAAAACAGTCACTAGATGGTGGGATACCTGAGGCTAAAGGCACTTCACTTCTGTTTTATATCTGCAGTCATAGCTTTTATAGACACACACACACAACTTTCTACATTTGATGGAAAGACCGACAAATAACATACAAAATACAAATAATATACTTTGTAATCTCAAAACACACTTCTTTTACTTTAAAAACAAACACAAAACAACACCAGCTCCTAAGAGAGTTTTTGTGTATTTTATAGGGACAATGAGCACAGAAACATAATTGGGTAGGCTTTGTCAACACTGGGAAAAAGGGGATCTAGTGCACTCAGTCAATCTATATGTAGCATAATCTAAATTATTAATCCAATTCAAAACAAATCCCTTCCATCTTCTTTTTGTGGATGAACAGAACTTAGTTGCACTAAAGTTTTATTTGTAGGTAAGCCAGCTGAACTGTGTGAACCCATGAGACAGTCAAATGAAGAGAGAACCATGAGAGCTCATAAGGTGAGACTTTCTTTACACTAACAGCAGTGACACTAAGGCCATATAGTCACTCTGGATTCAAGCCAATGGCTCACGTCCAACCCATCCCGCCAAACAATGAAAAGAACTCTTGAATCTCTACCTTCATTTGTCTGTCTCTTTTTCTCAATGATGGGGGAGACGTGCTTACCCACACAGACACACACTCACATCATGTTCTCTCAACAATATCTAAGGATTACCACAGACAATAATTCATCCATTATTATTTTACTAAATACCAGAAACTCACTGCGCTTCAAAACATGTCCAGATGAGGTATGTTGACCCAAAATGTCCACACTCCAAAACAATACAGCTATGAGTGTATTTTAATTTTTCTACTGATCATTCTTTTCAAATAACATCTAATTAAATAACACTATGATTAATAATAGAACTCATCAATACAAAAGAAAATAATTACAAAACTCTCTTTAACCACACTAACAACAGCAAAAAACACATTCATCTGTAATGAGATCCATACAACTGCCACCCAGAGCTACCACTAGACATGAGACTCAATGTGAGCAAAGCATTATGGGCCGGTTTAGTCAGACTAAAATGCATTTTTGAGCTGTCTTAACTGAAAACAACTTGCTCTGACATATCTTATATATATATATATATATATATTAGTGATATTGCCTTGTCTTAAGAATCACACCAGTAATGTTTTTTTGTAAAGTATGTTTGTAAACACTACTTAATTGTCCTAGTTTAACAAAGGCCTAGTCCTGGATTAATCTAAACCCTGTCTGGGAAACCACCCCAAAATTATCTCTCATAATACAACAAATCTAAAAGGTTATGAACTGGACACTTTTTGGAACAACTTGCTCCTAACATAGGGCCAGGACAGAAAATAACAATAAAAGTAATTTGGTATTCATAAAAAAGACCTTTAAACAGCAGAGGGTACTTAAAGGTTATGGCAATAAGGAAGGAAATGTCCAACTGAGAAGCAAAAAAGAACATATCAATATGAATATGTGTGGGAGTGTGTGACAGACAGAACTGAGAGGGAGAGGGAGAGAGAGAGAGAGAGAGAGAGAGAGAGAGAGAGAGAGAGAGAGAGAGAGAGAGAGAGAGAGAGAGAGAGAGAGAGAGAGAGAGAGAGAGAGAGAGAGAGAGAGAGAGAGAGAGAGAGAGATGGACAAAGATACTCATAATTTAAAGTTGAACTAAAGTTGCCCTTTAAAGAAATTGTTAGTCACACTACCAACATCAAATTAAAAATTAACAAACTACATTGAAGTTATAAAGATGGTAAAACTTTTTAAATATATAAACAATATATCATTTGCATAATGGTGACAGGGCTAAGATTAAGCCAAGATTTAAATGAGGACTTCACTTAAAAAGAAACAATACTGGTGAACATCTTAAGACAAAACTATCACACTGATAACATTCCCAGTTGCAAGTTTAGCTAAGACTAAGCTGAAGTCTAGTCTGTGAAATCGGGCCAATAGGATTTATTTCCACAATCACAGCATTTATCTGGTACAGAAAACAACAAGGATCTCAATTAGGGTGATCAGCTACGCTGGAAAAAGTAGCCTGTTACTGGAACAGCTACGCTATTTTAAATCGGCAAACTACTGTCACGCTACTGAAAATGTAGTTACATTAGTAACAGTACCCAACACTGATACATTATAATGCTATTCCAGATTTAATCTTTGAGTAACACTACATACAGTACACACACCAAGACCATTAGACACTTCTGCTCAAACTATCTTGTATCTCTTCAACTTTGTGCCACAGCAGAGCGCCAGATTGTGTTCTTTAGCCAGAGAAAAGCAATGGATTTAGTGTCTGGTATCTGGCGCGAGTGTGGGTGTACGAGTATGTGCGCGTATCCATTTCTTGTGTGGCCGTGCATGCGTGTCTGTGATTGCACACTGGAGCGTGAATGTCCCACATGGTGTGTGTGTGTGTGATGCTATTGGCTGGTGCTGAGTCCTGGCCCGGTTCCTTTTTCCTTTGGTCTCCCGAGGAGACTGATCCTCCAGAACAGGTGTCACTGTTTTAGCTGCCATAGTCCATGTGCAATGTGTTTGTGCCACCTGACCGAGCCAGCAATGATCTATCCTCTTCATATTGCTGCTGATGCACAATATCTATTCAGATTGATTCTTTTCACCCCAAAATCATAATTGAATTATGCTAAATAAATAAAAACAAAACTACTTTATAATCATTCGTTGGCCCTTATGACATTATTTTAATGACAATTTATTATAATTTTTTGCAATAAAATCACTTCATGATATATAAATACTCAAAAAGGAGATATTTTTGCATAAAGCTTTTGGTGGGGGAGGTGCTTGCTTGTCATTAAAATAAAGTCACAATTAAAAAAGTTAAATTTCCTAATGTAAAATAGGTCAATTTAATAATTGTTTTTTGTTGGGTAAAATATGACATTTGGCAACTGATCTACAATTCATTCAAAAACCTCCTGATCTGCTCTTTATTACAAGACCATGTGCCTAATAATCTTTAGCCAAACTAAAATAAGAAGAGCTGCAAATCTATTTGCATCACATATGTGCTCAAACATGCACATGCACACACACACTCGTCCAAGGGGACTGAAATATGTGTACCTATCCAAAACACTCTTTTTCCGTTCTTTTACCGTTTCCTATCACATGCTCAAGCCCAGCGAGTCCAACAGAACCCCAGGAAGCTCCACCACCATACAGACAACAGAGAGAATGAGCAGATGGTCTTAGAGATTTAGAGAGAGAGAGAGAGAGAGAGAGAGAGAGAGAGAGAGAGAGAGAGAGAGAGAGAGAGAGAGAGAGAGAGAGAGAGAGAGAGAGAGAGAGAGAGAGAGAGAGAGAGAGAGAGAGAGAGAGAGAGAGAGAGAGAGAGAGAGAGAGAGATGGCAAAAGGATAAGGGAGGAACACAAGAGTATGAAGGAATTTTATAACTGGCACTCATACAAGCAAGACCTTATAAACTCATCATTCAGACAGAGTATTTTTAAAACAGTCTTACACCTCTACAATCTCACTGCTTTACCAAACCTTCAAGCACAGAGCTAAAAAAACACACTAAAGCTACATACTGTTCTAGATCAGACACCTAAACTTCTATGTGTACATTTTTTAATAACAAACAGTTTCTTATTTGCATGTTAGGTGACATCACAGTAAACGATGCAGGTCAAAACTGCAAAACTTTCCAGTAACCTGAGGTTAACTGCATTGCAAAAACGAATCACAGAGCCACGGTGATGATTGTGAACCGTTTTTCTCTCCAGCTCTTGAGTGACTGGCAATATACACATGATCACTCTCCTATAAACAGAGAAGGCATTAGCATCAGTATCCTGCCTCTGTAACAGTACAGCTAATATTACAGAGATAATATCTATCTTACAACTTAACGCATGGCCGACTGCCAATCACCATAGAAGAAGCTGTCTGTCTAACCATTTTAAAGCCTCTAAAAGCCAATATGGCAGCGCTGTAATCCAGGTCTTACTGCATAACCGGCACTGTATACATATAAGTTATATTATAAAAAGAAGATATGTAAGAAAAAGGAGTGGTCACAGTCTAATGTTTCTACATCACAATGGTTGTAGTTTCAATATGATTAAAGGAGAGCCAGAAACACTATGAGATCACAATTCTGCCTATTCAGTACTGCACCTTTAAGGTTGTATTTCCTGAAAACTTTTTTCTGCAAAAAAAGGAGGGCACAAGTAATTGTGGTTAATATGTGTTTGTTAAATATGCATTCACAATAGCAGATGTCCATCTATATGAGAAAATTCTCATTTTCTTTGCTTTAAACATACAGTAGGTTCAGTAGTTTATCCAACTTTAAGCTGTATACGGTATGTTCAAATGAATGTTAATGCTCATCATCACCTCACATCAGCTGTTATGAACTCTAATCTCCACATAACTCAGTTCTGACCGAACATCCACTCGATGCAGTTCAGTAAAACATCACACAAGGCAAGTAAGCCATCTCTAAATCTCTAAACCTTCATTCTTCATCTCTCTTTTCCCATTCTTTGCTCCAATCCACGCTGCAAGACTCCACTAAAGCTCATATGCTGACATCAGCAACCACACACACACACAAGAGCACTCCAACAGTCACTTGAGCACCAACGGGAAACCACGCACACCCACGCAGCCTCAGGCCTCTGAACACAGACCTGTAGATGTAACGTGTGCCTTACACACGGATGTGACAACACATGAACATGCACATAATTAACTGCCTCGTCTAGACCTGTATCTGTAAAAAGGGTGGGGTGCAATTTCTTAATAAAACATATGCAATGAAATTATTATTAGCTTTTCAAAAACGTGTGTTCAGTGGGCACACAGCTCAAATCTACTTAATCTAAAAGCACTTTTGAAATGATTATCATAATACATAAATGTATGAGTTACTGTATAGTAGGAATAAGACACCCATAAACGGACCAATCAGAAGAAGCCATCACCACCATATAACATATTACAGATCTGTACCTGTTCCCAGGGGCCATCTGCTCGTGCGGTGCATTACATTTGGTAAAGGATATGGCCATTCGGTGATCTTTTTGGCGTATTTTCTCACTAAGTTGTCCTCGCTGAAGAGAAACAGAGAGCGGTTGACCGTCAGGCAGTTCTGTCGGACCGGGATCGGGTTGTAGAGGGCCATGGTCCGGGCTCTCTGGGCCATCGATTGCTTGTACATCCTCTGGGCCCCTGGCGGGCCGCCTTGCCTGCTGCCGCCTCGGCCGGGTCCCCCCTGTCCGGAGCCCCCGCCGCCGTACCTGGCCGGCACTTCGTCTCCGAACCGAGCCATTCTGTAGACACCAAACGCCAATCGTTACGAAGCAGCCGAGAAGGGGGTAAAGTTTCAGGGTGAGAACACCACATCACACCCCATCCGTCTCAACACAGAGCACACATACATTCAGATCTGGCCGTTCAGATCTTCATAGCTAAGAAACGTCCATCATGAAACACCAAACAAGATCAAAGTGGATGGAAATGTGCGTGCGTGTGCGTCAACGTCAAAAATGGACTCTGTAATCAGATAAAGCGATTGATAGCTTGATGGAGTGTGTTCTTTAAATGGTGCAGTCAGATCAACAGTTCGTTTCAACTCAAATTAAACAAATAGCCACACATAAATAGATAAAAACTCGACGGCTTATCTTCCTCAGGAGGGCGGGATCCACATTTTAAAAAGTAATTTCCGTCTCAACACATCGGTGTGGTGCATATTGCAATTCGAAAGACGTATATAAAGATCCTTTTAACATAACTGTGTTAATGCAAGACAAAAATTGCGTGTAAATTGGCATAAAAAATGCTGCAACTATATCAGGTCTGACGCGTCTTTCTCAGGAGTGCATCTTGGCAGGAGCTGCAGTTGCATACTCGTTTTTTTCACATCCATAAGATAAAAATAGAATAGAAAAATGGTGAAAACCTTTTAATAATTAATTTATTTGTTGTATCCGCAATGTTTGGTATAGTGTGGCAATATTCAGCCTCCCCTCGGCCAAACTCTCGATTACACTCGCAAATGCAGACGACGGGGCTTCCCCAAAAAATCTACACTTCGGTGACATTTGTTGATTTTTTTCAGTAATTTAAGTTCATTCGTTTTTTACAGCCATATATCGGTCCAACGAAGTGGGCGTGAGCGCGCGCTGGGGAAATGAAAAACACCGTGTCAAGATCTGATGGTGATCTCTTGCGGCTTCTCCCTCAATTCCTCAACGATTAAAAAAGAACAAAACAATTATCATCTATACTCCAGAACGCGGAGAGAAATCCAAAATGCGAATAACCCGACGGTGATCGCAGAAAGAAGCATCGTCAGTTTTGGAGACGCGCCGTAGCGCGTGGATTGAAGCTCGAGCTCGGATCCTCGGTGGCACCAGTGACCGAGAGGAACCGAGAGGCACCCATCGCCTAAAAGAACCCAAAAGCTCCGTTTCGGTTCCCCCCTTTCCTCAGTGGACGACGAGCGGTCCGAAGGCGATTGTTTCGCCTGTCAAGTTTTCTGGCGGAGAAAAATGGAGACTCGGGGTCTCGAGCGCAATACTCCTCAGATCAGCTGGCGGGTTTAGAGCATCTGATCAATTTAACGCTCGTGCTCAAATCTCAAGCCAAGCCTTGCAGCACATGACGCGCGTCCCCGTAGCGATTCGCGTATCCTCCTGCTCACTCCTCCTCATGGCTAGGAGAAGACCTAACCGAACTCCGTGTGCCATTTTGCTTCTTGCAAATTCACATTGGAGTCAGTGTGGGAAACGAGACATTATCGATAGGCGATGTGCGACTTCTTATTTTTCAATTTGTATCGTGTCTGAGTCATACACCTTGCCGGAAGAGGGAGTGTGTGCAAGCCAACTGTTGACCAAGTATGGGTTTGTGGGAACACTTTACGGCGTAAAAATAACATAACGACACGTTATAAAAAGACGATTATGTAAGTAAATATGTAACTGTAAAAGGTTATTTTTATTTAAAAGCGTAACAAAGGCAGACGAGCTACACAATACATCCAATTCAAATTTGACATAAAAACGTGATGCTTGATTTGTGAGAAGACAGTTTGTCAGTCTGAAAAGACACTCAGGAGAGTGTGTCCTAAAAACACTCTGCTCATATCATGCCCATCTGTCCACCTGGCACCAGTTTCTAAAATGCCTTTGGTTGCTAATTCCCCGAGTTTACTCTAAACTTGCTGAGAAAACGTGTCCGATCTCCATTTGAAGACAGCTGGTGCCATACTAAAACACTGTGGGTTGAATCTGCTAATGTTCTGTTGTAGGGAAACCAAAATATTTGATGTAAATATGACGCAGAGAGCTGAACGGCCGCTGCGTTTGGCGCTGTCCGAGGTTCTGAAACGGCGCAATACGGGTTCTCAAACTGCGCTGTCCGTGGTTCTGAAACGCTACGAACAGTATTTGGGGAAAGTGGAGAGGTACATCATGATTACTCAGCGCACTCGTTCCGGGAGCTTTCGCGTCAAGCTGCCCATAATAATGCAATAAAAGGGGAGGATTCCCGCCGAGGAGGTGGAGTGGTTGTCCTGGTAGTGGGCGAGCGTGAGTGTCGGTAAGGGGCGTGGATGCGCAGTCTGTAGCGTCTTTGCCGAAGCGTCTGGTGTAATGCAACAAAGATGATGAGCCCCCGCGTTGAGAGACATGGTTAATTAAGGCCTAATGCATTCACTTGGGGAGACAATTTGACAAAAGATTTTGTAACACACACACACAAACACAGCACAGGGAAAAGAGAGAGTGAGAAATCACCACTGCAGCATGCATTGCACATAGGTAACTATTCACTCGTTTGCCTTCTGCAAAACACACTTAACATTTTCTAATTGATTTCTGAGATCCCTACAGAAAGGTGCAGTCCAATATTACATTTAAAACACAAGGGCTCAGATGTGATAAAAAGCCTGTTGTGAGAAGTAACCCAATGTTTATATAACCTGTTTTTGTTGTGTGTGTGCATTCTGTGCAGCATGTGTGTGTGTATCTGTAACCGCATGCTAAGTGTTCCCGTGTTTCTGGTGGAGCTGACTGAGACATGAGACCGAGTCGTGCTGTGGCCCTGATGTGCACCATTGTCATTCAGAACGCGTTCACACGGCAACCCTGCAGGAAGCACCCAGTGCTCCCCCGCATTCTCTCTCTCTCTCTCTCTCTCTCTCTCTCTCTCTCTCCTTTCCTCTGGCTCGATTTTTGCTCACTCTCCCACTGCACTCCTCATTCTCCTCCCGCTCTTTTTGCTTTAGTCTAGCCTCAAGTCGAGCTAAAAAGATAAGATTAGAACGCACATGTTTAAATGGGAAAATTACAATGATTATGCTAATATCTGTGTTTAGACTGGTAAGGCATGTAACCCTGTAACCACCTGTTCTCTAAGCTCTGGTCCTTGGGGAGTATTTGGGGTTTTCACATGGCATGATAACCTTTATATGCACACACATGCACACACAGAGACAAGGAGTGAGGCTTGAATCCAACAGGAATGATGATGCCTGTTTAGGGGAAAAAAAGAGATTAAATGGAGGCACTCAAATGCCTTTCCTGAGAAACAAATGGGCATGGAACTCTTTTAGAAAAGACCTCAATATGAGTACAAACAATTCTTATCAATTCTTATCAAATCCTTCACAAGATTAAGCTAAAATAATCTATTCAAATTATTCATAACTATACAACTGACTTAATTCTCTTCATACTAACTTTCGCCAAGAAATTTCAGGGGAAACTTGTGAGACAACATTAATATTCATATTGCAGTCTGTAACTTCTTCTGTATCAGCAACTTTTCTTTAGGCAGTCCAAAGGTAATGACCTAAAATGAACAAATTGAAAATTAGCCAATGGTAAAAATATGAAACGGTGAAAAAGTATAAACACACAATTTTCAAAGGAACATTTTTATGCCTGACATTTCAAAATAAAACTGAAATAAGTCAAACAGCACATAAAGTGTATGAGAAAACAAATTACCACCTGCCAAGAAACCATGAGCTTCTCAGTAATGCCATAAGTGTGGGGGGACTACTAAATTTATACCAAGCAGCATTGGATTCATCCTCAGCTGTTCTCAGTGTATGTCAGCAGGAGGTGTGTGTAGCCTCTTTAGAGACCGTCTCAGGAGTTTACAATATCCTCAATAAATCACTTACTCTACTGCTTTGTGACTGGCACACATTAGGCCCCACCTCCCTCACCACAGCAAGAACAAATACCCCAGCTTGGAGGTGCCAATCAAAGGAATCGGATGTGACAAGACTACACTCGTGGCTATAGATGCTGTCATTATAAGCCCAGGAACAAGTTGCTCTTTTGAAGTCTTATGGACAAAGAGTTTTACTTCTCATGAACAGAGACAAAACACATTTCTCTTTGATACACTGACTGGAGAGTTTAAGGGACTAGATACATGTCTAGATTTAAGGGACTAGCTAGTGGCTCCAAAGTACATGTGATACAATGTATTTGTTATTTTAAGGTTTAAAGTGTATTACATAAATGCCATTTGACATTTTATATAAATGCAATTATATGCATAGATTTTTCAGGGTGGCTAATACTTTTTGGGAGCATACACCTGTGTATTCTGAACTCAGACTCTTAAGACACAAGCCACTGGGTCTTGAGTTCTGTCCAGAAAATGATTCTATACTCAATGATTCATAAACCTAAATAATTCATAGCATATTAGCCCAGCTCTCATTATTAAACTTTGATCTGTTTAACTCTCTGCAGCATCTCCAAGTGTAAGTATGACAGTGTAGATGTGTTTTCCTAATAATGGTCTGTGAAGTTCTAGTCTAAAAGAGTCCTGCGAGACCCTCTTTTTTGTTGTCTTTTTCTTCAACCGTTCTTCAGTGCCCACCCGACTCCTCTATAAACTAATTAATCTTTCTTCTTACTTTTTTTTAATAAAAACTCAATAGCAAAACATAAAAACACACAGAACATCAACAAACTCACACTATATGCTCAATGTCTATGCATTAACCCACGTCTGTAAATTTAATTTGGTAAAGCATTATGGTTCTAAATGCAAAGTTTACAGCAAAACAAAGCAAATATCTATACAAAACAAATATTTCTATAGAAATAAACTTTTAGGGGTCTCAAAACTCATAAAAACACACTTCATTTAAACCCAAAATGTGACCTGGACATCAGGTCATCATTACTGTAATGTTCATAAATTAATTTTGGAAGATCTTAAATGTAATGAAAGTCATGTCATGATGCAAAAAATTATAATGTTTTATATTGCCTTTACAAAATCTCTTCAGTTTGGAGTACGTTTTAATATAACCCAGACAGGTTTCGCGAGATGCACCCCGTATCACTCTTTAATATCATAACAAACTAGACAATGTCTTTATCTGCATCTGTTTCATGCATTTCTTAGACTAATGGACTTTTTCTTAATGGTCTATATGGATAGAGTCTTGAGAGAGAGAGAGAGAGAGAGAGAGAGAGAGAGAGAGAGAGAGAGAGAGAGAGAGAGAGAGAGAGAGAGAGAGAGAGAGAGAGAGAGAGAGAGAGAGAGAGAGAGAGAGAGAGAGCAGGAGAGAGAGAGAGAGGAGAGAGAGAGGAGCAGGAGAGAGAGAGAGAGAGAGAGAGAGAGAGAGAGAGAGAGAGAGGAGAGAGAGAGAGAGAGAGAGAGAGAGAGAGAGAGAGAGAGAGAGAGAGAGGAGAGAGAGAGAGCAGGAGAGAGAGAGAGAGAGAGAGAGAGAGAGAGAGAGAGAGAGAGAGAGAGAGAGAGAGAGAGAGAGAGAGAGAGAGAGAGAGAGAGAGAGAGAGAGAGAGAGAGAGAGAGAGAGAGAGAGAGAGAGAGAGAGAGAGAGAGAGAGAGAGAGAGAGAGAGAGAGAGAGAGAGCAGGAGAGAAACTGAGGGTTTATGAGTGGGGGAAATGAAGGGAGAGAGGGGGAGGGATGAAGTGACAGAGAGAGGAATAGAGGAGAATGGGAAAAGAGCCACAGTAATTAGGAGATTGGTCTTTTTTGGCTGTTCTGTGTGTTTGCAGAAGAACTGAGTGTGTATTAATTGATGAACTGATTGATGAGTGGGAATGGAGGGAGGGAGCGAGAGGTGGAGAGGGAATGGAGGGGTCAGACTGCACTGCTGGCCTCAGCTAATGGCCTAAGACTGTTGTAGAGTAAGCAGTCTACCGAGGAGGATCAGCACTTACATACACACACACAAAACATCTACAACAGAAACACACACACCGTACATAATATATGAAAAATGATCAAATGAGAGTTACAAAAATGTTAACACAATAGAAGAAAATGCTACACTAAAAAGTATTTGTTAACTTATCTTAGCAAATTGTAAAAAACACATGTAATCACGTAATGCATATAATAAAATATATTGCTTTTATAGCACAATTTAAAATGGATGTATAAGCAAAATGTAAGAATCACCTTCTATTTTACTGCAGTATTCCATTTCAGTGAGTTTGTACTGCAGGTGACTTTTCAAACTGGAAAGAAGGGCAACTCAAAAGATAAATGTAGTAAGGTGATGATTCATAAAAGACACAGGAAGGATTTGAAAGAGACAGACATAATACGGGCAGACAGAAAGAAAATGAAATGAGCACATTAAAGGGAGGAAATGATGTTAAAGAAGGAGGTGTGAATTGAGGTGGAGGAGAAGTTATGAGTAAGCAGACGAGAGACGGTGAATGAGTCTGGCCAAGAGTGTGACCACGTCAGCTCATCGATCCCTCCCTCCGTTTCTCCGCCCCTCCTTGGCCATTCTCCCTTCCTTCTTTCCATCTATCCATACATCTAGCCAGTGTGCTGAGCGCTCGTTTTTTCTGCTTCTGCAAATGGCAAATCAGCCCTGATTCATCACTGAAGGCCTTTCAATTAAACTGAAAACTCTTGGCGAGAGAGAGAGAGAGAGAGAGAGAGAGAGAGAGAGAGCGAGAGAGAGCGAGAGCGAGAGAGCGAGCGAGAGAGAGAGAGAGAGAGAGCGAGAGCGAGAGAGAGCGAGAGAGAAGGGTGGGGTAGTTTAAAGATTTAAGATAAAAATGGAAGGGGATTGAAGAGAGAGAAATTTTTCTTAAGTTTTTTTCGTAAGATCAGTCTGTTCTGTTTTGGATATTGCAATATTAGCTATATTGCCATTAGCTAATGCAGCAAATGAACCCTTTAAATGAACAATAAGCACCCCAATCAAAACATTTCTTTAAAAGTGTGTGCCGGCCTCAATTCTTTATCTAATATCAGCCTACATTTATTTGAACAAATAGATACATTACATAAGTGATATAAAAAAACTCCAAACAGCCACAGACCACTTCTGTAGACTGGACATACTGCATGAACTACTGAGTAAAAGACGATGTAAAGGATAAAAGAAAACTAAGTGAGAAAATGAGCGTAAATGGCCCAGTTTTAGTGTCCTTGTTCAGAAAAAGCTTGTGTATAAAGCAGGTGGGGATAAAACAGAGCACCTTATTTTACTCCAGATACACCCAAAGCAGAGAGAGAGAGAGAGAGAGAGAGAGAGAGAGAGAGAGAGAGAGAGAGAGAGAGAGAGAGAGAGAGAGAGAGAGAGAGAGAGAGAGAGAGAGAGAGAGAGAGAGAGAGAGAAGAGAGAGAGAGAGAGAGAGAGAGAGAGAGAGAGAGAGAGAGAGAGAGAGAGAGAGAGAGAGAGAGAGAGAGAGAGAGAGAGAGAGAGAGAGAACAGAGAACAGATGGACTGCGTGAGCAGTCGCTGTATTAAGTACATCTTGGGTCTGCATACCATTGTAATTGAGAGACAGACAGTGTATGTGTTACGAACATGTGTGTTTGTTTCTCATGTAAATTCAGAGTGAAAAAGCAGGGGCAAATGAGACCATGATGAAACGCCTAGTTAAATGTCTCTCCTCCTCGCCCCACACGCAAACACACATAAATTCTGCTTTATGCTGTTCATAATCAATATCACTACTACTGACTCACCTATTCCTGCCTGTGCTTTACTGCGAGTATATCTGACAAAAGCCTCTTTACTTGCATTACTTGCCTGCATTTCACACCTTCATGGTGCACAAATCACATTCATACTTGCACATATTCACATTTGTCAGGTCAATACATCAGGCTTCACATCAATGATGCCAAATTGTATTGTTTTCTTGCACACAGCATTATAGTCCTCACCACTACAATTTGTGGCTAAAAATAATGTCAATTGACATCTTCACCTTTTAATCAAATGTATTATTGAAGAAAATTGAAAAAAGTGCACATGTTTTTTAGAGTGGAAACTGCAGCTCAATAAATGCTTTAATTTTGCGAGCGGTTTGTTTTTCTTTGCATTTTTTGTATATTAGAAAAAAACATTTCAATAATTTTGTCCAAATACCATAATCCACTCCAGGGTTTTCTCTCCACTCCTCATACAGTATTTAATAATTTAATCTAATCCTAAGGGCATTAAATAAAAATTACACAAATACATCCTCCAGATATCACTTTAGGCCACTGCTGCTTACTCTGACGGGAAAAGCACTGTGTGATGATTCTTAAAAAAAAAAAGAACTTCCTGTTCCAGGAAAGAAAGTCATAAAGGTTTAGATGATGATTATACTACTGTATATGAACTATAGAATAGCTATTTATGTTTATGCGTGTGATTTTACGTGTGCACGACTAATCTCTCACCACCCAGACTCTGCTCCATCTCATTTCCACTTGTTTCATTAGTCCGGCGTAAATCACGCTCTCTGAGTCTTTCATTGAGAAAAGAGCTGAGCTCAAACTGGCCGCCAGCCAATCAGAGAGAGTGACCCTGAGAAGACATGTGAGTGATGGGACGCTTGGCTATTCAGATGGGCTAAAGCACTTATCGCTGCTGCTAGTCAGATGTGAACACTGGAACGGTGTACTGTACTATTAGGGTTTCACATACACCTGCTTCAACACAAACACTACTGTCCATTTCACCAAACACAGAGAACAGCTGCAGTTTTCAATTAATTCAGTCAGTTAATAAGCTAAGAGCAAATGTCACGGGTTTGAAAACACACATACTGATCAAATATATAGCTTAAAGTCACTTTAAATAAAATCATCTGCATAAATGTTGTATAAATGGTATTGCTAAAACCCAGTGTGGTTTTAATGTCAAAACAAATTCTCTAACCCAAACAATCACATTCACGATATGCTGGTGAATCAGGTTTTCTCTGATTTCAATGCAATACTGCATGAAAATTTAGGCATAGCATAAATCCATTCAATCAATTGGAGCTTGTTAAAATCTGGTTTAACATAACCGCTGTACTACTCGTCACAATGTTACGTGTCTAGGCTTCGGGCAAAAGAGTGGGTGAGAGAGAGAAACAGAAGATTGTGTGTGTCAAGATGGGAGATCCCCTCAGCTGTGGGTGATTACAGGGTGACAAAACAGTAGGTGGGGTTGCAAAAACCAAAGAAATTGTCCTGCAGTGCCACCATGTGTCTGTGTTTTTTAAAGCATGCTCCACAGCTCCATCTATAAGTTAAGACAGGTATTTCTGTGTGTAGAAAGCACATGATGTTCAAACCAAGATCTGGATGGTAATATGGTTCAGTTGATAGATTACTGATAGATGTTGCAACAACACCATCTGGACCCCAAAAACATCTTTCTTCATTGACTGCCATTCAAAAGTGGCCTTATAAAAAAATGTAAAAAATAAATATAGCAAATATTTTATGACATTATATTACATTGCTCAATTTCTGTAAAAATGTAAACACAAGCATAGATTTTTAAAATGCAATCTGGGGTGGCAGGTGTGGTTGTCTCAGCACTTTGCTTAAATGCTGATTCATTTGTATTTACTAATATACACTTGGTTACACACACACACACACACACACACACACACACACGTTAGGTTTCTATACATTGTGAGGACTTTCCATAGACATAATGACTTTTGTACTGTACAAACTCTGTATTGTATCCTGTAAAACCCTCACCCTAAACCTTTTTAAATAAACATCATTTGGTATGATTTATAATCCACTTTAATTATAGGTGGTTATGACTTTTACCATCATTTTATGGAAACACAACGTATAGAAACCTGTGCATACACACACACACACAAACACACACTATTAGAAGCTGAGAAAGGTTACAGTGTTGCTCAATACTTTGGCCAGTAGATGGCAGCAATTCTAATATTATACAAACTTATGAGCACTTGCTATGGGATAAAAGAGAGAGCATACTTTTTTCTAAATAAAAATTTCTTTGTGTTTCATTCAGAAGGCCTCATTGAAGGGTTTGAAGAAAACCCTTTTGAAGGGTTTTATCCCCCTGTCTAAAAGCTTTAAAGGGATTAAGGGTATAGGGGACTAAAAACTTCTGTAATATCTTCCCATGCCCATAAGGAGGCGTTACACAAAGAATGAAGGGTGCAAAGTGACCATCAGTCACCCTTTGATGTGAATTTACCCCATATAAACATACTGTTTGTCTACCTTTCCAAATAGTCACATTTTTTTACTAAAGGTGAGTTTACAGTACCTACATTACTGGATACCTTTCATATCTGCAGGTCATATCTGGAGTACCTGGAATACATGCAAAATCATAAGACATAAATGAAACAGTATTTACTTTGGGGGTTTTATGTAACGATGAACTTAACACTGAACACTGTCAATCTGAGAAGCCTCTTTACACACCTTGTGTCACTCATAATTGTATGTGTGTTATTTTCGCTATGTGAGATTGAGTCAGGTGAGAAAAGGAAAGTCTGAAGAGGTGTGAATGAAGGTCAGACAGTCCAGCCCCCAGAACAGATTTTAGCTGGCCCTGCTCTGACCCGTGGACCGACAGCAGATGGAAAGAGCTCGCTGGCTGCATTAGCATCGAAATGCTTTAGAGAAATACTAGAGATACACACAGACAGACATTCACACAAACATAAGCACATTTGCATTCTCTTAAATGAACCAAACTCAGATCCAAGTCCACTTTCTAAAAGAGCTGCATGTCAGTGATTTTACCACAGTAAAATAGGGCACACATGAGCATTTTTACAATTTTAGGTACACTATACGGTCTCCTGAAAGAGGCATTTGTTGTCATTGTGTAGTTTGGTTTGTTAGTTAAATTGGTTTGATATTGTTTGGGGAGTTCACCAATAAGCCAAATTATGTCCTAAATCACTCTCTCAAACCTGTGACCCAGAGAAATATGAAAACAACACTACTGAAAACAGATTCTCAGCCCTAGAAACACATCGTCAAATCTCTGACACATTCCTCAAGCTCACATCCGAAAACTAGTGTGACAAAAGTGCATGATTGGGATGCAGGAGACGGAGTCTTGAGCCGGAAGAACACTGTGAGTTGACAGGAATCCCAGGCTCAATAAATTATTCTTAAAACCAGATGCTGTTTTGGTTTATTGCACAGACGGCTGAATTGACGTAATGCATTTGCATTGTTTTCAGGTCCAGCAAAGTAATTATGTAAAGTAATGAAACTAATGCAGGGACATAGTTACAGGGGAATTGCCGAGGTGCATTTGAGACTTCAATAACAACAGGGAGTTGAAACTAAGCAAGATTTCTAATTTTCCCAACATCCCACCAAAGCAATCAATAAACACACACACACACAAACACCCTGGAGAACGTTGGTCTCAAAGGACCCTTCTGCCTGAAACACGTCCCCAAATCATGGCAATTAGCTAGATTGACGCAAGATACAAAGAAGATAAGAACCAAAGAAGAAGAATTAAGAAGGGATGGAAGGCAAGATGAAAGCTGGGTTAGGAACAGGAAATTGGAAAACACCAAAGACTGGAGCACAAACAAAGAAAACAGCGGTTCAGTCTATAAGAGAACACATGGCTTTCCCTCTTTCATTATTTTTTCATTAGTGACTGGTCTAATCCATCAATCTCGAACTCGGTTTCATTCCTCCAGTTTTTACATTGCTGTATATTTCATTTCTTTACTTTTCATTTGACACTTTTCCTTAGTGATGCCCTCTCCATTACCTGCTTTATCCGGTCCATCTAATCACTAGATCCAACCTCTTCTATATCCAATCACAAGATTCAATTTAAAACATTCAGTCAATTTATAAAGCATTAACACAATGCTTTCGCTTTCAAAGACAAGTGCACACTTCAATTTACTGTAATCAACATAAACGCTACACATTATCACTACAATAGCGGCTAATCATGAAGTCTGCATATTTGTGTCTGTTGGCATAAGCTTCTCTTGATCTTTAGGGAAAAGGAACAGTGTGAAGCTGCCAAGAAAAGACAGAAGTTCTGTTTACACAAAGATCATTTCAGATGACATTGACCCATCATGCCCCAACGCTCCAGTGACATCACATTCCACAAATCATCTCTCTCTCTCTGAAACCACTTCCTCCATCAATCTTAAATCAACCATTTAGTTTACTGCGGCCTTGGTAATGATAAATAAGGCAGTTTTATGGATGCTAAAAATAGCAGGGCTACCCTATTCATGTGGCTTATAGTTCCTCCTGCCAGCAAAAACTGTGGAAGTGTCCTTTTAAAAACTTCCCCTTGTCACACTGCCCACTGATCTGTCTGCATTCGCTGCCAAGTGTCGCTCAGCATAGGACTGTGGGTACATTATGATGCTTTAAAGTCTGAGGGCAAGGTTTTGTATTTTTAAGTTTATTTTATTTAAAGTAACCTACAACACACATACACAGAGAAGGTATGTGTGACATAAATGAAGGGATGGAAAGGAGAGGTAGATGCAATACATATGCAATGCAAGAAACACAGGCGTTTTTATCTATTTAAGAGGATGGTTTAATATAGCACGGCTCTAATTGAGTGTGTGAAAGACGTACCCCATGTTTATGATAAACACTGAGCGGGAAGCAGTGGCAGGAGAACGTGTGTCTGTGTCAGAAAGAGAGAGAGACTTTAATCTAGAGCACATCTTTGGTAGAGGTCCAAAAAAATCTCAAACCAGACTAGTGAAAATGCTTCCATTTTGCATTCTTTATTTCAAATTTCTTGTTTCTTGTTACTAAAAATCAAGATCTTTAAAAAGATTTTTAAATCTTCTATTAAAAATCAAGAGTCATTTAAACATGCAAAAGCTTGTCCTAATTTGCGTAAAAAGAAGCAAAGAAATCTTAGCAAAGCCAAAGTCACATATCTGATTACATTTAATGCAATAACTTTTCTTTGTTTCATTTTGTCTAACGGCAAAAAACCTAAACTATCAAATTAATAAAACAATCCCAGAATTTGACTGTGGCCTTGGACCTGCTAAATTAACATAATCTCATAAGATTTTGTACACATTTTATGACGTGACTAATTCATACAAATTTGGATGATCTCATTCATAAGTTTTAGTATTTGCCTTCTCCTCATTGATGTTAATGAGCTTTTTTAATAATCATTTGTTTTTGATTTACATTATATGAATTAGCCACCTTGTAAAATACATTCCCCATGAGATAAGGTTGCCTGAATATGACAAAAAATCCTTGGGATGCTCTTATAAACAACATAAATGATGTTTGTTTGTTTGTTTGTTTAATGTGTATGTGTGTGTGTTTGTTTATTTATCTGCCTCTCTGCTGTGTGTCACACTCCCCGGGCTCATATTTAGTTACAGCTGATCACTCACAGACCAGTGACAAGAAAATAGAGAGAACAGAAGGCAAAATGATTGGGTGAAAAATGAACTATAGGAGGTGAGATTGCAGTTTTAGGCTATTATCTCACATTTCCTCACTGTCGCAATGAGTGGGTGAGCATGAGAGTGGAAGCCTCCACACCCCTGAAGTGCAAAGGAATCGTGACTGGAATCCACTGACACTCCGGGTTCATCGCTACTTGGTCCCACAGTGACGCAAACATGCAGACACACACTGAAACACAACTAGATCCGTGTGTGCATGAGAGACCAGTAGTTAATGATCCTACTATCTGTGCTAACATGCGATTCTACATGTTAACTTGTAAATGCAGAAACAGTAGGAGTTTATTTTAGAAATAAATTTTGCAATCCTGTTACTGCTAGCGGCACAGAAATACACACATCACCTTAAGGGCTTGCAATTATAAGCTGAAGTCAGCAGAGGATCTCATTGAAGTTGACAAGCTCGTGAGGAGCATGTGCCCGCAAATCACAACACAATATAAACCAAACATTTCTTTACTTTCTGTTATTTCAAGATTGCACATTCACAACCCGCTGTCAGGATAACACTGACATGCACAACCACACACAGACACACAAGGGACCAAATGAAGCAGAAACCATCACATTGTCTATCATTGTGTCCATCACTATGACTCTAACAATACACACCTACATCGCCTGCCCTTTACACTCAGAGATATGACAGCATATGAACATTTTAAGAGACAGTTATGGGAGACGTGTTCTCTAAAGGAGACCCTCGGAGGATAAACGTACCCTTCAAAGGATAGATTTTTACATTCTCTTTCATTTACATGATGAAAGAAAGGGAAAAGCACTGGTGTGGGTGTAAATTATAGTCCTCAATGTGTGGATCTGTGTTGACATATGAAGGAAATGCTGTTGAGAAGTTCAGTTCATATGGTTACGGCTGACATTAAACTACTAGATCAAAATTATATTCCTTCAAAATGTCATTAAATGACTAAGCATCGTTAGTGTTTCATGATGGACTTTTCTAGAACATTTTAGGCAAATGGGCAAACTTTAGTCACGTGACATTTTTATAATAAAAGGCTAATCCAGGTCATGATCACAGATAATTTAATACTCACTCCCATTGTTTACGACGGGCTTGTGGAGTGCTCTGCAACTTATGTGACTGGTGTGCTTTGATGACATCACGGTGATCCACGAGTCCTCCTCTCCTCCTGACAGGTGGCAACAGAGAATCGCTGGGCATTAAAGAGTAAAGCGGTCCATCCGTCACCACAGTTTCTCCTCCGTTAGATTTGCTGTAGTCAGAGGACCCGTCTTGACAAGTTTCCACACTCATGTCGTACACAGCGTGGAAGTAGGTGGGGTTGGCGCAAACACTGCTTCCACTTGTGGGTGGATGACAGCGTATTCGGTGACCCTGAGGCTGCACTCTTCCTCTCTGCCACAAGGGCGGCGCTCTCTCCATGATCACCGAGCTGTCTGCGTACATGGGTGACAGCATAGCTCTATAGTAAGAGATAAGAGATGAAGAAGAGGTGGAAAAAAGTAAGAACAAAGGAAAGGTTAATTAAAGAGGCTACGCTGTTGTTTAAAGAAAATTGCAATAAACCAACGTCAGGCGAAAATAAATGACAACGCCTCCAGTCCAATATCTGCTGACAGCGTTTGTGTGCAGAGACATGGGTGGAAGAAAAGTAATTTAAATACACACACACACACACACTCAAGCATGCACAGGAAAAACGCTGTGGTGCTATATCGAGGGGTTCTAGAGCTCTTTGGGATTAGGATGCGTCACATGGGCCGATAACACTTCTACTGTTCAGCACCGGAATAAAACACCAAGAGGTGACAAATGTTATAGTGCCCTTCTACACAGTACAAAGAAATAGATGAAAAGAAAGGGAAGAGATAGAGTACAGCACAGGATAAGATAAGTGTGAAAATGTGAATGAAAGAGAGAAAGAATTTTGTGAAATCCAGGCTCTACTTGCCGAGTCTTGTTGCCAGGCTGTATTTAAGAAGGACACAGCTTGTCTCCATGATCAGGCACTAAAGACGGAACTCACTAAATCTGTCTTTACTGCTCTTTATTTTTGGCCAATCGAGAGCAAAGCCATTACAATAGACATGCCAGTGTTCCAACAGGGAATATAATCAGCCCAGTGAAAATTCTAAAGGGCCTTCACACATTTGTTTGTTTCCTTTCTGGAGCCTGACAACATCGTGACATTCACGTTTAGTATTTTTATTCATTGGCTACTTCCAGGACAAGACAAAAGAATGCATCTTTACTTCTGGCCAACACCATAAATCTTAATGTAATAGCATGATAAAGCACAAGCATGACCACAAAAGATAGGAAAAGCCATTTTTGGATGATTTCGTTTTCATTGTGTTACAGCAAGTGGCCCATTTGTGTGGGTTGGATCTCTATTGCACCAGCCCACAGACACGCTTACCATTGTGTAGGTGTGTATGAATACATACAATTAGTGTGACATTTACACTTTCCAAGTTTTCCAAAAACACTAAAACCTATCCAGAAAAATAAGGCCATCAGACCAGTTATGGTCCCATTAGACATTACTGGTGACAAGTGTTAAACTCCAAAGTATATCAAAATTCATTATTTGCTAACATGTCACCCCGTCTGTAAAAACACAGTTTTTTACATCAAATTATCTTACGTTATGTAAAGAACGATCTGTGAAAATATAACCTTGATATCATTAATATTAAATGAGTAAGTTCAAGTCAAAGATTAAAATCATAGTGAAATGAATGATTAAAATGAAACTTTGATGCTCTTAATCTCATAATTATAATGTAAGACTTTAGCCAGGTTTTCAAAGGCAGGGTCACAAATATATACTAAATTAAATTATATAATATTAAGATACAATATCCGATATGATAATCCTTTCAGTTGGCAAAATCAATTTAAATTATATTAAAAAATACTTCAAAGGTGAAAATTTCATTATCAACATATATATTTCCAATTCTTTCTTGGAGAGGAACGCATCATTTCAACTTCTGAAAATGAAGTCATATTTACTGTTGCAGTACAGTAAAACATATCTGACAAAGCTATTGCCATATACACATCTGCAATACTTTGATTTTGCAGTATTATTTATTATATTATATTATATTATATTATATTATATTATATTATATTATATTATATTATATTATATTAATATACTGGATATGCAATAAAATAAACCAGAAACTGTTGACAAAAACAAACGTCTCAGCCAGTTCTGATGTTGCCTTATTATTGATAAAATGGGAAGATGTGAGCACATAAAATAAAATGATTTGCTGCATTTCGTCTCCTTCAGAGCATAAATAATCTGCTGAGTGAACACATTATGATAAACAGCTCTAGCTGTGAGTTATTCAGGGAAACAGCACAAAACTGCCAGCAGATAATCTACCAAAAACACAAAATCTATTAAGCATGACGAGGGGTAACATGGCACTTCCATGAATATACGCATGAACTAAATCAATACCATATTCATACAATATAGTATTCATCAGATACTTCAAGATACCTGCAATAATACAGTGGTATATGGTACAAATACCATAGTAGACATTTCTGTGGAACGACAAGAATAATACATTTGAAGACCATAAATCATCACTTACCAAACAGGCTTCTGTTGTCTCGGATGCAAACCTGTGATGTGGATCTGTCCGGATCACCTGTAGTTTGTTACTGACAAAACTACTAATGAAACTCCACAAACTGAATGGTCCAAGGTCCGTTTTCTCAGAGCAGAGGGTCACATCCATCTTCAAGCCCGGAACATTTTGTCTTTAACTATTTTTGTTAGTCAAAACGGATAATTGTGTGTTTCCTTCGCTGGCTGAACGCTGTAACGAGCGAGATCTGCGCGTGCTCGCGTGTTGTGTGAGGAGTCTCGCGCTCGGTGCGCGCGTAACGGATGCGTGACACTCAACTGGCACGGCGTAAAGATCTCCGGCTGCTGCGCGGTGACATAAGAGGTTACGCACACATTATTATTTACAAACTTACAATGCACGTCAACATTTTGAAAACACTCACTGTTGTTTAGATTTTTCCACATTTTATAATAGAAGTAAACTCATCAAAACCACGAAATAACACAGTTCTGACTGTGGAAATTATGTTTTGACTAAAAGCAAAATAAATGAACACTGTTATATTTGAGCATTTACTCCTTTCATCATACTCCTGATATTTTATCTTCCCGAGAAGCTTTTTTAACGACACTGAAGGAATTTCTATTTATGCTGAACTCTTTGTTCCAAGTAATCCATTTAAAAAATATTTTAAAATTAAATTGAAGTTTTCTAATTAAAGACATTAATGTTGAAATGTTAAACTTTGGAAAGCACTTCTTTGTTGTTGCCGCTTTTGATGTGTCGCTTCATTGTCTCCTAATATTTGTAAGTCGCTTTGGATAAAAGTGTCAGCTAAATGACTAAATGTAAATGTAAAACAATTATATATTTGTCTACAAAAGTCATTTCAAACATTGATATATATATATATATATATATATATTGAAATATACATCTTTAATTTAAATAATTTTTAAGATCTGAGAAACATTTTTGTCAACTTTGTCTACACTTTTGACTGGTATGCCTATACCTGTTTTTCCTCACAGAAAGCAGTGCACATATTCTGCTTTTTCCCACTAAACTGCTTAACGTTTTACTGAGTAGTTAGTGAGTCACACAACGATATGTGATCCATGAAAGAAGAAAAATGATTGAAAGCGCATTGTGTTGAGGGTTCAAATGCTGATTCAGACTCTTACTCAGCTTTCCCCGCATATGACATAAAGCATTCTTCATAAGATATAAAGAAAGGGTGATTATTATCTTTACGTCTGTGACCTTATTATAAGCAAGTCTCTTGAATAGAAGACGGCAATTTCTACATATTACAAAGTCTAATGCAAAACTGCACATTATAATTAAATACGACACGAATGACTGCATTCATTCTCATCTCATGTGGAATTAATCAGCCATTTGCAACCCTCATATTCGTAAGAATTAAATTGTTCTAGACAGGCATCGAATGGGAATACACATTTGCCAAACAACCATTATACAAGTCTAGCTATTACCCATCAGAAAACCCACACCGTTTCATACTATAAACGCAGATTATAACAGTGTTTCTGATCAATTGTACACGTCTACCACCTAGTGATAAAACAAAGTATAACAACACTTGCCATTTTAAACGTGGAAAAAGATTTACAACAGGGCAAGATTTGTAATAACTACCTTTCAGCATTTGTATATGTAAATGTCACAATACACCAAATTGTCTTTATGCAAAAATTTACATCCTAATTTTTGTTACCGTCTATGTGACACACAAACAAAAACAGTATTTATCTTTGTTCACGCTAAAACATTATAAAACATATAAAACACTATAGCTGACATTATATCATAGAACTAAACATCACAGAGTGGCAGGTCAGAAATTGCCAATTAGGTCATAAATCCTGTGGGTAAGTGCAGATTGGGTTTGTTGTGAGGAATGAATCTGGCAAGTCTGTAAAGTGTTTTACAGCACTGGACTCTGCCCACAGCCAGGGCTCTGTAGTGCACTCAAAAGCACTAAATCTGTCAGAATAAAAAGCTGACTTTCTATCTTCTGGATATACAAAAAACAGTAGGAGGAATAATCCTTGTATGAGGTCTGTAAATCTAAACACATCAAGGCATCCTGTCAAAAAACGTTTATTTTAGTCTTGTGAATTTTGCACAATCTCCCACTATTGTACACATACATTTTTAAAGAAAAGCTGATGGAAAACTTCTCTGTAAAAAAACAATATTTGCAGATCTAGCTACAAAAAATTCAGTTATTATTTGTTTTTCTGGCAACAAGAAATTAATCTATAAATTGTGAACACAGCACAAAAGAGCTGCCATTTATTTAAATCATTCATACTATCATTAGTACTTTAGCAAAACAGGGTCATATAAAACATAAAAACAACAGTTGTGAATGGAGAGCACAGAGAAAACATGAAGGTCAAACAGGGGCTGTATTGGTGAAAATTTCAGCCTCTGATTGGCCAGCTGGGATGATGAGTCCCTACGTTCCAGAAGGACAGTGGGAGGATAAGCTGGTTTTCTCTGGCTCTTATACCATTGTCCCGCTGAGATGGCCCAGTGTGTCTGGATTATTTGTTACCACGGTGGAGACATGGGCTGTGGGTTTTGCAAATACGACATCACGACTGCAGATATGGACAGCCTGAAGAAAACAAGTTGCGTTTAACTTTGAATACAACACATGTACGGAAGCATTATATTTATGTTGAACTTTTTCTCATATGTGAAATGTTGCTTTACAAAAATAAAAAATGGATTCAAAGTCAAGTTTATGGTTAAAATTTTACAATGAGATTCAACAAGTGGTAATTATGAGAACAACAATCAAGCATAAACTCACATAAAGCTGCTCATCATTTGTTTGGTATCTTCCGAGCTTCGTGAATTGGCAAAACTTATAAATGAGCAGTACACAGCAATCCACGCACACCATTTAAGCTGCCAAAACAAACACAGAATACAGTAGTACCAAAAATAATCGCTGATAATGAATTATGTTTTAATCTTAGACAATGAAACAATAAGGATGTAAACAGCACTGTGGCTTTTAAAGACATCTGTTGTTGTCTGTAAACACAGGTGTTTATATAGGTGAGGTCACCTTGAGCATCAGGCCACACATACTGAAGATCATCCCCAGCAGGTTCATGTAATCTGGCGTAGGATCTTCCAGTGTGGGGTTAGTTTCTGTGTTGGGAGGCTTGTAACTGTAAAGAAAATACAAGAGTATTAATGATGACACTTTGCTACTCTTGTGCATATATATAATAAATATACAGAACAAACTTTACAGAAATCTGAGACAGATAATGTACAGTAAGACAAGAATAAAACATTGAAGTTGAAATGCAGAAAAATACACTAAAGATAGACGAACCAAGTGGTTAAAATAAAAATAAGAAATAATATTGACAGAAATTATGACAGCAGTACATTAATATCAAATGATTGTATTTACAATAAAATAATAGAAAAGAACAACGGGATTTAAAAAAAATATAAATAAAATGTACACATATTGTACACAACTGTTCTATTAAAAAAAGGTCAAATATATTTAGATTTAAGGCTGTTTATAAGCGAACTCATTGAGCATTTTTTCTAATCTCTTTTAAATCATTAGCTAAAGTGTTGCTAACATGATGCTAAAGACAGTCAATGAAAGCGCTTCCTACAACCATCTATATTACGTAAACAGCACACAAAGAAACGATACCTACCGAAAAATCTTGTTCGGTCGTTTTGGATCTGCCATGTTGTTTACTGTTATAATATCAAGGGACAATTAAAGAAAAAATATTTGATGGTCTTGCAGGAGAAGCACGTCAGCGAACAGCTGACCCGTGAACACTAATTCTTTACAGTCTATTCAGTCTCTATTTAAAATGCGAGCGACCCCTACCGGCACGGAGGAGTCTGTGTTAATAACAGTCGGTTATACTTTGACATTTTCAGTAGTAGTCACACTTTGTCTAAAATTTGTAAAATCATACTCTTGACATTTTATCTTCCAGCTTTTTAATGTTTCAACCTGAGAAGCTTTTAAACAACACTGAAGGAATTTCTATGCTGGACTGTTACTGGCTTTTCTGATTAAATACATTAATATGTTGGCACGATTATATTTCCCCACAAAGGTAATTTCAAACATTGAAATAAACACCTTTAGATTTTTGTCAGGTACTGGACAAAAATAAAGATTAAAATTAAAATTTTAATTAAAAAGAAACCCAGGTATATATGTCTAAATATAGACATGCACTACATTCCAAAATACAATATGTCATGTTTTCAATACATAGCATGTCTTTATTACAATAATACATGTATACAGTAGTCTATATGAGAATAATTCAGATATTTCCACAATTTAAAAGACTTGTATTACTCTTTAAACAAACAGTACAGTAAATACAAAACACCATCTTATGTTAAAGTGTTTAAACTAAGACTTGTTGATTAACCTTTTTGTAAAGTCTCACTTTGAAAACTTGTGTGCCTTATTTGATGCTGCCATTAATAATCCATGTATGAAGAACCTCCTTTAAACAAAAATTTTAAAGAAACTTAATCTAAGCCCATGGTAGGTTTTTTTTTATCTTGAATTGGATGTAATGTATTCACAGCTGTCCATCTGTGATCTGATATGATTATTAAAGGTTTCATGAGGTATCTTCTTCAGAAACGACAGGCGCTTCATTCATTGCATTGAGCTCCACCTCCATCAGTGTGTGCCTGGAAAAAAGTATGTGTCTTCAATATGTAAAATGACTGTTTAAAGTAAGAATCAATACATTATGGATTATTCTGCATTATGTTTTTTCAGGTATAATTCTCATGTTTAATACCGTACCTCCCCTCTTCCACATCTAGAACATGCTCTGGAAGATTAACGTTTGTGGTTTCAGGCAGCAGGAAGACGACACATCCACTGAGAACAGCAGTACCAGCGAACACTACAGAGGGAGCAAACTGCCACATGTCCTCTAATAACATCACCATAGGGGCCAGTGAACTTCCTAAACGGGCTATGAAAGAGCTGTAGCCAAGACCGCACTGCCTATTAAAGATATTAGCCAGATTTATTGTAAAACAGTGGCATCCTTTGATTTCAAGTGAATACAGCAATTTTGATACACAAAACGTGGTAAGCTATTAAAGTGGTTTAATCCAAAGCTTTTCTGTGGGTAGAGTACCTGTTTATTATTTCTTTATTTTAAAATTTACCGTAGTACAGTAGGGTAGAGCTCAGATGTGTACAGGTAAGCAATGGTAAAGGCTGCTTCAGAAAATCCCTTCCCAATAATAGCAATTCCAGTACGTACAGCAGTAAAATCTAAAGATGACATAACACACACAAAACAATGCATTACATCCTCAATAATTCAGAGCCATTTAAATGATATTATTATAGGATCTACTTTGGATTTTGACTTTGTTATTTAAAAGAAATTCATCAGTTTTAAGTATGTAAAGAATAACTGTCCCTTTAGAATAGTTCTGTTAAAATAAACACATATGAGGTGACAGAAACACACAGCATCAAAAATAATTATGGAGAACCTACGAGATGGAATGACACTGTTTATTCCAATCAAAGATCCTGTTATAATGAGAGACCACGCCTGTCCATTTCTTCTTCCAATCCGATCCAGAACCAGATAGGTCCCAACTTTAGCCGGGATTTCAATGACTCCATAAACAAACTGTGTGAGATAAATGTTCAGACCAAATCCAGTGATGTTGAAGCTGATGCCATAGTAAATAAAAGACACAGCAAACCTGCAGATGATTCAAAGAGATAACGTTGATTCTTTCACAGCATTTCAATGACAATGAAAAAGTGAAAACAAACATGAGGACAACAGATAGAGTAAATGTTCTTACATACCAGAAAATCCCAGAGCATATGACAATCTTCCTCAGTTTTGGTGTCTTAACCAGATCGAGGTAGGAATGATTCTTGTTGGTGGCATCAGGGATGGTTACCTTCTTTAAGGTCTTTGTAGATTAAAACATGTTTTAAGTTATTGATCCGAAATTGGTCAACAACATTTAAAAGGTTTGTGTATTCTGTGTGTATTTACCGCAGTGTTTAGTGTTTCCATATAATTGTGTTTTTCATTCATTTTAGCACACTTGATCAGATACTTCTGTGCATCCTCTATCTTGCCATTTGCCAGCAACCATCTTGCAGACTCAGGAATCCACCTTTTAATATGAATTACATGGAAATGTTACACTTTCCATTGTTTTCAATAACTTTGTAATGCAAATTCATATTTCCTTTTTTCTTTTTGCAATCTACACATCTTTCAGGGTCAGAATGAGAACTAGTGATTTTTTACATCTGCAGTTCCTATACTCACCACCAGGCGATAATGCCAAGAATGCAGGGTGACGTCACCACCAGAATAAGATGTCTCCAGTCTCTGATGAGATATGCCAGAAGAGCCAGTAACATATTTCCAACACTCCAGCCCAGACTGATGATGGTACCCGTAAAAGTACGATGTTTAACATCTGTCCACTCAACACCTAAGGAATTTGCAGAATACAAATGAACTATAATAAATTAAAATAATATATATTTTTATAACTGGCTACAAATTACAACCAGAATAATTTAACAATATCTGTTTTATTTAAAAAGACATACAGTAGATCGCTTACACAAGGACACTGTGGTGAAAATCATTCCTGTCAGGGCCGCACCAGACAAAGTTCTTGTGATAGCAAACATCACATAAGATGTAGAGAAAGCCTGCAAAATTCCAAAAAATGTACTGGCCACAAAGGACACCTGAATTATCGGCCTACGGCCAAACCTGTGGAGTGATATTAAAGACGGCTTTAAACATATAACGTTTTAAAAAGAAAGAAGATTTTTCGTAGCACAGTGTTGCCCTTTACTCCAGTATGAGATAAACTGTGAATGTGGGTCAAATGACTTATTTCAGGACAAATATTTTGTAAATCAGTACATTTGATCCGTCTGCTGCAAGATCTTAGGATGATCATTCATGAACAATCAAACTATGCAGAACTAATCAAGAGGAATAAATTGTGTTCAAACTGCAAACATGTGATGAGTGAAACTTTCTGAAAGTTCCTGTGGAGAAACCATGTGATCTGATTTCAGCCTAAGGCATATATTTGCCATGGTAATGTTTAATGAAAGACTGGAAAATTAATTGCTTTTTAAAGGTAATCTGAGAGAAGACAGCATACTTATCTGCCAACTGGCCAAATATGACAGCACCCAGCGTTACTCCAAGGAAGAAAAATGTGGCGAGTGCTTGATTCAGATTTTTGCTGTCACACACCAAATCCCACTGAAATAAAAGAAACAAGCGTATGTCCATTTTTAACATAGTACAAAAATCATATATTCGTGTTATGCCTGTGGTGAAACTGTGATCATCAGAGTTTTGTAGGCGTCATTTATTTTTAATATACTTATGCATTTGGCACACACTTTTATCCAAAGTGACTTATACTGCATGGCATGTTCTATGTGGCATTGCTGTAAAAAACCTTTTGAAGCATCTGCAAGATAAAACCAATGACTTTAATTGTAAAAATGCAAAAAAGACATGTTCATCCTTACTTCACTGACTGTTGTGGAGGTAAACTGCGATCGGTCATACACCCATCCGTGCTGGCATGGCACCGACACGTTTGATCTGTTGCCATACAGGTGAGTGAGGTCACTGTCAGGATCAAAGCCCGTGGGAAGCGGATACATCCTACAGGAGCTGTAAGAGCCATCGGTATTCAGTGGGATGCCAAGAGCCAGAATCTGTGAGACCGCAGGATTGTCTTTTTCTGTCCTGTCCTCCAGGTAAGGCAGGGCACAATGATGAGGTGGTACACCTGAGATGAAATTATGGAGCAGAAAGTTTAATGGCAGGATGACCCGCGGGAGCCAGAGAATGGACAGAACCAGGAACTGGAATTTGTGGAAGCCGCCAACTTCATCTAGGATGTCCTCAAACCTCATTGCTGAAAGTGAAGCGATTTGATGTCCAAACAGAAGGTTGTGAGCATGCTACTCACCCATCGGAATCTGGATAGTCGTAATCAAATTTCACTGTGAGATCAGTTAAATCTGCAGTTAACAGTGAGCAGAAGACTGTCTGGTGTGCAACGCTGCATTACGTTATCAACACGCTTCTCCCGGTCACACTTTTTATGGCCTGTGTGAGATATAATAACGTCTTTGTCTGGTTACGTTGAAGAAGAGGCAGAGTCTCAGCGTTTCAAAGTTCATAAAAGTACAAGCGGAGCAAGAGAAAATACATTGGTTTCACAATGACCTTTGACCAAAAAAAGGGCAAATTGGGACTTTAAACTTTAAACAACTCCTATAAAAAATAGTAGAAATAACTTCTACCCTGAAAGTGGCCAAATGCCAAATATTTACTAGTTTTTGCATTATATATCAATAAGAAGTAAATCATGCAATCTCATATATCTGTACATTTATTTTATATTTTGTTCTGTGTATTTTTAGCAGTTGTATTTTACGGCTGAAGGGCTGGAGGTTGTAATTTCACAGTGGATAGAGAGTACCATACTCCCTTTGTTTACATATACTCACATGCATGTGTGATCAGCTATTCCCTAAAGGAAACATGCTGTACTGTAGAAGTTTAATCTTAAACCTTTACATTACACCATTAGGATTCTTCAAAGAGCTTTTTTATTTCAAATAATTCTTATGCAAATGTTTCAACATACAGAAAAAAATGCAGAAATAAAACATGAACACAAGACTTTACAATTCAATGCTCTTTGTTCCATCAAAAAACTGAGAAATCAATCATTTAGAAACAGAATCTGTATTAACATTAATGAATAATGTGTGACTTCTGCCATGCTCAGAAATTGGGACGACAGTGTAGAACTCACAGTATAATCCTAAAACCAAATACTTTACCATTTTATTTGCCTGATAAAAATAAAGAAATCTCTGCAAGAAATACTGAAAAGAATATTTACAAGCATACAGCAGTATATTCAAATACTTGAAAACAAGCGAAATATAAATCATGCCCACCAGCACAAGGTTTACAGACAGAACCCAGCGTTTGTGCATTTGACTTTTGTTCATGGATATGTGATAGATATCATAATGTGCCTGGTGGGATTTAATATTTTGTGCTGCTAAATACATAATAAATATACATGTGTAATATTCTGTATGATTGTTTCAGGAGCTGTAAATAGTAATTCACCATGTGATCTATCTGACTATAAAACACACCTTTAAAAAACGGATCTTAACATAAATATGCACAACAGAACAGCACAGAAACAGTATACAGTAGCACCGTTTAAGCTAAACGTGACTTTACCTCCATTGTGTTCCTCATTAAAGTGAAAGTTTTGCTAATTATTTGTGCCATTCACTGAACAGGAAGAACGTTAAACAAATGACATTAATTTTGGTCATTGGGAAAGATGATATTTTTGAGGCAACAGGTTCAAGTAATTGAGAACTAAGAGTCCCGGTGTTTTATCTGGCTGCAGCTGTGTTATTTGTGCTTTTCTCTCGTTTAATTGGAACCGTGTTCTTCAAACGAGCAGACGCTTTGGTTCGATTCCTGACAGATGCATTGCTGGATTGTTGTCGTGGGTTGTGGTCTTTCACAGAACCAGTGCATGTAATAGTCCTGGACTTGAGCGAGATCTCCGCAGGAGCTCGGAGAACAAACGGCTGTTTGCGTGACTCGGCCCGCAGCGCTCCTGGTCTCTGGGGAGAGGGGCTCGATATGCGACCGGAGGAGAAAGTGCAGTTTGCCGTGCTTAAGCTGCGACGGGATGATGTGGGAATACAGGAGAGATGCGTGCGGTTATTTCCACTTGCCATAGTGGACCGGGACAGTGTTGATTTGGATCTTGTGTGGAGCGGTGGAGCGCTTGAATCAGGCTCAACATTTGGGCTAAAGATTGATAAATAAGAAATACATTTCATTATTCACTTTAGATTCTTTATCATATTATAAAGAGTAACACATTTCTGCATACACTATTGTTTAAAAGTAACCCATTTTATAATAATAGTAAACTCGTCCAAACTATGAAGTAACACAAATGTGACTTGTAAAATAAATCAAAACTGTCATATTTGATCCTCTGCAATTACAGAAATGTTTTTGTCGGCCAGTTTCTTGAGGTCTCACCCTGAGATGCTTTTCAAAGATTACTGAAGGAGTTCACATCTATTCTGATCTTAGATTTCAATATTCAATATTTCAAAACATTTTTATTAAATAAAAGATTAGTTTTGTATTGATAAAACATGTGCACAGGTATATATTTTTGTCTATAAAACTCATTTAAAAAATTCAGCAAACACCTTTAGATCAAAAGATTTATAAGATAATGAATAACATTTTGCTTACGTGTATAGATTATATTGTACACAAGTGTTCAAAATTTCAGTCACTTGACTAAAATGTTTCTCATAATATTAAAAACATTATTATCATTTTTAGACAGGAAAGTGTAGAGAGACAGGAAGTGATTGGGAGGAGAGAGAGGGTAGCGGGCTCGGAAGGGATGCCAGAGCCGGGATTCTGGAGCGCTGTCCACTCAGCCACAGGCTCCGACATATTAAAAACATTTTGATCTTATAACATTTTTATGATGAACTTGAACCAAACAATGAAAAAAAGCAGCCAGCTTGAAGGTCAGAATCGATGTGAACTACGATTAAAATGAAACACTTACCCATTTCTTTGCTTTTGTCGTAACACTGCAGTATCAGCTCCAGACAAAACAACAAATCCAGAAGCTGCAACTGATAGTTTAGTTGAAGGTCGTCTTATGGGAGTGAGCGGTCTGGGGATCCTGCTGTGCCATCCAGTCACATTCCTCTCCTCAGTTTCTTTCTTGATTTTGTTAAAATTATCATCAGACTCATGAACATCATCCTCTGATCCTGTGATGGATACAGTCTCTGAGGCTCTCTTGGGCTCGTCTCCAGAAGATAATGAAGATGATGTCCTGGAGTTAAATCTCTTCCAGCGACCCTGTCTCTGTTTTTCCACAACCTGACGGGCCAGATCCTGCTGTACGGCTCTTCTTCTCAGTCGTTCTCTGGTGGACAGGGAGCGGTCGGATCCTGCGTCTTCTTCTGAGACCAGGATTGGTATTCGGCTCTTGCTTCTTGCCCGTGGATGTTCAGAAGGCTTTACGCGGCACGTCTCGCTCTCAGATGCTGGATGATATTCATCTTGTGGTTGTTTTTCAGTTGGTGAGTCTTGTTGGATGACTTCCTTTGAGTCTGAAGAGACTATAAGATTGTTGTTCAAAGTCTCATTTGGCAAAGATTTATCCAAGACATGGGGTACCTGAGGTTCTTCTGTAGGAGTCTGAGATCTGACCTCACACGGAGACACGATCTGTTTCACCTGTGATCCGTCTTCAACCTTCTCAGCTATCGCTAAAACTTCAGGATCACTTTCTCTGACCTGTGCTCTGCTGGAAGACATCATATTCAGATGGGTCGTCTCGGCGATGTGTATAAAAGTGCGCTCCACTTTAGAGAGCGGTGGCGATGCGATGGATGCTGAAGCAACTGCAGTTGTCGTGATGGTTATCACTGGTTTACAAGTCTGTATAGATGGACCTAGATCAGTATCTGTAGACCTCTGCACCTCCACATCTACTGGACCAACTTCATCCAACGGCTCATTCTGAGGAGAATCGGATCCCGCCAGAACCTGCTCCACTTCAGTTCCACTCACAGCATTCGGAGACTTGGTCACGTCTCCTGGAGAAAACAAAATGAGGGTTTTAGAGACGTCCTCTGGGTCGGGATCTACATCAGCCACTGAACCTGGATCTCTGGACTCTTTGTGTGGATCATCAGCTATTAATGTGGACGGAGCACCATCTTGACTCCGCTCGGTGCTCTTTTGGCTTGCTCCGCTGCTGGACTCGCTTTTCGTGACATCATCATCACAGGGTCCGTCATGTTGGGTTTCAGGCGGTGTTGCCGCGAAGGCCCGGCGCTGTTGCAGGCTTCTTGTAAGCATGACTGTGATGAAGTCAGCTCTCTTAGCTTGAAGTTTAGGAAGGATGTGAAATATCTCTTTCTCAGATGATGGAGATTTTGTCCTGTAGTCAGTGGGTGATAACAGAGGCTCAGTCGGAGAAGACGCCTGGAAGACAACATGAAGATGAAAGTCATCATTTTAGCCTATATGAGGATTTCTCAAACTATCTGACATTATGAGAATCTATGACATCGATGACTAAAGAAAATACTTGCTGATTTGTGATTTTGAATAAAAAACACTGCTACTGTAACTGAATACATGTAAATTTAGTTATATTTTTTCATTATTTATTATTATTATTATCATTATTTATTTATACTTTATACTCATATAATTCCAAAAACAACTAATTCCAAATAATTCCAAAACAATACAACTGTGTTTTCTTAAAGAGTTTAATTTTGTTTAAATTGTACACAAGCGTCTTCAAGATTGTCTAGATTACATACATAAAAAAGGCACAAAAATGTGTTAAAGAATTTTCCCTTTTACAGCAGCCAGTCATATTTTGCTTTGTTTTCAAGTGTATCCCAACATACAGCTTTTCTATACAATAAATACAGACCAACCAGATAACATGCTTTCACATATACAGGATTAATTAGTTTCGACTTAGATATATGTATGTACATATATTTTATTTAAAAAACTTTTAAAATACATGCTTTAACTGGAAATATTACAAGCATCCTGTACAGTTATACTGTGATAGAAAAGAGATTATGATTATTGTACATCAGTCTAACAGATCATAGCCCGTTTACCAGCTGCTCGCCTGGGTAAATAAAAATAAAACAAAACCATCAGCCATCTATTTTTACACTTTTAAATTAAAGCTCTTATCACTTATACATAGTTTTTGCTCAATGCAAACATATCGAGTATATTTATAATCATGAGAAGTGGGTGCTTGTAGCTCATCTGATGTTGCTTTGTTCATTATATAATCTGAAGCTTCTCACATCACCGAGCTAATATTAACATGAACCTACAAACAGGATTATGATGCTAGATCTTTCAACTCTTTCTATAAACTACCAAATCTCCCCAACATACAGTACATTATAAAGAACGAGCCTGCAATATATCATACAACATGCACATATCTATGTTACAGCATTTCTCTTCATATAAAACATGTTACTGTAACAAAGGCATTGTGTACAAGCATAAAGTAAAACTCACATGCAGATGTTATGAGACTAACCAAAAGGTTTTTGCAAATCGGTACGTATTATTTTAGAAAACAAAAATGTTATTGTTAACATTTTATAATGGCTAAAACCATTAAAAACACGGGTTGTAACTGTGTGTTAGTTAACCAAAAAGAAGAAAAAGAAAAACTATTTAATGTAAAGGAAATTGCTGTGTTAATCAACCAATGATCAACATACTATTAATGGAAACAAAAAGGAATAACATACACAATTTAAAACTGTTTTACATTATAATTTCTGTAACAGACAAAATTCATCATGCAAACAGTGTTGAAAAGATTTGATTACTTTCTAGTACTTTCTCAACTAGTTCAGACATTTCCTGTTCCTGTTAAGAACATTGATGTAAAGCAGATGTGCAAAACAAGTGCAAGTGTTAGCAGCCTGTTTGTGTATATAAACAGTACATTCATGTGAGAAGCCGTGGCTGTGACAGTACCAGAAACATGTTTAAAACAGTCATCATTCCTCGGTTAATACAGCATTTAACCAACTTTTGCAATTGCTATTTCTGATATTCCATGTTTGACTTTTTTGATTTACAATTTCACTCGACAGAGAGAATGTAAACACTTTGTTTGCAAAAAGCACACGAGCTGTTTTATACGCACAAAATAATATCAGTTTAAAATATATATAAATGCATATATAAATAAATAAATAAACAATTTCTGGCAATAAAGAAAAGACTTTTTTAAAACAAAAGTGACGTGTGATGTGATGATAAATACGTGCACAATCCAATTCTACTTCTCATTTTATATTCACCTGCTACACAACAACAACACTACAATTTTACAAGAGTTACTTTCAAGCAGTTATTTCACTGTGAAACAACTTCAGTCATTTAGATCCATAACATCTTTTCCATTAAACATAAATGTGTATTTATAGCCATATTTATATCAGACGGATGTTTCATCTACTGCACAAAATATTTCATACAATGTGCCATATTGTTTTCAATTTTGCTGATTAGTGGAAACAGGATTTGACTTTTCTCTTACAAACAAAGTGTTCACTTTAAACCACTCTTTAACTCTTATTGCATTTATTTATATTTTTGTTCCACATCGCCAATGTAACCGCTATGGCTCCAATTCAGTGTCCTTCGTAAAGTGCATTAGTGAGATACAGTACTCAAAGGACCATACACATCAGTCTCATCCATACACACCGAGAGTTACTCGACAACATACCAACACAAAATTCAGTGAAGCTCAAACAGAGATATTACACCGGGAGATATTCAATGAGATATAATGCTTAGTGCATTCAAAGCCTACACGGATAAATATTATATGAAGTTCCGCTTTTTTTTTTCTGTCATGATTTATTTCCCATCATGTGGTTGAAATCCTTTGACTCTTTCTTCTGTGGAACATGAGAGAAGATATTTAGAAAAATGTCTCAGTGGTTTTGTGTTCATACAATGAAAGTTGTATCAACGTTCTTCAAAATATCTTCTTTTGTGTTCTGCAGAACTAAGAACATCATACAGGTTTAAAATGACATGAGAGTGAATAAATGATGAAAGAACCTTTTTTATTTTTAGGTGAATTATCACTTTAATTTTGATTCAACATGGTGATCTGTCATCTATTGCTGATTGAGTTATCTCATGTGCAGGTTGTTAAAGATAAGCAGACTACAACATGCCTCTCGTTGGTTATAAAAGCACTGACATATGTTCTCCCTTTGATCCTTCGATTCTACTTGAAACACTTTCATTGTTCTTGCATAACATTTCATTTTTAAAACAAAGCACCTTTTTCAACATTAAAATGTTTGTGTATGTAAGAAACATTACATAGACTGTGAATTATGGCTCAGAATGTGACTGACAGCCTAAATACATGTATTACAAATAAAAACGTGTCAGACAAACAAACAGAAGAACTTCTCCTTGTCATGTTCAAATGGAAGACAATTAAATAACTTGCATATTAAAGGCAACGGGTCAGTTCGGTCAGAAGAAATGCGATCAGGCGTGTCTGAGCGCAGCTGCGATACACATGCGACTGAGGTACACCGTCAAAAATGTCAAAGAAGCATCATTTGAGATTCCACAGCGGCAGAACGTTCTTAAAAATCTTTACAGATTCTGAGTTTCTCAATGTCAGATATCTGAGGCTTTCACTGTTAAAAAGGATCGCACACAGAACTTCTCCAGCTGAGGAACCTCAAACGCTTCAGAAATCTTTAACTTTTTTGCAGACGCACAACAGATTTCGAGAGAATTTGGCAACCCGCTTCTTTATCTTTAAAGTTTGCAACATCCGCTGTGATCTTTCATTCACACAAGCGACTAAAGCATCCGCTCATAACACAGAAAGTGCAGGATATGAACAGTAAAGTCATGTGAAAGCACGGCATTCCTTTATAACGTTCTTACAGCCCTCTACAATTTATTGCATCAGAAGAGACTCAATCTCTCCTAAAAACAATCATTAAAAAGTCTTTCACCACGGCGTGTGAGAGGAGATTACAGGACAGTGTCATCAATCCTCAGCTGTTTTTGTTCATGAGTTTGGCCAGCATTTGCTGGATCTGCAGTCGGGACACGTTCAGCATGGAGTGCCGGCTGCGAGGGCTTCCGGGAGTCTGCAGGGGAGGGTGTCGCCTCGAGCCCGTCCGCATGTTACCGTGAGCCGGGCTGCTTTCGGCCGAACGGCTGCGCTGGATGAAAGATCCTCCGGCGTGAGGGTACTGCTCCGTCTCCAACGTGGACGTGGAGAAGATGTAGGAGGTGAGACGTCGGAGCTGGTTGGAGCGAGGACCCGAGTGTGGCCTGTCGTCATCCGGCTGAAAGGAAACCAGAAAGAGCGCTGAAGTTAAGCGAGCTGAGCCAAGGATTTGTATTTGTAACATTAAAGGCATTTCCCCAGTCGCATGCAGTGAGAAGAACGCCAAACACTCAGGAAAGAGAGGAACGGTCTCTTTCCGTACACAGACCTACAATGGGTTGCCTGGAAACATGTTTTCACAAGAGACAAAGCTTAAAGGAATATCTGTGTTGTTATTTTGGTTGGTTAGCCTCTTTATTCCAGCAAGGCTGTTTGTTTGATCCACCATATCTCAAAATTACACCATACGTGCCATGACAATGAGCCGAGAGAATCAACTCGTGTTTTAGTTTGGGTATCGTCAGAAAACCGTTGCCGTACAACTACAGAAAGACTCATCATCAGGCATACGAACACAAACACACATGGGTAAAAATGGGATGACAAACAGAATAAACTGAAGAAAGCAATGAGCATAAAACATGTACAGAAGGGACCAGCCTAAACTGTGCTTACCGCAAACATTCTTTCTCTCTTCTTTTGCGGCTCCAGCGACAGCCTCCGTGGGTGAAATCAACGTGTCATACGTGATTTTGAGCGAAAGGCCAAGCAAAAGCGTTTACAAGGTGAAGACTGCTGGGAAAATGAGCATCCTCATCGGTTTGATTTGAGGTTTTAACTATTTTGCAAAAGAGACAATCCAGCAATCTCAGTTCAGCTTGGAAAGGCCGTGACCGTGTGTTTACAGCGAAGGGGCAAGCTTTTCCACACGCAAGAATTCAGAAAAACAGCCCTGAAAAACAGCTCACTGTATTTGTGTGTGTGTTTTGCTGTCAGGTGTTTTATCGTATGTCCTTTGGCTCACCCAAATTTAGTTTGGACTATGAGAGATGACAAACATTATAATATGACAATGAATAACTTTAATGTGCAGAATTTTACTGTAAGGTTTAGTGCCAAGCATCTTACAAAAGATTGGCCCTTGGATCAAGAAGTAAGGTGTGTTTTGGTTTTGAAGGTAAGTGACCAGGAAAAAGAAAATGTAAAAAAAAAACTTTCACAGAAACACTTCAGGTAAATTCAGTTATCACTGCAATTCTGTGCACTTAATCCTGTTAATATCTCATTCATAGAATAAGGATGGAAAAGAGAATGACTTATAGTTACCATATTCCCATTCAAAAAAAATTAGGTGGGTCTTGAAATTTAAAAGATTGCACAAAACCAAAAACAACAAATTTAATCCCCCAAAACAACCATGAACAAACAAGAGTTGGTATATTGTGGCAAATCATGTGAAAAGTAAATGTCTGATGGTTAGAAAAGAAGGAAAAGAAGAGATGAGGCATGGGTCTGAGTGTCAGACGGTGACTCAAAGAAATAGAGAGAGAGATAGGCTGAGAGAGAGAGAGAGAGAGAGAGAGAGAGAGAGAGAGAGAGAGAGAGAGAGAGAGAGAGAGAGAGAGAGAGAGAGAGAGAGAGAGAGAGAGAGAGAGAGAGAGAGAGAGAGAGAGAGAGAGAGAGAGAGAGAGAGAGAGAGGAAAATATAGGCACACACCTTGCAAAAGTGAAGTAAGACAACAGCATGGCCCATTTTAAAGCGGTTCATTATATTATTCATTTATTTATGTAATTAATTTGTTTTATTAAAATTGGAACTGAAACATTCACTGTGCACGACTTGATCTAAACTTTGTTGCCAGCTTAAGACTTTGAAATCATTTTATTTTTGCTTCTTAAGTGGGACATAACACAACAGTTAATGTAAAGGAGTTGAATCTTAAAGGAACCAGTTCAACTATCTCTGTTATTATTCTTTTCCAGTTGTCACCATCAGTTTTTTTAAAGCTCATTCACCAAACCCCACAGAACTCCAGCTTTAGGATTTTAATGGGTATATCAGATCATTTCACATTAATCTTACCTGTCTCTGGGGTCCATTGGGGTCTGATTCCCGTCGACGTGGCCGTCCGGACGGCAGCGAGTGACAGGGGGACTGTACCGGACTCTCCGCTGATGTTGACTGTCCTTTTCCACTCCTCCTGGACGCCTCCTCCTCTGTAAGAGGAAGCATTCCTCGTGTAGTCCGGTCACCATGGGATGTTTTGGGTCTGACTGATGGATCCCTGTGTCTCCTTCGCTCTTCTCCTTCCTCCAGCGGGCGTAATTCCTCCGGTTCTTCATCTGTGGTGCCGGATGTGGTGGGCTCGGCCCCGGGGAGGTGGTGGAAGTCTCTAAGCTCTGCTTCCTTGTTTATAATAACCCACTCCTTGCTGTCAAAGTCCTCCTCTTCCGCCAGCGGGACAGAGCGAATGAAAGCGTTGCTGTGGGCTTCCTGATCCACGGCACGACAACCGTCGACGGACAGCATCTGAGCAGGCTGAGAAGAGTAAACGTGTCGAGAGGGAGAACCCAGGATGTCCATTCTGAAAAAAAAAAGGATAAATTATGAGATTAAATTTGATGTTTGGGATGCATCATGCAACAAAATCTCTATTTATGATATACCATCATTCTACTCAGGTGCAAGGAAAAGGTCACAGCATTTTACTGATTTATCAAATTCTGAAATAAATGCAAGTTCAGACGCACCGTTGCCCGTAACCCTCTCGTCCATCAGCCGCAGACAAACGTTCAGATTCAGGACTGTTGACCCGTCGGTACCTGAGCGAGTGTAAATGAACACCTGGAGCGTCCAAAGCTCCGCTTCCTCTTTGTGGTGACACAGGACACATCCCTCGATTACTGTCCTCCTCCGGACCTCCCTGAAACATCATGTACCAATAATCAGAGAAACACTGAATTATCAAAGTACAGAACATTACTTAAGAAACCTTTCGAAAACAAATATGTTTTGAGTTGCAATAGGGACATAAACTTGAATGAAATAATGAAGTTAACCTTTCCGAGGTTAATCCTGAGTTTATTTCGATTAAAATCGGTCTCTTCCCATCCGTCTGCATCAGTGGGTAACTGACTGCCATCAGCCGGTCGTCCTGAAGGAATGGGAGGAGCGTTTTCCTGATCGCTCAGGTGCTCGTCCTGTACGACATCATCTGTGTTCTCTCTCTGAAGGTCACCCGGCATCGGGGTCACATTTATGACCCTAAGGGAGTGAGAAAAGTCCACAATCAATTTCCATTTAAAAATAAACTAAATCTGACCTTAAAAGACCTTGAGAAATGCAATAAAACTGTTATACAATGAAGGTTCATTTGTTTATATTTTCTGTTCACTATGTCAAATATTTAAAGATGAAGAAATTTTGCTATTTTGTGTGATGCCACAGGAATAAAACGCATCACTTTTAAAGAGCATTTTCCGAAAATGTCACTGAAAAGATTTCAAAATAAACCTCAGAGGAAAACTCATCAGCCTTTTTCTCTACCGTGGTAAAATGTTCTTCATGTCCTGAAGCAATACAACAAACGGCAGTGACATTTTCAGCAAAAGTGAGCTCTCTCTCCTCCCTGAAGATCAAAATCTACTGATAAACAGCTTAAAGAATCTAGAAAAAAATGCCCTGCGACAAATACACCTGTTTGCAAAATGCAGTAAAAGTATCTAAATATAGAAACAACAGATTCTGTTTTTCTTGTTTGCTGGTGTATATCAGACTGTAACATCCATCTGTACAGATTTAATGTGACAAGCGTAATGATGTCCCCGGATACGCTTTCTGTGATAAGTGTGAATCTTGTTAAGTGATGCATGTGTGTGTGTGTGTTAGTGTACATGTGGATCTTTAACACTTCAGAAGAGATAACAAGTGAGCTGTTTGTGTAAGACAAAATAAGAGAAACACAGACAGATGATACGGGCAAATGTCATTCAAGTTTTCATCATTCTGAAAGTTCAGATGTCAATATTTGGTGGTTTAAATACCCATATGAAGTCTCTCTTAAAGTTTTTAAAGCATTTATGTATGTTTAAATCATGATTTTCATATTTTTTCATTGCATCATGATGTGAGTCATCTCTTCTTCATCTGTTGGGTATTATTGCTATAGACTGATATTTGTCTAATGTCTGGACTCTATCAACAGGACTAAACGGATTTTTCAATATATTGGTAATAAATACATACTGTGAGAATATATATTTTAAGTTTTGATTGCAAACGTCACATCAATACTGCTAAAAGTGCCCATAACTGCTGAAACGCATGTACGGATGTAATCCTCACCCAATCATAGCTGCTGTTGGTCGTGTGTTTTGTTGCGCTGCAGTCGGTGTGGTGGCAGACATGATGGAGTCCGTCCCGCTTTTCTCCCAATCATACGGCTCGTTTTCTGTGATGATACGTTCTTTCATGCTGTTGTCAAACACTGACATCAGGAGCTGAACACATGAAAACACACCTTAGAAACAACCGAACAAATCTGTAAAAAAATATAATACAAAAAAAACAGCAATAACTTTTCAAAAAAACATTTTCATTGTGATAATTATTAACACTTGACAATCCTTCTACAGCAACAACAGTTAAAAAGAAATAAATGCTGGACTAAAACCTATATTGTTTATGGTTAGTTTATGTTAACTAATGCATTTCCTAATACTAATAATTATTGTAAAGTGTTCCCCAGTAATGCACATTTGCTAATTATCTCCACATAAAATACATTTTTGGGTTTTTAGTTACCTGATAATCAGGTTTGGTGTAGTAGTCCAAAGCTAACACATGCTCCAGGAAGACATTAAACTCTGATGGCATGTGTTTCAAAAGCATCCGATGATCATAGCGCTCTTTAATCTGACCCACCTGCTCCTAAATCATCAGTACAACAACACAGGATTTTAATAATAGTGGTTTGATTTACAATAAATCAAAACCTAAACACATATGTAAGCAAACCTTGTCTTTGATTTTTCTCCATGGCAGCTGCCCAGCAGCAAATTCAACCAGCATATAAAACAATGACCATAAATCATCATGACGACCCATTTCCTGCAAAAACAGAGAAACAAACAAATGAATGAAGAAGAATAAAAAAAGCGTTAAATTAAATCATATAAATCATTGTCTGTGTTAAGTCTAGTTTAATATAAAGTCATATTAATGCTGCGTTCCAGAAAACTCCTTAAACCCAGAAATAACATCTGCATTCAGTATCATTAAAACATTACGGTTACTAATGATTTAGAAACATAAAAACATTTAGCAAAGAACATTTGAGCTGGAAAATATTCTACATCAGAAGTGTAAATACACAATAAAAATGACACACTCACTTTGTTTTTATGTGCATTCACGGATGCGTATCGAACTGTTCCTCGAAAGCCGGCAACAGTTCTCGGCTAAAAGAGGAAAAGTTTAAGATTAAGTTTAAGAGTTCAGCTCATACATAAACCAAAACAGATCAGATAAGAATCAACATGAGCAGTATAATATTAAGTATCATGCTTCTTATTGTTTTAATGTGATCAACAGCAGAAGAAACACAAAGTGCACAACACAGACGGTTGAAACAGCGCTGTAATTCTGTCCTGGGACTGAACGTATCTATTCTTCCAGAACGCTGAACACACAACACAAAGGTAAACACCTTTCTCACATGTAAATGTGCGTGTGTCCCATCGGGAGTCTCTTATAAACCTGCACCTGCAGGCACGACGACTAATTATTTTTTGTCTGATTAACTGAATGATATGACAGGTAACATCTGTTATTAAACACAGGACATTTCATTTGAATAACTTTTAACTGTAGCGCTCATTACCTGAATGTATCTCTGCATCATCTCTTTAGATCAAAACATGATCAGATTTGAACTTGAAATGAAGTGTGAAATGAATGTAATACCTGGATATATCATATACAATATATATAGTGTAGAACATATATAATGTATGTGATAGTCTACAGTATAAATACAATGTGTATGATAAGGTTAGTAAAACATGAAAACTATGTTTGAAAACTCACAATGAAAGTCTTTCCATTGGTGAGATTGTGTGGGAAGAAGGGAACAGATGGAGAAATATGTCAGACATGCACATCATAACTTAAAATCCCAAAACGAAAACTGCAAAAACAAAACAAGTTGGTGAAATAAATGAAAAAGCAGAAATGTAAAATCATATGGTACAAGATTAACTCCATGCGATGTAATTATGTTATTTCACTTAAAATAACTTAAAGATAAAATGTCAGAAAAATGATGAAAATGGAACATAATATATATAACCATTATAACAAAAATAAAACAATTATTATCAAATAAAGATGGCAGTATATGACTCAGGAACTTTGCTGTCCTAGTTGTATTCTAACAAAGCAAACATTTACAGTTCTGAGACCACATGAGGCTATTTATAATCTTAAAATGAATTTATTCATCTCATAAATGTGGTGTACCACACACAGCACAAGACTCCATGCTGTTATTGCACTGAAATGTGAAGTACTCTCTCTGGAGAGATAAAACAGCCAGTTGTAAAGTTATGGAGAGAGAGCTGGTTTCATCTGCTCGCTGTCAGAACCAACTGAAGGTTACAGAGAGATACGGCAGCCAAAACACTAACACTGCAGCAGGAAACTGATCAGCTGAGTAAGGAGAAAGAGAAACAACGAGAGAGAGAGAGAGAGAGAGAGAGAGAGAGAGAGAGAGAGAGAGAGAGAGAGAGAGAGAGAGAGAGAGAGAGAGAGCGAGAGAGCGAGAGAGAGAGCCGAGAGAGAGAGAGAGAGAGAGAGAGAGAGAGAGAGAGAGCAGTGGTTTAAAATATATCAGCCTCTCAGGTGGATCCTGTGGGCATTGCTCAGTGAAGTATGCAGTCTTATTAAATATTCATATCACTGCACTAAAACCTGCATGAAGAGAGAAACAGAGAGAGACACACGTGTGATATGAAGAAGAGCTGCTTGTGAAGATCTAAAAGAGGAAACGGACGCTTGATTCACAGAAACCTCTCCTGAACTTCAGCTTACAGTGAACCAACAGCTTTATTACTCATATAAACCTCATCCACTTCTTAATAAAACCACACACTCATTGTTGCCAAACAATAAATGACCATCATTAACAAGTACATAAAATCTACAACATTAATCTACAACAAATAAAATGAGACATACTGGTCGGACTTCTCCATTGGTGTTGGTATATTGTCGTGCGAGCCCAAAGTCAAGCATATAACATTTTCTGTATGTCGAAGGCAGTCGTCCCATGGCGAAATTTGACTGCCAAGAAAAGACATCTTTTAATGTTATCCTTTAGATTTATGGATCAAATATTATATGTTCAGGAAAACAGATGTTACCGGTTTAATGTCTCTGTGTAGAAAACCAACAGAGTGAATTGCTTCTATAGACTCGAGGATCTGTTTTCCCAGACGGAGGGTTGTGCTCATGGTAAAGGTGCCGCGCGGCTGACTTCGCCTGAGATCTGCAAGGTTTCTGCCCTGAAAGTCAATCATAAAAGCTTCACATCTCTATAACAAACACTCTCAATATTTGTCCTTTATTCATCTTTGTTAATGTTTTACACATTTTTAGTTTCCCTCATATTAGTTTTGCTTTAACTAATACTAAAACTAATGCTAAAAACAATTTACTAGTAAATTTTGAAACCAAGAGCTGATATAAGCTTTATTTATTATCTGGAATATACACTTGAACATGCACTTAATACACATACACTTAATCATTTCAATCTTGTCACAGATCCAGTCAAGTATTATTAAAATGTGTTTGTTTTATGAGAAATAACATTAATAATATTTAAATAGACACAACAGGGATCATTTACCTGCAGCTGCATGACAACATAGTTGAATTTATCATTTCGACCGCAGCCAATAAACTTACACACATGGTTTTTACCTGTAAAACAGAACACAACATCAAGATATTTACATATATATAAATATACACATATACTGTATGATAACATACAAACAACTGATAAAAGCGTGAACTAAATCATCTGAATGTGTGTGTAGCACTTTAGGCCACATCACATGTTCTCAGTCACGTTTTCCATGTTACTGCCGCTTCATTCACAATGTTACATATGTAACGTGACATGCATATGTTCTCATGCAGTGATGATTCAAAAACAAAGCCTTTATTATTTAATAGATATTAGACATAATATCATATAATGTATAACTACATTTTTGATAAAAACAGCATAACAATAACATAATGTTATCCCATTAAAACATATTAGAGTTATTCTTATAGTACTTGCATACTGTATATTGAACTAAATATTAATAATTGTATTAGTATTATATTATATAATATAATCTTATAATAAATAACAGATTTAATAACTATACATGTAAAACATAATTGTTCACAATTATACATTTTACAATGAACTCTATCATTCTTTTCCTTTTAATCTATTTTATCTTATATTCAGTCTCTTTCACAGGCATGTGTCTCCTTTTTATTTCAATAGCAATATCCTAATTGTATTGATTAATGTGTTGTCAGTGTCAAGTTAAGCACGTCTTACCCTGCAGTTTCTTCAGAACTGCCACCTCCATCTTCAACACTTGTTTGGGCTGCTGAGCCGACTCCACTTTCAACGCCACGTTCTCCCGCGTCAGCAGATCCAACGCCTCGTAGATTTCTCCAAACCCCCCTCCTCCAATCTTCTTTAACTGGACATCACAGCAACAACGTTACCAGAGCTTTCATTTGGTATTGATCTGTGGTGTCATGTATATTCTGAATAGAAAAATGACTGAACTATGAGACATTTATTCAATTTGACAGACTGATTGATAGCAGGTGGGGCTGTCACAATATCAGAAACACACAATAGCTAAAGACATCATAAAACAGCAGAGAAAACATTTTGATTTTTAATAACTGACAATGAAAGATAAAGATGTCAGCTAGTCATAATCATTCTTTCTGACTGTTATGTCACAAAAATACAACATGACACAACATGTACTGAGAAATCTTGACAAGACAATTTCAGTTATTGGGGTCAAACAGGCAATTGGTCTACTGTTAAATAATCTACTCAAAGCCCAGAAAGAGCCTGAATCACACATATACATGTATATTTTGAGCTATATGTAGATATGAAAGCACACAGATGTGCTTTTACATAACTAATTATATAATATCGCACTTAGATGATTTTCCAGCATGTGTTCTGAGCAGGCGAAAATCCCGTCATCTCACTCTCAAGACGGCACTATAAATTGTGCTTCTTATCCTTTTGCAAATACCTCAAATCACTCAGTACAGATGTTGTGTCCCACAGAACTTGGATTAAGGCTATTTCCCACCGCAAACCCTGAAAAAAATCTCGAACGACCACCTTCTGACCTATTTTGACCGTCTGGAATTACATTATTTCCAATTTGAGGTGGGAAATATCCCGAATCCAAGTTGTCTGGAACACAGTTAAACTCCCTCCCCCAGAGAATTATCATTCTTTAATGATGTATGATTGGCTCTTTTTACTTCTGTTGTTAAAACTTTACCCAATTCATAATAAAAAAATCCTGATCTAATCACTTTTTAATCAGCATTCAGGTACGACTACAAACCATTCATATTTGCTCAAGCGTTCCTGTAGCTTTGTTAGTAAGAGCATGACGCTATCAACGCCATGGTCAGGGGTTTGATCTCAGGGATTGCACACACTCATAAAAACATTTTCTACTATAATGTATCGTAAATCACTTTGGATTAAAGCGTATGCCAAATGCAAAAATGTAAATGTAATAATGGGGTACATCAAAAATCAACATGAAGTCACAATATAATAAACTACTAGAAGAAATGAGGCTTAAAGACGATATTTGGGAAGGAACTGTAATCCTAGAAAGAGAAACCGCAACTGTGCAAACTAGATGATTGTATTTATATAATCATAAATATGCATAAATGTGCAAGTGTCACACATATACGTACCACTTTCCATCTCTCTTTGACCATGCAGTTAGGGGGCAGAATATCCTGCTGCTCTGCAGTGCCGTTCATGTTGCCGTTATCCTGCAGAGCTGGTGCTAGGCACTGCAACCCCGAGACCACTCTGGCAACCCCCAACTTAAATGAGCCATTTAGCTGTGAAAAACCAGCACAAGTATTGTTAAATGACCCACGTGACACTGAAGCACCGCTGTGGGCATCTCGATGACGTGCTACCGGTCAGTCGAGCTGGCATCTACATGCAACGGCCAGTCGAACGAACAGCGGCATTCCAAAACAGCAGTAAGCTTTGGAATGGCCTTTAACAGATTAATCATTTAAAGAAACAAAACTATCGCTGTTTTCCTATGAATACATACATATTCATGAGGCAAAAGGCTGACATTAAAATCTACAGCGTACAGATTGTTGTTTTTATCAGCGTTATACGAGACACACAGTGTTATTCTAGACCGTAACAGGTGTATTAGGCACATCAGATGACCCACATACTTTTTGACCCAAATACCTGCATAAAGAAAACAGCTACAAATAACATGAAACACAAATATGGCAGGAAAAGTCTAGAAGATGAGTCATGAAAGTCATGAAAACGTACAGTAAAGTACAAGCTTTTCACAGATAGAAAAATTACTAAACAGTTCTACGAAGTGTGCTGGGCATTTCAGATGGGATTTATAATAAAAAATAATTATTTTATGAATAACTTTAGCATTAGAAGTTTTGCTTTGTTGTTTACATTATGCTTATTAGTCTACAGCAGTGGTGTTCGACTCTTATCCGGGAACAATTTTGTTAAGAGAAAACTAATGCTGCTCTCAAATCAGGAGTGTTGATTTATATCTGTGAAGAAAAAGCAATTTTCATTGAACTCTTAATGTCAACATTCAATCAAAACGAAAACGTACTTTTTTTGTTATATTGTGAATCACTTAAAATCACTTATTGTGAATCACTTATTGTTAAAATGCTTCACCGCTAAAACAACATTTCTCACGCAATAAAACCCTTTGTAAACAGGTTTCACGTTGGAAAGGATGCGAGCCGAACACCAGTGCCCTACTAAACTCTTACCTCGACCCCAACATCAAACATCAGCCTCTTACCAGCCATTCTGCTGTGAAACAATAGCATCTGTACACTTTACACAGTAAAGAAACCTTACTCCATGACATAATTTACCGGTTTCTTTGAATAAACTTAACTTAGGGTAAGATGCAGGTTAGAACCCAATAACATGCTAATCGGCATGCAGCGCCATTGGTTTGTTTTGACATGCTCAGATTCAGCTCATGCCCAGCCCAGCATCCCTCAAGAACTGCAGTCTTCAATGCAGCATCCTAAAAAAGTGCTCTACGGAGAAACTAGGAACAAACTGCACTATGACATTAGGTAGACATAGTTCAGCCAAGAATGTGAGAGAGCGTAATATTGCCAACTCATGTGCCTGACACCTGCGCTTATGTAACCTTGATAGAGGAAGCAAGGTTGAACATTTGTGTTTTAACAAAACACGAGTAGTGACAGATATGGGTGATGTCGTTTAGGCATTAGAAAAAACATCTCATTTCATTAAAATTCACATGAGTTGGCAAAAGATTGTGAGCGGTGACGAGTTTAATCACTATGCGTTGGTTTCTGAACACTGAGATACAACTGAAGTTTATCACGCCAGCGCTTCCACACTCTGCGGTAAATGCTTATCAATGACTTCTGTATTCCATCTTCAACATGTTCTGTAACACAGAATAACACCAGCATGATCAGATTTTGGATTTTAGGAGACAAAAGAAAATTCGCAAAGTGTGGAAATGCTATCGCAATGATCACTTAGTTTCCACCTCTGTAACAGCGTACAGATCCTCTACGGTTTCTAAATAAGCAGCGATCTTAACTCCCATCACCTTTATAAGCGACTACCTAACAGAGGTTCCTAACACAGGCTGAAATGAGCTAAAGCATTCAACCGCACGGCTGGTGGAGTTTTCCCACTACCGCATCTGCACGTGAGCGTTCTGCTCACCGGGTTTCGTTCCAGGGGACCCATGGGATGTGAGGTTACAGTGAGCAAAAAGCAGAGGGGATTTCATTCAGGTCATCTGAATTAATAAAGTGTAATTCATATTCCTCTGAATCCCAGGGAAGGGAAGCGTCAACAACAGCCATTTTGTGATCAAACTCTCAAAGAAAGTGAAGTGCAGCCACATTTCCAAGAAAGGGAGAAGGGAGCTACAGTATGAAGGACGGTGTAACTCTCTCACCATGTTCACAAATCTCTTCAATAACCTTACGTCTCTGACAAATATCCTGCAATTGACCAATTTAGTCGACGCCAAAACCCTCCTTTGCCAGCCTACAAGCCAGAAAAACAAGAGAAGAGATTTGTTATAGTTTGTATAGATACGCAGTTTCAGCCACGTGCGTTTCGGTTGTTTTGATTTCTTCGCCTGCGCTGCAGATGAAAGGGATTTGGCACGGTGGACGTCGTGGCTCTAAGTCTAAATGTCTCCAAGCAGTTTTTATCTAGCGTATTATAAGACTCACCATTCATCTTAAGGAAAGCATAGGTCAGACAGAAACTCGATCCATAAGGATGAATGTCACAGAGGTCAGTTTGCACTCAATGTCCCAGAGAAAAGTGATACATGCGTTATTGAATCATAAGCTGATGTGCAAATTAAAGGAATAATATGACTTTGACTTGACATTAGAAAAAGACATCACTGAAAGCCCTGTGAACTGAAGAAAACACAAACAAAATGATGTGCAACACAGTGAAATGGACACAGATTCATACAGCACACAACAACACATGGGCCAGTGAATGGGACGGACAGTAAACATACAGTATATAATGCTTCTTTAATGCATACATGTGTTTTAAAGCATATATCACAGAGATGGAGTAAAGTTTGTAGGAAATGCGCATAATATGGATTTTTGAAAGGGTAACAATTTATGGCAAGAGCAGCTACATTTCATTGCAATCCTTACTCCAAATTATTTCACATGCTTGAATTGAAAACAAAACAAAAGCAGAGCCCCAGTATTTTAACACCCTACCTGACACAGACACTAGCAAAAGTCAGTCTTTTCCGTCGTTTAGAAATCTTCATTTGGGACCTTTGCGGTGACACAAAACATCAACTGAGACCTTTTGAAAAACCAGAAAGCGCCCGATTTCTGCCTCTTATTCTTGATGGTCCATCAAGAAAAAAATCAGGTGTGATAAGAAAGTAATAATTGATCTATTAAAAAACAAATTTGTTACAGTGTTGCATGTAACAAAGCCGTCTTCAATCGCTCTCCGATGAATCCAGTGAACAGCTTTGCAGTGTAATCCACTACAAAAACACTTCGTTTATCTGATAGTCACCATGCTCATTAAATAAAAACCATGCAAACGGTTTACTGATGCAAGGGTCCAAGGTTACGGCAAATAGACAGATCCGGCACGTGATGTGCGCTTGAATTCGCAGTATATACTGTAACGAGCTCCATTGGGCATCGTGACGCAAACAGTCTGATTTCAAAGAAATTATATATATATACGTCAATGTTTTTCCTTCCCAAAATCAAAACCATCGAAAGCTTCGGGATTGATAACGACTAACGCAAAGCGTCCAGTCGCGCATCCTTCGCGCTGGTCCGCAGTGCAGCGCGTCAAACACCCATGCAGTGACGTATGACTGTCTGTAGAGGACGCGCGAGGCTTCACTCATGAATATTTATTACGTTGCGTTACGTACAACGACTTGATTGGCACATTGACATCTACTTAACAAATCCTACTGCGATGAAGCCTTTGATTATAAATATTAAATGAGTTTCATAAATTGACGTCAGCAAATCCTAATCATTATTCATGAGCTACGCCTTTGCCGTAGTAAGATTCGTAAAGGTTTATAATTCCTCCTGGTTACACCCTGTGCGATTCATTATAGTTACATAAACAAAAACTAAAATATAAACGTAAATTATTGAGAGATCACTGAACAGGGTAAAGATGCGCATACAAACTGAACTACAAATCCCCAAACTAAAGTCAAAACAACACCACTAGTTCAATTAATGCATCTTATTTAAGTAGACACACAAATATCTTAAAATCCACAAGAAATACAATCGCAGTTGGGTTTGCTGGCATGTCTACGAAGTCCACTGGTCCTCCAATAGGACACGGCCTGTGACCAGAAGACCAGCCGTATTACGAGAGGATAAAAAAATGAAATATATCGCGTATTACCTGCTCATGTTCTTACGTACAGAGGCTCATAACCTCTTTTTCCTCGTCTGTATAATGTTTAGACCTTGCTCCATCATGGCTAAGGACGCTGGATGCTCCCTGCGTTGCTCCCCGCCCGTCTGCCTCCCAGCATCAGCACCAACGCGCATCACTCTTCCTCTCTGAGTGATGCTGCTGACGCTCCACACAGGCTAGCTCGCTCTCTGCTGGTGCACACTTGACAGCACATCGTAATTGAACAATCGAGTGTAGTCTTATAGCTGTTTATACTACTGTAAAGTATACAACATAAGTAAATATCAGCTGTGGGTGCAAAATATCACTCTGGGCCAATTCCTGTCGATAGTGAAGTGTATTTCTCTTTTCAACACAATTGTACACAAAACAAATATGTAACATGACAAAAAGATTATTATAAAAATATATGTATATATATATATAAACATTTGATTACAATTGAGTCTTTTTGAAGACTGACAACAACATACTAAAGGGTGTATCAGATATTTCATACAAAAAAAACAATCTTTGTTGCTGTATTTATATATATTTACATTTTTGAAGGATAGAGGGGATTTTTGCTTTCATTCCAGTTATATAGAGTCAAAAACAGGGTTTGAGAAGTTTATGTTTTCTGGTTCTTCATCCTCGTTTAAGTCTTCAGGGCGGAGATCAGTTTCAAACATCCGCTGCAAAAGTCCGTCCACAGTTCTGGATCCTGGAAAACACCAAAATAAAGCCATTCAATTAAAATAGTGTAAGCATATCAGCACAATAACTGTGGCACTTCAATTCAACTTTTGATAGACTTGAACATTAATTCACATGAATATTAAGAAACACACTTCTTGAAGCAATCTTGAACATTAGGGAAGGCTTCTGTTTGCCAGAATCATTGGAACCCAAGTCATTGTCACAGCTTTCCATTGCAGCAACAAGCCCATTGTCCACACCATCCCTATAAAACCACATAGATCACTGTTAAACCCAACAGCTTACTACAATAAAATAGATACATGAAACAAAACTTGATGCAGTTCTAAAAATATAAAAAATGCTAAAACATACTCTTGAACGTTGAGTTCCAGCTCCTCAATTTTCTTCTCAAGAGAAGTCTGCAGATCACTTTTGTCAACCGTGTACTCCACCAAAAAGGCCTCCAAGATAAAAGCGATAAAAATACTGGAAGAAAAATAATAATATTAGCGCATTAGACAAAATACAGCACTATTGGAATTCTGGTGGATAGACAAAATTCTTACTTGATTATAATAATGACGACCACGATATGAAAGATGACAAAAAATATTCTGGCTGAAACATGCGTGACTGCCGTAAAGCCGCTGGTCAACAGTGGGGAACAGTTAAGGGATAGTCAATGCATTACATACAGTTTCCATTAGATAATACTGAAACATTCATTTCACACAGCCTAATCAAGAATTACGACGCTTCAAAGATAAAGGATATCATGCCACTGATTAACCACAGTGAGCTCTAGCAGGACAATGAAGGACGACACGACGTTGTTGAAGTTATTCTTGCAGTAGTTGAGTTTTGCAAAGGTGGTGCCTTTCAGGAGAGGATTTCCACAGTACTCATGATCAGGGCTGGTGGAATTTGCTTCAAAATACTGTATTTTGCCTTTAAATAATTCCATGCCAACCATTGCAAATATATAAAACACCACCTGCAGATTGAAATTTATAATAAATGTGAAAAAAGTACTGTTTTATCACAAATCATAACTTTATGATGAAGGTTTGTGTAAATACTCACCACTATCAGTTGCCCAAAAGTAAGAATAGTTGGTCCTATTTTAATAAGCGTGTTAATGATGGCTCGAAATCTAAGAGGGAAGGTTTGTTTTGTTTGAGTTTTATTTGCAAGCACACACTTATTTGTGTTGCATTTATCTGTAAGTACCTCTTTATGGAATCCACCAAGCGTATGAGTCTCAAGACTCTTAAAATGAAAACGATGTCCAAGATCTGGCGACTTGTGTAACCTCCAGCTATAAAAAAAAATGAGTCAAAGAATTTTTAAAAGGTTTATAAAGGTATGTTTTTTAAAGGTATGTTTGCATGAATGAAAACTATACACAATTTCATTTGAATTGAAAATTGCATTGACAAATAAATTATTTAATCTCTTATTAATGTATCTACCTACTAATGTAATAGTTAACTTACAGTGCTTGAGTGCAGAATTAATGACAGTGCCGAAGAGTGCAGAAACAACAATGATTGTGTCAAACCTGTGATGGAAAAAAGGCATGATGGGATTGAACTTGATTGATTCTGCACAGAAAACTACAAAGATAAAAACACACAAACTGAAATACACATGGAAACAAAAACTCTCCTCACCAGTTCCAAAACTGATGTCGAGCGAAGAACGAACGAGGCTCGGTAGCATAGAGTTTCAGAATGATCTCCAGCATGTAAAGAGCTAGAAAACCCCATTCAGCATTTGAAACCACAGGGTTCTCCTCATCCAGACCAATAAACACAGCATTGACCAGAATAATCAGGTCATAGACATACACAAACATTCTGAAACACACAGGGCAATACAACAGGACAAATGATTGAAAAAAAACATGCATGGATAAAATGGCAAGTAACTACAGATTTTGTGCATGTTTCCAAATACCTGTGACGAACCATGTGACAGATAAACCTGCTGGCTGATGAGTTATACAGAGAAGGGAAACAGATCTGCAATGGATGAGCTTGTGATCTGACTGTGATCACCTGGATACTCAACAAATCAGCCAACTGGACGAAAGCTATCTTTCCTGTTAGATAAAAAGGATGTCAATACTTAAGTGGGCTTGTATTATGGGTCAAGATGCTTTTAAATGCCTATTCTTTAATAAAAAGTTTGACCTATATGTCCCTTCTTTTGATCGTCTAAGACGCTCCAGAGCAGTTCCCGATGAGCAGTACTGATATTCGGCTTGACAAGTTTGACCAAATGGTTCCATTTGGCCTGTGTGACCACAGGCTCCCCACCTTCACCCCAGGACTCCTGAAGCAAAGAAAACGCCCGGCACATCTTGAATCTTCTGGCCTTCACCAGCTGTCGCACCTCCTCCTAAAGAACAGAACATAAATAAAACAATACACCACTTTTTACATTACAGACAGATGGACAGACTTATTGGTCCCTAGATGGACAGTGAAGATTATGTTTGGACAATTTTCAATTAATACAGTACTTCAAAATTAAAACTCAACAAAAACTATATGAATACCTTCAGGTACTTCTTGTAGTTATTGTAAACAACAGCCAGAAAGAAGGACATGAAGGTGTAGGTGTTGATAACAATATACAGAATGAAGAAAATAGTGAAGAAAACGTTGTAGTTGTATGCCGGCATCCTTCCAGACAAAACAAAACAGATATTACAAAAGCATTTTGTCTTTCGGCTAAATATACAAACACTACAGAGATATTCACAATATTGCAAAGCTAATAAAAAAAGACTTACATGACATCAGGGCTATTCGCGGTCGTCACTAAAACATACAGATCGAAAACAATATCCAAATAATCTGTGAAATATGGAGACCCATCAATGGTGAGAAGGCCCCTAAAACGAAAGAAAAGACAGCTTAACAAGTTCAAAGAACACAAGAGTCACCATCCTTGTGATTAAACTGTGATTTAACAAATGAGGTCATCAGTTTTTATTATTTACCTTTTTCCAAACAACTTTAGAGCCATGAGAGCAAAGACCAACACACTGAACATGAATAAGAGAAACACATAAGAGATCTGAGGAAGTGCATTCCGAATACTCCTGAACGCTCTCCGGAGCTACACAAACACACACAAACACACACAGATAAATGTCCTCTATATCCTCTATATCTGGCATAATATATAGAGGATTTATTTAATTTTAATATAAATATTACTAATGATCGGAATGATCATAAAAAACATGTTCTTGTGATTCAACCACACATTTTCCACAAAGACAGCTATACAGATATTGTAGTGTACCTTCATAACATCTGACAACATTCATTGCCTCTGAATGTCTGAATGAACAGTGAATGAACAGTCCATCAACAATCATAATCATTAAGTGAATAAATAAAATGTGTTTGATTTGAATGAAACAAAAAAAACAGTGAATTAAAGACTTACATGAACATTAGTGTTTGTGATTAAGTGAAATAATGTAAAATAGCACATGAAAGGATGAACTATTCTGCTCATTGGTTTGGTGTGACGTACAGTATTTTTGGTTTGCTTACTTGTCGTCCCTCTGTAACATTGACTAACAGAAGCGGTCTTAAGACTCTTGACCATCGAATGCCAAAGTAGCCTGCTGCTTTCAGAGCCCCGTATATAGTCAAATCTATGAATGACAACTGGGAGGAGTAAAAACATTACAATCATAAAATCATTAGCAGTTATAACAGAAAACAGTGACAATCAGTCACTTCACTAAATCTCTCCTCATAGTAAATGAATGAACACACTCATTTCCTGATGATTCTGACAAAACTGCTGAGAATGACAAACCACGGGCTAAAGTTCACTTCTCAACATTGTTATGAGCACATTCTTCACATTTTCTCATGTAGAAAAGGATAGTACAGACAGCATACTTTACACAACGAGACTGATATTACTGTGGCAAATATTTTTGATAAAGGCAAAACTTTACTTACCAGTACAATGATTATGAAGCAAATATTTTTGGGATCCTTCCAGAATTTATCTTTAGGAATGACTTTGGCATAGTGTACCAGTCGCATGGTGAAAGCACAAAGACAGACGATCTCAACTGTAGACGTTGCCTAGAACACAAACACAACAAAGTTGTATAATTTCATTTTATTATTGCTATAATCTCTCACCAGTTAACGAGTTTAATTTACCAGACACCAGTTGCCAAATGGTTTAATAATTTAACTACCCAAACTCTTTTAGGTTTGGGTGAATAGTGACTGCACCCAAATCTCAAAGATTTTGTCTTCTTCAGACAAAACATTTAAAGACATCGCTTTGAAACATCCCATTTTGTCATATTGGTTATATTGTAACATATATTGTATTTTTTAAACCTACCCATATTGGAAGTGGCACAACAGCAGGATCTTCAAACAGAGCCAGAGCAAGATTTGTTATGATGAATACATATACCAGAGTTTGCATGATCCAGTGATTGTAGAGCAGATATAGTCTAAACGATAGAAAATACAGTTACACAATGACAGAAATGATTAGTTTAACTAATTATAAGCATCGTGATTAATCTGTTACCTTACAGCCTGCGGTGATGTGTCAAAAAAGATGTTTCTGTTATATTGAGCATCTGAGACGTAGACTTGAGCCAGATTAAACTTCTAAAATACCATCAACAAACATTAAACAAAAACACATAAACAGAAAATACACAATATTGTATATCTGTTACACATGATATACAATGCATCACTCAAAATCCGATCTGTACATTTCATTATGCAAGCAGACAGGTCTGCAAACCCAAGAAATCAACAGGTTTTCAGCGTTTGTCACAAACAGGATACCAGATGTTTCTCTCGTTGCATAAAAAGATCCAGATTTACAAAGTAACATCTTACGTTGTGTTACGTCCACTTCACACAATCACAGTTTCATCAAGAAAACTCGACAGCTGCTGTTATTTATTCACTTATATGCCAAAGTAGCTTTTCTCTTTTTGCACTTTTTGATGAGCAGATATTAAATCAATGCAACACACCTCCGTCATCTCATCTGAAGCATTGCTGCAAACTGTATTGCCTCCATTGGTTAAACCTTCATTCTTTGATAAAGAAGTGGCCACCGATTTCTCCATCGTCTCTTGCTCGGACATTTTTCTCTGTCCTTACGCAGCACATCCAGTTCGCAGGAAACCCGAGGTTTTTACGAATCCTACTATGGCAAAAAGTTGGCTTTTAAAACCCATAACCCATTGTAAAGAACCATATCTAATGAATATTCATGAGACAGGGAAAGACACCCAATCAGCGTCAGCAGAATCTCATTATTATTAAGTAGCAAAGCTTTCTATTGGATACTAAACAAAATACGTAACACAGCCTAATGTATATGTATAAGCAAAGGCTTCGACGTAGTGGGATATAAATCGCTTAATTTTGGATGTTCAGTAGGGTGGAAACGTTTTTTGTGTAACTACAACCTCCAAATAAACTGTTCAAAGACGATGTAAGTCTAACATGTAAAACAAAACTACTTTATTGGCTTTTAAATCATTAATTCAGCTTTTTTTATGCCCTGTATTTTGACCGGTGTCATGTGACACGGAATCCGGCGGAAATAGCAGAAGCACAGAATGAAAACAAAACGACAAAATATTTTTATATTCACCCCCATGAAAAAACTTAAACGACAACTTATTTTTAAGACACAGACATAGTACATACTATAAAAGAGACATATCATTGTAAAAAAGTATGCAATGATTTTTATTTTTATCATACATTATTATAAAAGTTGTTTCTATAAATTACATAGTTGTGATTCTCCAACAATATCAATTTGTTATAACAGTTATCTTTGATAATCTTTTGAAAACAACAATTAAATCAACCAACTTTAATGTAATTGTGTATTATATTGTGTAAAACATACTTAAATTAAAATGATACAACAATTAAATCAATCAACTTTAATGTAATTGTGTATTATATTGTGTAAAACATACTTAAATTAAAATGATACAACAATTAAATCAATCAACTTTAATGTAATTGTGTATTATATTGTGTAAAACATACTTAAATTAAAATGATAAATTTGTGTATCTATGCAAATTTGGCATATAAATCTGATACAAAATCATTTCCAAAATCTTATATTTTCAAAACAGTATACCTTATATATTATTTCCTGATTAATCAATATTTTTAACAAAAGTTTAATGTTTTAAGCAGCATTCTAGAAGACAATGGTAAAGAGAACAACAGGAAAAAAGGATTTTAAACTCAAAATCAAAGAATCTCAAATCACATTTTTCATGACTAAAATGTCAATTGTTTTTTATCAGTGCTGGTGATATTGATTGATTAAACTATTCCAACAAAACTGAAATGCACCACATTCATAAAACTTCCATGTCTGAAACTGCAGCAAATAATCTTATTATTAATAAAACCTAACAATAGAGATCTAAGATGATGTTGTCCTATAAACAAATACATCAACATATATAAAAAAGGTCAGATATACTCTCAGAGATTTCATGGGTCCTGTATGGGCATGTGCCAAAAACAGTGCATAAATAATTACATTCATGCTTTGCTTGTATAATCTGATATCAAATTAATCTAGGCCTAGGTGGATTGTTCCTGACGGAGGAGTACGCACCGATATGCTTAATCAAATTGGGTTCAACACTATGTGCCCTCTCTCCTGGTGTCGATCTAGCTATCTTGTACAGCACCATATCTTTTGCATTACCCTGAGCGCAGACGGCCTTGTCCAGGTAGTCGGCTACTCGAACGGACGCGTTGCCTGGAAAAAGCATAGCGGGAGTGCAGCATTCAGTAGCAGGAGAAACAGCATACAGCTGAGGGGAGAGACGCCTAAACTCCAGAAGATAGTGTCTACCTGCCAACTCAATCACAGCCATCACATAAAGAGTCAGAAAGACAAGATGAGAAGGACACAGGGTAAAAGAAAGAGATGTACAGTTAGAAAATGTGATGAGAAGGATTGTAGCCACAAACAGGCCAAATCCCAGCCATTCCAGAATCCGATACGGCTCTGGGTTCCAATACCTCTGCAGACGTTCTGGGTGGAACAGTTTTACGTACAAGGTGTTAAGAGCAAATTTCCTTGAGAGCAAGTTTTTAACCAATGGAAAGAAATCTGGCATTGGCAGCGCATCATCCTCCAGGACAACAACAGCCTTTTTCGGCTTCATAAGCTCCCATCCTTTTCTCAGACAAAAAACATAATCTCTTTTCTCCCTCTCGAAGATGCTGAGCACCTCTCCGCTCTTCCATCTCTCATCTGGAGAATGTCTAACAACCTGAAACTGTTTTTCCAAGAGCGAGACATCCTCGTTGGCGAAAGGACCGCTTTCGACATCACAAAGTAAGACCTCAGCGCACGGTTCATCACCACACTCATTAAGGAGCGACTTTAGCTGTTGCATCACCTGTAGCAGGTAGTAATAGTCCCTCCCCTCGCTTCTCCTGGCTGTCACCACAGTAACCAAGAGATCCGGTTTCTTAGCAACCGTTTCCACCCGGTCCCTCAGGTTTTCTGATGACGCCACACCCTCCCAGAATCGCAGGGCTTCCTGACCCCTGTTGTAGCTCTCCTGTAGTGCTGCATCACTCAAGGAATCAAGATAAACAGTCCTTAAAAAATAATAGGAGTACAGTAAACGATGGCAACATATGGGCAGTATCACTCCAAAAGTTACCACACACAAAACCAGCCCTTGGGTTATAGGGCTTGACCAGTAAAAGTGTTTGCTGGTGCTGATTCTCCATCGACGCATTTGTGTTCCTTTAACCTGTGATGATGACAGCTCAGGTGTATGACTCCAGCACACGTGACTGATGAGTGACACAGGTGAAACAATCCGGATTCGAGCCACATCCAGTAAAATGACCCCTGAAGGACTTGCATAAGGGCTTGTAAACTTCAGAGAGCCTTTATCTAAATGCAAGAGTAACATATAGCCGTGTTGTCATATTGTTGTGAAAAACAATAAAACCTATACTTCTTAATATACAGAAATACTGCGTAATTAGTCACGTATGACGCATGATAGAGAACATTATATCAAAGCGTTTCATTAATACCTCTCAAAATACTTCAGCGGTCAGCTTTTGGACTACAGCAGCGAACTAGTGGAATCAACCTAAAAACAAGTTATGGCGATCCATTTTTACCGTAATAACGGGAGAAAACGTGCATCACGGGCGCGCATGCGCACTGGGCTGCAGACGCGCACCCACACGTTTACGCATGGCAGCGCACTGACTGTACACATTCACCTCATTTCAACTGCAGTACTTACATTTATATTAATGCATACATGTCATTTAGTTACATTTTATTATTTACTTACGTCATATCGATCAACAACTGCCTTTTGTGATTTTTGTTCCCCGTTATTTAAGGCATTCTGACGGATCAGCAGGTGCACTTCCGGGGTATTCTTTCACACAACTGCTACAGAGCTGATGTTTTAATCATCTGTTAAGCAATACATGATGACATCATAAGCTATTTCTTGTGCCGGACCTGCTATTAACACACTAAATACCCACTAGATGGCAGTGTGCGATAAACAATCTAGTTCAGTGTTCATGAAGATCCCAAAACCGAATACTTGCTTCTTTAGTCTGTAAGATTCCCTCAACTGTTTGTTTGTCTGTAACTTTTATTAACTAAAACTGGATGAATTGAGAGAAGTTGTAAAAATAGTTTTCCATAGTAAAATACAGAATGACAGTGTAAAAGTGACACATTTAGAGTATTCTAATTCTTTTTAATCACAACAGAAATGTAGCCTTCAAAGTACACATGAAGAGCTAACCTTCATAAAGGTTAAAAGCTAAAATGATCTTCTATTTGGGCTACATAGTGTTATCAAAGGTATTACTCAAGTACCATGAACATTACTTATCAACAAATGATTAAATAAATTACACTTATAAGCTGCAACTCCAGACACTTGAAGCAGTGCAAGAGTATATCCATGACTTAAGTGTGAAACGATATCCACACAGAGTCACGCTCTGACACGCACAATGTGGTGGTCTAGTTAAACTCAATGAAATCTAACCCACCCATGTAACCAGATCATGACTCCTCATTATCTGTGCTGTTGATCAGGAGAAATGTGCTGTTAAACATCATCCCTGCCTGAAGCTAAGACACCTGTGAAACACCAGATCTGTGTTAATTTTTTAATCAGCATAATTCAGTTAAGACAAATCTGATGTTTTGTCAAACATGTATTCTACCGTCAAAACCACAATGACTTAACCAGAATCGAGATCTATCTAGACTGTCTAAACGACACAGAAACCAACAACAAAAATAATAAAATATTTATGAGCGTCGGTCGCTATAACAATTTGTAAACGTGTTGACTTTGTCACCCAAATGACAACCAAGCCAACAAAACAGCAACACTCGGTTGAGCCGAAAGCGCAGGGTGGGTCTTCATGGAATGCATCAAGATGAACAAGTTTGTCCAGTGGTCTGTCAGTCTCTTTAATAAAAGAGGCACTTCAGCACTTTTCACATTCATTCTACCTGTGCACAGGTAACACTTAGGTGACAGGTGCTCGCTCATGGCAGCCAACACAGGCCAAATGGGTTACCTGCCTAGCGGAGGTGCTATCTTCTGCACCATACCAGACATCCTCTACCTGCCAGAGCTTGTGAGTTATTTTTCATTTATTAGAAATTAATCATTGAATTATTTATTTATTTTGCGGTTTATTAAGTGCTAAACACGATTAAATCCTGCAGTACCTTCATTAGACGTTCAAATACTGATCATTTGTAACGGAATTAACAATTAAAATTATTATTTAAAAAGTTTAAATAAAGAAACTAAAGAAAAAAATCAAAAATATAAAATTCATATGATCAAAGCCAATTTATTTAAACTAATTTTATGAATTATGACAATAAGTAAATAAATAATTACATAAATGAATCAGATGTTTTTAATCGAAATGTCACTGGTACTGTGTTTTGCTACCATTTAATGTTTGTGTGCTCAGTTTTGTGAGAATAAACCCATATGTCAAGAAATGTTTTGGTGTAGGAAACCCATGTCAAATGTTGACAGGAAAGAAAGCACTACAACTTTACATTTATTTACATTAAAAAACTATTTTTTTGTGCAAAAAGTATAAATATTTGAAAGCCTTAAAAATCTCTTAATATATTCATTACATTTCACAGGTCTTTGGTGGTCTGGTTTGGTGCCTTGTAGCATCTACGTTTATCTTGCCTTACAACCCCCAAGCATATGTGATGGCTGTGTCAATTTTCTGTTTTGTCATGACCTTTCTCTGGATGATGATATTTGCCTGTGGGTCACATCGTAACAGAAGCTCTTGGGCAGGCGCGGTAGGTTCATGATTAGAAACATGATTATATCCTTACCTGGATAACCTTGAATAAAATAACCTTAATTTTCTCTCCTGTTGTTTGTGCACAGGATGTAGCGTACCATACTTTTGCGGTTATTCTGTATCTCAGTTCTTCTGTGCTTCTTGCTTGGGTAACAATTTATTGGGGTGAGGCGGCTGGCAAAGACACCCTTATTTACAAGTTGGACGTAGCAGCTGTGGTAAGTCCTTATAGTGTTAAATTAGTCAAAACACTTACTTAAATCCATAATACACTAATTTACCTATGACATGTGAGATCTATGGCATAGTTTGAAAAATTGACAAAACAATAATAAATATATAAAAACACAAATGTATTATTTAGTGTATATTCTCACTGAATCTAAATTATATGGTTCTATTCAGATCAACAAAATTGTTTAATATGACTGAATCAACTTGTTTAATACGACTACAAATCAGATCACAGATATTTACACACTTACTTTCACAGTGTATGTTGACTATTTATGTCTTTTTCATTTTAGGTGTTTTCCTTTTTCAACACTTTGCTGTATTTCATCCACGCAATTTTCTCAGCCATCAGATGGAAATCCTTCTAAAAAGTCTGCAATCATCTAACTTGTTCCAACTACGCTTACCTTGTGATAGACATCACAAACAATCATTGCACTGGTTCTTTAAAGAATGATGTATTTATGTTTGCACCAGTGTAACTTGCAAGTAGATGGTATTTAGTATCAATGTATCTGTAACTGATCATGTGATCAGTACATTGATCATCCAACTCTCTTGCTGTCTTATAATCTTAGAATATGTACAAATTGTGTATTCTTTTTTAAAACCACATTTTGCCACCATTTCTTTTGTAAACTATTCTTGCAATTATAAATTATATGCAATATTGCTTTATCAACAAAAATGATTAAAAAACATGAAAAATAAATAATACCTGGTTTGTGGAGTGTGATCTTACAGCTCGGTCTGGTACAGTTACATACAGTACATTCTAACTAATAATCTTACTATTAAGATTCATTATAAATGTACTGCTTGCTGCATTACCCTAACTTAAATTTTATCATTGCGCTTGAACTATTCATCTGCAGATGATGATGTAGATGTAATTTAAGATGTAATTCAGCATTACAGAGCTGAATATACTCCTAGATGGTTTGCATTGGTGCTTAAGGTTGATGTTTGTCAGGTTTCTTAAATGTGTTTGTTTTGGTGTGTTTGTCTTTTTCTTGAAGTATGTAAGTATGTGTTTTTCTAAATGACATTCCAGCTTTTGTTACAAGATAACAACTGGTTTGTCCTGTACTATGCACTTAAGAAGGGGAAAGGGTGCAACACACATAGACACCAGTAACACCTGATTTGTTTTCTTTTAACAATGACAAAACGTAAAATAGCAATAAAAACCATAAAGAACTGGTAAACTGTCATTTGAAAAGATATCGAGAAATGCATTTTATTGGTTAAATAGTTCTTGTTGAACAACATCAGAGTAAATAATTTGTTTCATGTGTTTGTTTCACGAGTGTAACACACAGTTTATAAATTTAAGACAAGCAATGGGTTTAAAACAGTCGGAAACGGCTCATCTCTGTAAGTTATTCTGACATGATGACAACTTCACACGAAAACACAACAGACACACACACCATATACACACGGACTGGCAAAACAAAGCGGTGCGTGAACGTAACCTTATAATATATTTACAGTAACAATAATATTAATATTTAGCATAATGCTGTGCAAACGTGGCCTATAATAGACACTTTAAGACATTCTCGTTTTTGTGTTGGTTATGGCTCTTAAAATGTTAACACAGTGTTTCTTCTTTATTATTTTAAAATAATAAGTCTGTAATGAAGTGAAAGTATTTTCACTTTGTAAAACTATTTGACTAGCAGTGCTCACATACAACGCCATGTCTATTTTTGGCCACTAGGGGAGCACTTTACGTCAATTAAAATCACTGCCCTTAATGTTATCATCATAAATTCAGATTAATTAACGTAATACAATGATATCACTTGAGTGTTTTTATTATTTTATCTGTTGTGACATTAATAGCAAACACATGTATATATTTATTGTGGTAATCAGTAATGCCATCACCTGTCAGTATGATAAAACCTTTGATAAAAACTTCATGGTGAGGTTCACATTTCCATGTAATTTTCCATTTCAATTCTAAACTGCAGCTAAAGTGTTAACAGATCTCAATCTAGATTCTAGTTTTTGCACATGAATTATGCAGCATCTTATATTATGTAATCACTATATCATTGTTTTAAGCATCATACATTGTTACTGTCATGTAGGGTATATCTGGTAGGGAAAAGTGATGACCAAAGAAAAAACAGCTTTAAAAGGTGTGAGCGTCCTAGTAATCTCATCAATACTTCAGAACCCACTCTTCAGACACCTAAGGCTTGACGTTTTGATCTGTGTTTATAAATAGTCCATCTAGTGGAACTAGGATAAGATTCAAGTTGTGTTCTCAGCTTTAATCAGACATGTGGACATTTTCTGGCTGGAGACTTTACTAGACGCCTGTAATGGTTTCCATTAGAACAAACATGGTTCATTTTTACATCAATGTTACATTTTGACATATAGTTGCTATTTTATCTATGTGCTTTAGAGTTCATATTCATGGTTTGTGATTGTGAATCACAGATGTAATGGGGAAAGTCCATTTTGATTTGTTTCATGGATATCTATTTAGAGAAGCTGCTTAAAGGCTGAACCTTGAGATGTCCTTGAAGTGTGTTTAGATGGTAAATAGATAAAAAGGTGGTAAAGTGTTCTTCTGAGTCACCTTAGTTTTAGTTGGCAAGATGCTGTTTTTGGCCTTACGGGGGAAAACATAATACTACAGAGCTGCAGAGTTTTATCTGTTTTCTTTGGATGCTTTACCTTTAGGCATTATGCCTTTAATAAGTTGTTTTTTAAAGAATTATTAGGGTACTTAAGTCTTAAGTTGGGATACACAGATTTAAATGGAGATTCAGTTCATAACATTATGGATCTTTCATTTGCTTTTATTCACAAAACCAATATAAAAAAGCAGAATATTGTTTTTGTTTAAACAGAATTTTGTTTGAATTTACTGTTTTGAGATGGCAAATATTCTTGAAAGAATTGCAAAAATACTGTTTTACTTGCACAGAAATAGGATGTAATTTAGAAAATGTGCATAAACTTTCATATCCCTGTCCATCGTCATGCAAATCCATTCACTCAAAATCTGTTTCTTGCTGTTTGCAAGAGGAAAGTGACACAGTCAGATTATTCTTGTCATCATCAGCTCCTTGGTAAGCTAGAAGTAAAAACATGACCCATGATCAAAGATCGCATGAGTATCAAAGCTGTCATGATTGCTCTGTCAGTAGTCAGTAAAGCTGTCGTTTTCAAGAAGTATTAAAATCTTCTGTGCTCTTCTTGCTTGAAGTAAGAGTGGCATTAGAAATTTTCTTGTTATGTGACCTATTTTCTAACATTAAACAAGCCACTATTTGGTGATATTATATCTACTCTCAGTTTTTTCCCTTTGTATGTTCATCAACTAATATTTTCTTTAAAAGCTTAAGGCACATCCACAGGCTATACAAGTGCATAAGAGGACAGAAAACTAAAGCCTTGTTTAAACCATTGTAGAAGTTTTTACATTTAAGATTATGTTTATTCTGAACATTTAAGAGTTTTAAGTGTACATACTGTTGTAATTAGACATGGCTACAGCGATAGCTGTCCAGTTGTTAGCAAAACACATGATCTGTGTTCTTTAAACTCCATGTGTCCATTAGCATTACAGAATGTGGAAGTTAATGTGAATATAATTCTGATAAAGAGGAAAATCAATTTCAATGAATATTGCAGTTCATATATTGATGAATGTTTATGTCCCCCACAGGCCACTGCTATGGTTTAAAGCTCTGTATCATGTCAAATGCTTTTTGTCTCCATCATATGTTTAAGAGCCTCTTCTGGTCTCATTCCAACAGAAGGATATAAGCCAGCCTTACCAAACCTTCCAGGATATCTCACGGGATCAGAAGATGTCACGTCCTCCTGCTGGGGTCCTGGGAACTGTAGAAAATCACTGAGGGTTCTTCTCACGTCCTCACTGCATTCCCGCTTTCCTCACTCATACACACACAGAGGAAAACGCTACCTGCCAGCCGAGCCTTTATCTTCCACGTGTCTCGTAACGACAAGGAGCTGGCAGATAGGAGAGCTTGAGAGAGAGGCGAGCGAGTGACAGGCTCTGAGCACAGCCTTGTATGGAAGTGGCTGAAGAAGACCAGAACGATAAGGAGCTACCCAACTATGCTGTCCATGTTTAGAGGCGCTCACCGGCCCACCGGCTCAGGAACAATGCTCGTTTCTGTTAAATTTAGACAGGTTATCGGACACAGCTTCTCTTTCTAGTCAGTCTCTCACAGCACCACGGGGAATACAGAGGTGAGTACTGATGCTTGATCTGTTTCAGGAAACTTTTGGGTTTAAACAAGTTGCATTAAAAGACATTATTTTATTAAATGAATTTAATGTCCATTTAATGTGGCCCTTCAATGACTAATAATGGCTAATTTGTTGTATCGGTTTTGTATTATTTTAGTGCAATGGGAAGTTTTCTATTATGTGAATTTTGTCTTTATAAAAAGATGGCTACAGATTTAAAGTGAAGAAATAATTTCAAGTTGAACTTGAAACCTTTAAAGACATTTTTAGCAAACCGTAGCATTAAACTCTCAGGCCAGTAAATTGTCGCCGCTCATTCACGCCGGTCATGACTTCATGCTTTAGTGTCAATGAAGTGAGAAAGTGACGCAATTTAGACCGCTCAGTCTCTTCCAAAAAATGACTCCATCGACGGACTGCCCATGAGCTTTTTTGCTTTAACTGTATTTATTTTCTTTATGGCAGAGAGGTTTTGGTCAGACACAGGCATGTCTGTAGAACTGCAGAGGGAATAACACAACTCACTGCGTCTCAAGGCCTTCCTCCTCGTCTCACAGCTCAGATGTGCTTTTGGGGCAGTTAGGGAATACATTAGGATTTCTAATGTAAGGTTTAAATTAGATTCCCAAATATCCAGTGTGGTTTAAGTTACTGAAAAATTAATGTGCTGTTTTAGGTAAAACCTTATAATAAAATGACTTCATGTTATAAACATGAAGGAATTTGAAGCTCATGGCGCTTCTTTGTCATCTGCTGTCATTATGTATTCATCCTTGATATTAACAAAAGCTAAAATTTCCCCTCTTGTAAACGTCAATTTTTCCTGCTTGGACATCTGCGTGATGCATAGCATGTTGCTGTTTTTGGCTTTCTGTTCTCTTGCTTGTGCATTTACCAGAAATCAACTCAACAAACCAATAACTTCACATCATCACGCATGAGCGTGCAGGACGGCCTGTACTGTATACATGCATATATTTTCCACTGTTTTGCATCTCCGTTGTGTCCGTCTAGGCACAATAAGACACATGATTCAAATTATTAGACACCCTTCAGGTCATATTGTTCTAACGCGGGGAGACAAGAGATCACGTCACTGGCGAATGTGACCTGACATAACACTGACTCAAGATAGAGCTCCAAAAGTGTCTTTTATGGCGCTGTAGTTAGCGGCTTCTTTAGTTGAATGTAAATATTGCAGATAATGTAAAGCAGGATAAGTGTTGATGAGATGGTTAAAGGGATATATGAAAATTCTTACATTATTTATTCACCCTCATTTCAAACCTGTATGACTTTCTATCTTCTGCAGAACACAAAAGAAGATATTTACAAGAACGTTGGCAACCAAAAACCACATTTCTCAAAATATCTTCTTTTGTGTTCCACAAGAAAGAGTCGTCATATACAGGTTTTCAAGCACATAAGGGTGAATAAATGATGTCAAATTTGTTATGTTGGGTAAATTATCTCTTTAAATAACTGGTATTTAGTATTGGAAGTACAATTAAACTGCTGCAAAAAAAATACTTTTAGTTAAATGTGAGCACATACAATAACACGTTCAAACTAATCTTTTATATATATATATATATATATATATATAAAAGATTAGTATGTATATATGTATATGTATATGTATATATATGTGTATATATGTATATATATATATATATATATATATATATATATATATATATATGTATATTTCAGTGTTTGAAATAACTTTTGTAGACAAAAAAATAATTGTGCCTTTAGAAAACTAAAATTTGATTTTATTACTTGGAACAAATAATTAATTACAAAAAGTCAACAAGAGTCCATCATACTAGATTGAAATTCCTTCAGTGCTGTTAAAAAATATTTAAATATTAATAAAAAATATTAACACTAATTAACAGTGTAAACAGCTAAACTGGTACAGCTTTGAATTAGCAGGACGATCATTTAAATTCACTGTAGTGTATTTTCCTCTCATGTGTCGGTGGGTTTGTGGGCATGAATCCATCTGACGGTCCGAGCGGAGCACGAGCACGAGCTCCTCCGGTCAGGCGCGTGAATCTGTACGGAAAGCGGAAAATATGCTCGTACCACTTCGGAAAAGTAACTTACAACTGTGTTCACGCGCAGCTGTGAATGAAGGGCGCGCGCGCGTCACACACAGATAACGGGAATGATTCGACTGCTAGAAGATGAGCGTGAACGAGCGCTGCCGGTGAACGGGGCTGTTGCGCGTAAATCTCCGTTGCATCTACATGTGGTGACTTTAAAAGGTATTTTAATGTTATTTGCGGTGAATGCATTCGAGTTTTAGGATGTGTGCGTGTGATATGGATTTATAATAGTGTGAAATGGGACAATTCGGTTTCTAATGCATTTATATAAAGCTGCGCATCTTCGAGTGCACTTGCGGAGCTTTGAGTTCAAAACCAGTTCAGCAAGTCTTTCCTCATCTTTCCATTCAGAAACACTTGATTTTTATTATTAAGATCTTACTTCGCTGTTTATTTATTACAGCTGTACTATTTTATGTGCATATAATGTAAATATGATCATTTTATTTGTTTTGAATAGGTTTTGCTTGCACTTTAGATGTGCATGTATGTGTTCAGATGTTTAGCAGATGTTGTGTCTGACTACATCAGGTTTGCAGGACACAAAAGCAGCTAGTCTTGGGTTATGTTGGCAGAGTAAGACCATGTAATAGTAAAGATTATCACAATTTGCTGATAATTAGATTATAAGACTTTAATCTGGTTTTGCATGCTCACATATTTACCTAAAATGAAGATTTGTAGAGCTTCTTTTCATGTTTATTTTCAGTTATTCTTGTTAACTGATGTCTTGTTGTATCATTCTTAACAATTGTCTTCATTATTTCTGTCCTCGCAGGGTAAGGGAGAGCAGGAACAAAATACCTCACTGAAAACATGGGCCAATCTGGGACTTCATCCTATTTTTCTCTCGCTCTGAAACTCAGCATCTTCCTCCTAGTTTTCTCCCGTGAGCTTGTGCCAGTCTGCGCGGGCAGCTCCAAATCCAGCTTGGATACGGATACTCCTGGAAACGAAACATCGACACAAGAGACGTGCGGCGGTAGTTTCGAGTGCAAAGAAGGAGTGATTCTGCCACTTTGGATGCCGTTAAACCCGTCGTTCGGAGATAAGTTGGCCAGAGCCACTGTGTACTTTGTGGGTTTAGTCTACATGTTCCTGGGGGTGTCCATCATCGCAGATCGCTTTATGGCTTCCATCGAGGTCATCACATCTCAGGAGAAAGAGATCACCATTAAGAAGCCCAACGGTGAGACCACGACCACGACCGTTCGTATATGGAACGAAACGGTGTCTAATCTTACTCTCATGGCTTTGGGTTCGTCAGCTCCAGAGATTCTGCTGTCTGTGGTGGAAGTGTGCGGACACAACTTTGACGCAGGGGAGCTGGGCCCAAACACCATTGTGGGGAGCGCAGCTTTTAACATGTTTGTCATCATTGGTCTTTGCGTCTCTGTGATTCCCGAAGGAGAGCATCGTAAAGTCAAGCACCTGAGAGTGTTCTTCGTCACAGCGACGTGGAGTATCTTCGCATACACTTGGCTTTATATGATATTGGCTGTGATTTCACCAGGTATCGTGGAAGTCTGGGAAGGACTTCTTACTCTCTTCTTCTTTCCAATTTGTGTCCTGTTCGCTTGGGTTGCAGACCGCAGACTTCTATTCTACAAGTACGTATACAAACGTTACCGAGTAGGAAAACAGAGGGGAATAATCATCGAAACCGAAGGTGAGCCAGAGCTCCAATCAAAAGCAGATATCGAGATGGATGGAGGAATACTTAACTCTCACGCCGAGGAGTTGTTAGAAGGCACGGTGGATCTTGAAGATAAAGGCATGGACGAGGAAGAGGCCAGAAAAGAAATGGCAAAGATTTTGAAAGAACTAAAACAGAAACACCCAGATAAAGAGATGGAGCAGCTCATCGAACTCGCCAACTATCAAGTTCTCAGCCAGCAGCAGAAAAGTCGGGCTTTCTACCGCTGCCAGGCCACCAGACTGATGACCGGTGCGGGCAATATTTTGAAGAAGCACGCCGCAGACCAGGCTAGAAAAGCTATTGGCATCCATGAACTTCGCTCGGAGGTCTTTGATAACGATGTCTCCTCCAAGATCTTTTTTGACCCTGGCACATATCAGTGTCTTGAGAACTGTGGGACCGTGGCGTTGAACGTGGTACGGCGTGGAGGCGACTTGACCAGCACCGTCTCGGTGGAATACCGAACTGAAGACGGCACCGCCAACGCCGGCTCCGATTATCAGTTCACAGAGGGCGTTATCGTATTCAAACCAGGCGAGACAGAGAAGGAGATCAGGGTGGACATCATAGACGATGACATTTTTGAAGAAGACGAACACTTCCTGGTTCATCTCAGCAACGTCAAGGTCGTGTCTGAAGGAACAGACAACGGCAACCTGGTCATTAATCATGTGGACACCTTAGCCGTTCTTGGCCTTCCTTGCACGGCTACCGTGACTATCTTTGATGATGACCACGCTGGCATCTTCACATTTGAGGAACCCACGGTTCATGTCAGTGAAAGCGTTGGATCAATGGAGGTGAAGGTGGTGCGTACTTCTGGAGCTCGAGGAGTTGTGCAAGTGCCATATAAAACCATTGAAGGCACAGCAAAAGGTGGAGGAGAAGACTTTGAAGATACTCATGGAGTCTTGGAGTTTCAGAATGATGAGATTTCGTAAGTTTTGTTTCCTTTAAACTATTTAGTCATAATTTTTTACCTCTTACTGTATGTTAAATCACAAATTGAAATCATCTTTTGATAAAATAGCACAAACTAGTAGTGTATTAAAAATGTTTAGTTGTGGTTTTCAAGTCATCTGATCCGTCATGCTTGATTTGAACTTCTTAACCTTTGTTTCCCCGTAATCCATCAGGGATATTTGTTCCAGATCATTTTATCTTTGCATATTTCTTCTTTTGCTCTCTTTTCACAGTTTCACTTTTCCTCTAGTTTTGCTCACTCTCATGTTTCCATTTTTAATGTAATGTTTGTCATGTTGGTAATCAGGGTATTTGCATACGTTTTTATACATATTGTTATGTTGTCTTATGGAAGAATAGTGATATATACAGTACCAGTCAAAAGTTTGAAAACACTTACTCACTGTTCTTCAGATTTTATAAAATATCAGGAAACTTATTAAAATCATGAAATAACACAATTGTAACTGTGGGGATTATGTTGTGATTAAAACATCTAAATCTGTTATATTTGATCATCTTCACTCTTAGTCTATAATTTGTAAAATCAAAATCATCCTCTTGACATTTTATCATCCAGCTTCTTAATTTCTCAACCTGAGAAGCTTTTTAAACAGAAATGAAGGAATTTCTATCTTATTATTGACTGATTTTTATTCATTATTTGATCCAAGAAAATTTTTGTTTTCTACATAAAGAAATAAATATGTTGGCACAATTATATTTCTGTCTACAAAAGTAATTTCTAACATTACAACCTTGAGTTTCAAATTTTTTTAAGACCATGAGAAACATTTTTTTAATTGTGTCTAAACTTTTGACTGGTACTGGATATGGTTATATAATTATCAGTATGTCATTGCAGTAGTATGCCTTTCCACCTCAAATTTATTCCTAATATACCCACACCGGTATGCAAAAAATATTACCCGAGTCTCTTATTGGTTGGTGTGATTAAGTTCCTCCAATAATAGACCTTTGACACACAATAAAAGCTTTGACAAATGTGGTCCTTAAAGTCTAAACTGAATGAAAAAGCATCTGGTTTAAAGTCACTATGAGCTAACTCGAAGCTTTCCACCAGGCAGATGCTTAATCCGCATAGAGACGTGTCACAGAGCGTCCTAAAAAACGCTCATTCGTGTGACTAATTACATTTCCATGACCATCTCTCCAGCGCTTGAACTTCTGGCTTGAAACCGGCTCTCCTCACCCTTTTATTTGTACGATCAGGTACTCGACAAGGTGGCCTGAACACCAGACATTTTCCATGGCAGGGAGAATATAACGATAACAGGTTTACCAGCCGAACATAAACAGCTCTGAAAGCGGCCCGAGATGTTGAAATGGAAAAGGTCCGTTACCCGGTCTTATTTGAAGATGATTAATGGGAAGATGTGTGTAAATGTAAACATAGGTAAACGGATTGCTTTGAAGTGAGCAACCTAAACCACGCTGATGTTAATATGAGATGAAGTTCCATATATGGACAGATCTTCTGTTTGGAGATGAGGGCAGATCCCTGAAAACTATTTAGAGACGTTTGGAAACTTGCTGGCTGTGACAGATTTTAGATAGTGGTGTTTACTGTTAACATCAGACAGGTGTGTCGTATTAAAGAAGGTGTAATTTAGTCTTTAAATATTGTATTCATTCTTTCTGAGCTGTTCAATGTGTTTATCTGATATTAGTCATCTTGTTTTTGTACACAAACACGACTAATCCTTCCTTACTTGATATTATGAGGATAATCTGCTCTCTCCTCTCTGATCATCTGGATCAGTAATGCTTGATGGATTAGCATTAGGTGTTTCATCCTGATGAGAGGCTGTCAATGACACGGAGCAAACCGTCTGTCTCCTCTCATCATTTCTATCATGCTGGGAAATGAATATATTGTTTATATTGTGAATATATAGCATTTTTTATCTATTGCATCTCATCTTGTTGTAGGTTAGGGCATTTTTGAACATTTTCTCAAAACCAGCGATGCTTGTGCAAATGTGTCGGTGATAGTTGATGAGAAATTGAGACATGGGAAAGAAGTAGGAAAGGATCAGACTTACTGAACATCTTATGTAAGGCATGTTTATCTTGGCTTTTGTTAGACTGAAGTCAGATAAACGTTGTACGTGAAGACAGAGACAGAGTCTCCGGGGGAGAGATGCACCGAGTTTCCACTAATACTCCTAAACTTTGCTGAAATACAGTTGCTTCATGTAGTCGCTTATAATAAAATAGTCAGATAAGAACACTACAATTGCTGATTTCTTTTAATATTTCACCACTTCTCAGTATCTTGCTTGTTTATATACATACACTCTTAAAAACATTGAGTTAAATGAACCTAGAAAATGTCCGTGGTTGAAACAACCCAGCATATTATTTTAACCCAGTGTTTAAGTTTGTCCCTCAGCCTTGACTGGTAAATAACCTAGCATCTTTAAATTATAGACTCTTAAAACAATGCTGGGTTGTTTCAACTCAAGCTTTGGTAAATATGGACATTTTCTAGGTTAATTTAAACATTTTTGTCTTCTCCATATTTTACACAACTGCCATTTTTTTAAAGAGCATATTATAATACAGAACGTGAAAACCTTTGTTATCTTTATATTGTTTATTATTTTTGTAATTAATAAATAACTTGTGATATTTTGCTAACTTCTAATTTACTTGGTTAGTTGTTTGACTGTTTACATATCATACATTGACACTAAGACCGGTGTGATTTTGCAAGAAAACTATTTCACTAATACTTGTCATTTTATGAGTTGGATTCCCAAAAATAATGATCAAAGATTTAATCTAAATGATTGAACATAGAAGAGTTTAATTGCTGAGTTAGGGTCTGCAGTAAGACTGCAACATGACGTTTATTTTCAGGACACGCGTGTGCGTGTGTCCTCGTGTACAGTCAGAGTTCTTGCCCCTGTCCAGGGCTCATGAGATGATTTGTCTACTAATCATGTTACAGTGACAGAAAATCTGGGCCATTTTTGTCCATATTGTGTGAACAATTTGAAATGAAGAGAGGAAGGAGAGGAAAAGAATATAACATAAGACAGTCAATGAAGAGACAGACCGTTTTATTGGTCTAAAACTATGTCCTGATTGTGAAAGAGAAGGAAATATGCTCCAGGGTTTATCATTGTGTTTTTGGAGCCTTCTGTCGCAGAGGTCTTCTGCCAGCTCAGATCCGTCCAGACACACAGCCCGTCACTTGATTTCATGTGACTTGTTTCACAGGGCAATAAGAAAGTCAGCCGTGCAGCACCATTGTGGGATTATTAATCGCATTAGGTAACCCCTCTTGGCAAGTTATTATCTTATGATTGTCTGTGACTAATCCAAATTATTTCCAGAGGTTTCCATGCTCGCCGAACGCTCGTGGGTTTGTGTGGTGTGCGTCTTTCTCAGTTGTTTTAACAGATGAGCTTCTTCTGAGACCATTTGAGGATGGGTTGTAATGAGGTTATCAATGAGATCAGCAGAAGGAAGGTTGTGTCTGTTAACACATGCAGTTGAATTAATGTTTTCATTTTTTAAGACACCAGAGAATGTCCTTGTTAAGGATTTAATATGGAAAATGTTTTTTTGATAACATGAATCAGCAGTTGGCTCATCATCAGAATAACCCCTCGCTGTCCCTTAAAGTCAAGTTTGTTCTTTATGATTCTTGCATTAGTAATTACTTCTGCCTGTTTAATTCAGTTCATTCATTCATCATGAAAAGTCTCCATGCACACTGAGTGATAATGATTTTTAATAAATTTAAAAATACTTTAAGATTCTTTAGGAGTCTATCCAATGGCTAATGATGATATCTAGAGACATAGGCGGAGCTGAGGTGGGGTCACCGGGGCATTAGCCAATAAAAATCTGTCACTATTTCCCTTTATGTAAGATAACAGATATGGTGCTTATAATTAGAGCTGTGGAAAATCTCTGCAGAGTTTCTCCCTGAGCGCTGAAGAATGTAAACAGTGAATTGGTGCACATTCATTCAGGGATGTTGTTCTGGGGCTGAGAATGTTTTTCTGATGGTTCATTTATTTTTGCCCAGCTCTCACTTTTGGAAAAATTACACGAGAAGTTCCATACATTCTTTCAATCTCTCTCTCTCTCTCTCTCTCTCTCTCTCTCTCTCTCTCTCTCTCTCTCTCTCTCTCTCTCTCTCTCTCTCTCTCTCTCTCTCTCTCTCTCTCTCTCTCTCTCTCTCTCTCTCTCTCTCTCTCTCTCTCTCTCTCTCTCTCTCTCTCTCTCTCTCTCTCTCTCTCTCTCTCTCTCTCTCTCTCTCTCTCTCTCTCTCTCTCTCTCTCTCTCTCTCTCTCTCTCTCTCTCTCTGTCTCTCTCTCTCTCTCTCTCTCTCTCTCTCTCTCTCCCCTCTTACTGTAAGGGTTCTCCTCTTTTTCCTCCTGCACTTTCTGAACACCAGCATAATCTCAGTTGTATTTTCCATGACTTCAGCCTCACAGTAACACAAGCACAGGCAGGAAGATGAGAAATAACCTCCTGCAAACTATGGAAAAATGGATCACGGTGACGGATAACCCTGTTATATTACATGTTTTACTTTAAAAGTAACTCTTTAAAAGTAAACGTATATAGCAATTTTCAGCAATTTAGTTTTCCATTAGCAAGCATAGGTGTTGCTTTGTAAAATGGTGTTGTTGTTTTGTTGTGTTGTGTTGCACACAGTTTTAAAGCCATAGAACCTTGAGTAATAATTAAACACATGGTCTTGTTCTCCTTAAATAGAGATAGAAGGTCCAATTCATTTGCTTTGTGTTTACATTAGGTAGTTAGTCTCGTTTTATAAATATAATTTTTGATGTTGATTTAGTGTTAATAATTCCTTGTTTTGTGCTGGATAAACACTGCTGTAGTTAATAATGCGAATGTGAAAATAATCACGAAAAGCTAAAAAAGTGATTTTAATTTTTGAATGTTATACGTTTTTCACTTCATATAATAGCTCACCCTTGTTCTGTTATGTTCTAACAATCATCCTGCAAGGCATCAGCTTAACACTGTGCACATACCGTTATCATCCGCTCATGAGTTCAGCGTCTGACAGATTGTGTTTTCATGCTCATTCTCTCAGATGCCGTCAGGCTTCATGCTCAATATTCTTTAAGTGCATTACTCTGAGGGATGGAGGTGGGCCTTTAATTATCATCTCTCATTGCCATCACTGTCACCATCACCGTCACAGGCTTTTTCAGTTCGCTGTGGAGGAGCGCAGATTGCATTTAAATAGTTCAAAATAATACCCTCTCAAGTGTATCCAGGAATAGGCCTCGTTTTCTGAAGTGCTGTTATTTCCATTGCGCTTCCTCTCCTCGTGTGTGCCGGGCCTGTTTTGTCCATGGACATCATCAGTCAGAATTCACGAGGGAAGTGGATTTTTCCAGCCAAATCTGCATTTTAAACTAACAAGCTGCTTAGCTCAGTTTGGGATGGGAAGTTTTCTCCAGGCTGCTTTAAATCTGTTTAAGGAAAATGTGACAGTATTGACCCTTCACAAAATATCTGGACAATAAATTAATCCTTTTGCTTTGCGATATACAGTAAAATAAAAAATACTATTGCTTTTGTGAATGATTTTAAAGCAAGTTCTGTATCATCATAATAAGGCTTTAAATGATTGAGGTATCCAAAAGTACTTTAAAGTACTTAAAGTCTATTTATCCACTAAAACAATTGAGATAATAATCTATTTGCTACTTTCTCTCCAAAAATAAGCAGCGGTCGAAAACAGAAATGACTTCTGAATAAATCCAATGACTGTGATGTGTGTGAGATGATGTTATAATTCAGTAAATAGTTGTATTATCGTTTGGGAATGACAACATCCCATCAGACGTTGTGACAGAATGGAGATGGACTATATTTAGCTCTGTTTAATTATCCCGCACAGCTTGAATTAAAGAAAACTACAAACTCTTTCGTAAATCAGCTCAAAAATGTTGTTCTAAACCCATATGACTTTTGTCTTTGAAAGTATGTTATGACTCACTTTCACTCTTAATAAAGTAAAAGTGTCAGCTGGAAAATATGTGTGGCATTTATTAAGAGTTGAGGTATGTCCTGAATTGAAATCTGTTTTTCTGTTTTCTTTCAATTATCTACATTTTCACTTTCAAAGAAGATAAAGTCATATGGGTTTGGAACAAAATGAGGGTGAGCAAATGATCACTGAATATAAGATTGCCTCCTACCATTTGTTCCTGTAAAAGTTTGACACGTATGTTTCATTCGAGTCTTTGTTTACCCTGACAAAATGCACTTGTTCAGTTTCATTGTCAGTCCTGGGATTTGTTAGTCAAGAAATAACAATATTTTGCTTTTCTTAAACCGTTGAAAGTACAGATTAGAGTAAAGAGCATACAGAAAGAAGAGGATTAGGAATGTAATCTGGTTATGAAATAAGCCATCTGTCCTGTGTGCTTGGTTACATTACGTTGGGAATTTGTGTTGCTGATGAATATCTGACTTGATTATAAAATAAATAATCGCTGTCTTTACAGGTCAGAGATTTTATACTGGTTAAATAATTCAATGACATCTTTACAAACTGTTGAGGAATTGCAACATTTTATGAGTCACACACATTTCTGTAGCCCTCTTGTATGTCTTTGTATCGGGAACAAGCTTTTGGATTAACACATCATCACTGTTTTATATACAGATTGCAAAACATTGAGACTTTGTTTTCTTTGTGACGTCACAATCCAAAAAAATCAACTGACAAGTCGATTGTCAGATCAGGTTTTGTTATTGAGAAACAAACGGGGTGTAAGTCCTAGAAGGATGAAAAGATTGAAGCCGTTTTAATGTAGTTGATCGTGCCGGACGCTCACCCGCCCAAGCCACTGTTTGTGTAGTGATTAAAAGAAATTTGTATCTTGAATGCATTGACAGTCGCTTTGGATAAAAGCATCTGCCAGATGCATGCTGTAATTCTTCAAATGTTCAAGATATCTTCTAGCCAAACCTTATTATAAAAGGGATGTTTTAGTCTTAGTATGCTTTATGAACAATGACCGTATCAGCATCTGAACTTTCACTTAGTTTAATGTGAGAAAAAGCCAGTCATACTTAATGAGTCATAGTTATTGGGCAAAACTTATATGTTTATGTAAGATTTTTGAAATTCTATCAGGCAACCGCCTCAAATGCTGTTGACGTAAGTGGTCCTCCTTTTCCGGAATGACTCGTATACGCCGTTCATCCAAAGAATTTGTCTTGTCCGGGTAGTTTGTACAGGTGTGCGACTTGTCTAAACTAAGGCCCGTTTTCACACGTTGATGATTTGTCTCCATCAGTTGTTTACAGCAGTAGCGAGCGTGACATTTCGTCTGACACTCTTATCCTGCTGTCATTGTGTCCTCAAGCAGAAGATCTTTCTGAAGCACGCTGGACATTTCACAGCTGTCATGTTCACTGTATAAACCTGCTCAAAGAAGATTAGAGAGACCAAAACTCTGTGTGCAGATGAAAACTTCATCTGTAAAATTCAAGATAAAGTCTCAAAATCTAATTATGAGATTATGAGCATCAAAAACGTCATAGATAAAAAAAATGGTGAGAATAGTTTTTTGTGTGTCTATTGCTGTAAAAAGTAGATTATTTAATAGATCAAAAATGTATACATGATCTTACTCGGTCAAGGTTATATTGTCACAGAATGTTCTGTAGATTATGTAAAATGATTTGAGTAAAAACAGATGGGGTCGCATATGTGCATACCCTTTTTATAATGAACAGGTTTTGGTTCATTTAATAATGAAGACAATGATTAAGACTCGCATGCATTGCAGTGATCTCTGTCAGAGAGTTTTTGAGATATTCTCTTCTGGGATTTCGGTTCTGTTTGGTCCTACAGCAATTCCCAGGGCAAATATTTCTGTTGCCGGAGGAAAGTGACCCAAACTCAGCTGCTCTTATGGTCCTGAATCTGTGTGTGTATATGTGCCAGGAGGATGAACAGACAGACGATATCAGGTCAGAAGAAAATCATCTATTTCTGCTGCTTTGGTGACGAACAGGGCGGTAAATTAAATTAAACTATATTCGTTTAAGGTCTTGAACGCTTGTGAATGGGTTGTGTTTTCTGTGTGATCCTGGTGGAAGACTTTTATTTTAAGAATTGTTATTGTCTTTTATTGGAACAGGTCTATTAGATTCGTGATAACATATACAATGGATCCAGAATGATGCAGTTAAAACTGTATTAATGTCATTGCATGTGTCATTTATTTAGGGAGAAAAGGATATCACAGGTAAAACATTAAATTAAAAGAAGTTTGTGAGGTTTTAGGTAATAAAAATAGATATGCTGTTTCAACATTTCCCTGGTTAGTGATTGTTGGTTATACATGGTTTGATATTTTATTTGTCTTATCTAATGCCGTGAAATTAATTCATTGAAAGGATTAGTTCACCCAAACATGCTGATCAGATGCTATTCGTTGTCATCACTGACAGAAAAGACAGCAATTAGAGAAAGGTGAAGAGAAAGAATAATGAAAGTCACCTCATTACAGCTCTTGCCCGTATGAGACCTGCCTTTACATATCAGATCTGGTCAATCGGTTCAGTAAGTCATGGATCATCTCGGCGTAAATGAAAAAAAAAACAGCTAATGAATATTCCAGCTCACATTCAACATCAGACAAAAGCTTTCTGCTTTGAAAAGCGCTGATGCTGATTAACTTATTAATTCCAGAAAGCTTAAATGTCTATGAAAGGGTAATGTGTGTAAATCACTTCATGTAAAAAGGAGTTCATAGTCAGAAATGTCAAAGTCCTTTGGATACGGTACAGTACGTGTATCATGACAGACCCCAGAATAAAAAAGAAATTTAGCTTCTTAAAACACCTTTCATTTTACTATATTGTCACGTAAACATGTTTTTGTTCAGAGTGTGTCTTATATTTAGATTTGACAGATTTCACAGTGGAAAATGCTCGAGATAGCAGACATGAGCATGTAAATATTTCATGGTAATCTAGAAGAATCTAGAGAGCATTAAAGTATTAAATATCATGAGATCAGGTCATTGTTTTATCTTCCATCAGTGTAAGTTATCACAAGAGAACAACAACAAACATGTATTACATGTCTTTATCTTTGTGTCTGCCTGTTTCTCGCTCTCTTTTGATAACAAAACATTGTTATTCATTTCAAAAAGAAAGTGAGAAGGATACTAAAACAATTTTCTTACTAAGACTTACTGTGTTTCTGTCTGTATGGCGATGGCTTAAATACTATATCTGATGTCAACAAATAAAAACTTCTTTTCTTTCATGTTTATTTATAGGTAGAAAACAAACAAAGCTCCATTCACATATTCATCTACAGTCTATCCACGTTTACTGTTTATGATAGAAGTGGAAACGGTTATAAAAGTATAAATAGTATGTCAGGGAAGTGATCTTCACATTAGTTTATCCTCCATATTTGGTAAGCATCGCTGCGAGCAGATGAAGCGCTTCTGGATATCCTCAAAGATGGGAATGGTGTGCCATGGATTGCTCCATAAAATGAATTGAGAGAGAGAGAGAGAGAGAGAGAGAGAGAGAGAGAGAGAGAGAGAGAGAGAGAGAGAGAGAGAGAGAGGCTGAGAATGGAAGCATAAGTAAGAGAAGGAACATGTTAGGATTGTGTAAATGATGTAAACAGTCTGGCTGCTTTGCACAAGAGACATCAGCAGTGAACTCATACTCTTACATAAATCTATAGTATGTACACAGACATCCATCCGCAGGCCTCCGTCTCTTGTTTGTTCTTGTCTCAGTGTATCAGTGTCTGTGGATTGTTGAGTCATCACAGACCGTCACAGACATACAGGTGGACAAACAATCTGCATTCTCTTTATTTGGAATTATAATTATGCTTTTTTTAAAGTGACGGATGTTTCAGGCTGTCTGGAGGTTTTGATTTCAAGCATGCCGTGCTTTTTAAGCCTCTGTGCTATTCTTAACCTGTTGTTTTGTTTTCTTTTGGCAAAAATATTCAAGACTTTTGTGTCATTGAGTGCTACGGCGCTCATAGACTAGAGAAAAGGTTTATTTTGATGTATCTGCTGTGTGTTCTGTATAGCAAAAGCTGTCAGTATGTTGAAAACCTTTGGTAAACACTTTCTTTTTCATTGTCCGGTTTGAATTTGCGTTGAATTTCCTCTAGTGTGCATGTGTGTTTAATATCGCAAATGTACTTGAAACATTAATATAAAAAACATAGACAATTTCTTTTGCATGAGGTTTTATTACATTTTATAAATGTTTCTCTAAATGCCACTTGTGTAAATAAATTGTATTGAAGAGACAAAGCCTACCGTATATAGTTTTACTATTGACAAAACCAGACAAAGGTGGGTTTTCTGGCCTTTATATTTTCGTAAACACAGCTGTCTTTGCAGATGGATGTTTTCCATCGGCCTGTCTGTTTCACACTATGCAATGAGCTAAAAGCAAAGAATAAGCATGTGCAGAATAAACACATAAACAAACCTCAAATAATGATTTATAAAAACCCATTGTGTGCTTAAACAACACTAATCGGATTTGTCCAGCACGTAAACTCACATCTACACACGGTAGTTTTAGTCATTCTGACGTGTGTCTTGTTAGCATCTGCATTTTTCAGACACGTAACATGTTTTAGGCGTGGCTGTGTGTCATTTATTTCCTTCATTTTTACTTCAAAACCACCTTTTTAAAACTCTTACACAAGTTTTGGGATTACAGACAGACAGCTCATGATGTGCCACTCACTTTAACCGTCTTTCCTTCAGCTTTATTTCACATCTGCAACCTTTTTGCTCTCTCTCTTTTTCTTTCTATCTCTTTTTTTCTCTTTCAGCAAAACCATTCAGATCAATATAATCGATGACGAGGAGTATGAAAAGAATAAGAACTTCTTCCTGGTGATTGGAGAGCCAGAATTGATGGAAATGAGTGAGAGAAAAGGTGGGAAGATCTTCCCTGAATCAGCCCCCGTGTGCCGCCATCTGCTGGCCTGATCTCAAAGTGTTCACATGAAAACTCTTCATAACACTTCATCAACAACCTTTTTCAAACCACAAAACAGGAATTTTAAAAGAAGAAAACTAAATAATTACTAGTGAATTAGGGAGTGTTTAGGGATTCAGTCCATTTATTCCACAAGCATATTTCATCCTCTCAAATGTGATTTTATGTTTCAGGAAGACCATAAGGGTTAAAGTTCTTGACCATGAGGAGTATGACAAGCATACAAACTTCTTCATAGAGCTGCAGGAGCCAGAATGGAGGAGGAGAGGATGGACAGGTGAAAGACAGCAACTAAAACAAGTCAAATCAGCCTCGTTTGCTCTGCGCTGACCTTTATTCTGGCCTTCTTTCCTTTTCTCCTCTCCTCCTTCAAAGCTGATCCTTTGCTTTGGTTTTACTCTTGCATTAAAAGCATCTTCTTGCTGCTGTTTATCAGTGGATTTATCCTTCATGATTCCTCCGGTTAAACAACAGGCATAATGGTTTATATTAGCTGATATTAGCTGAGACTTTAAGATGTAAGAATGTTTTCTTCAGGCCAGGACGAGACAAAGACATGCAAAACATTTATTCATATTATATAAATTGCACATATTTTTGACAGTCATAGTTAATGCCAGATATATTGCACATTAAACCTATAGCATCTGTTTATTTATTCATTTGCTTTTTCTTTATCTCCATTTTCTTCTATTTCTTGTCTGTTTCGTCTCATGTGTTTTTCTGTATCAGCTGTGTTGCTGCATGAATGTGGTAAGCTGTCTCTTTTTTTCTAACGCTTGTTTGATATGGTTTTTCATCTCCTTTATCTGTTCGTCTCATCAAATGTGATCATGCGAGGTGTTGTTATGGTATACAGTGGCCTAAATGTCTTTGCATTAAATGACAAAATATCAAATCAAGAGGATTTTAAAGAAAATCAGTAGACTTGAATAACATTTTACCAAAAAGAGATATGGTAAGGCTAACAAAAATGGTTAAAAACTAATCACAAAAAAGTCTTAAGAAAAGGGACATTAATCTTAGATTTTGCTTTTAAATGTTGCTTGATTTGATGTGAAATAATATTCATGCATTTTTAAATTAAGTATCTTAATACTTTTAAGGCCATTGTATAAACTTACCTAAATCATTATCGTTTTTAAATTCATTTAGTCATGTACAGTACCAACATTGATCCTTTCATGTAAATCATATCAAATCATTTAATGAACTTTTTTACTGTTTTATGATTATAGGAGGATTCGTGAAGACAGGTACAGTAATATTTAACCAGAAACGCTTACTGCTAACCTGCTTAGCTAACCGAGAGAATGCATTTTCACTCATTTTATCTTTTCTGTGATAATCTTTTCTTTGATAGATAAGCAGCTTTATGGTAAGAGATTACATTTCACCTTCCACCCAGCTGACAGCTAAATATAACATTGGGTGTGTTTGCTAACCGGTTTGATTCACATGAAGTTTAGAGCGTGTGTGGAGTTGACTTTAAAAGCCTTTCTTTACTCAATAAGACGCAGAAATAAAAATGAAGTCTCCTTCAGTGTTCTTTTATAGCAAAATGTTCACGCTAGATTTTTAGATTTTGTATTTATTTAGTACACATAGCACCGGATTGTCAAGTTAAAACAGTAATGCATGAGCTGTCAGATGGCTTAAACTGAAACGCCTCCAGGCATCACAATAACACTGTGTAAAAAGGCACAACCCAACCTCAAATTCAGAAGAACCCTCATTTGCATTATTTATTGCTAAGGGCAAACGGGCCGGTTACTAACTGAGAATGCATAGCTGGCCTTTCATATGCTGACGTGTCCAAGTATTCACAACAACCTTGTCGTACTCGCTGTGACTGTGACGGCATGCACGATGACTCTTTTCACTTTAAACGATGTCAATAACACTCTAAGGGTGTGTCTTTTACATCACTGAGAGAACAGCGCAGGACAGTTTCTCTTATTTTACCCATCACAACACACCTCACTCTTTTGACATCTCGTTCACTAACCAAACCTGTTTGAAATGATGTGTGTAATTGCTTTAATTTAACAATTGACACCTAAAGTACTTCATAAGACAAGACACTTGTAGGTTGATTTCAGGGGCTGTGGCTATCACTAAAGTTTACATTAATATTAATCACGGCTGTAAACCTTTGCTGTAGTATATATCAGCGAAACGCCTCTATGGCTAAAGTTTACAATGTATTTAATGAATGCAACTAGGAAAAAAATTAAAGTTGATTCTTTTTACTGTTTTATAATTTTATAAAAGGATTGGTAAAGACATGTATGGTTTTGCTTACTGTATGGCAGATGTTTACAGCATTGATTGAATTTAACATAAACAGTATTTTTTGTCATAGTTTGTTGCATTTCATGTCAAATTCAATCTATGTTGTAAACATTTTAACTTTTGAATTTAATGTAAAATTTAATGTTATCTTCTGGCATAGTTTATGACATTGATAAACATTATTTTTTTGTTTATTAAAGTGTATTAAATAATAGATCAATAAAAAATAAATAGATAGACAGAAAGGCGGTAGACTGTTTATTGTATTAACTTCTGTGCAGTTCTCAAGTGATCTTTGACATTGTGCTTTTTAATTTTGCTTTGAGATAAATGAAAGTTGAATGTAAAGATGTGTTTGGGCTCATCAGGCAGGAATGTGTACCGGAAAGTGCAGGGTAGAGAGAAACCCATCCCCTCCACCATTATCAGCATCACAGGTATCTGTCTGTCCTCCTCTTTATCTCTTCATCTTTGTTTCACTTTTAATGTGTGTCTTGTAATGTGTGTATCTATGAGCCAATTCACTCACACATATCCTATTTGATGAAGTTAATGCGAGAAAACAATTACAATAAATACACGTCTGATCAATACTGAGTATACTTGTTAAACATATGAAAGGGTCACACCCCAGACGGTCTGTTTTTAAACATGTCAAACTGGTCCAGACTGACAGCATTTAAGCATAACTTTCATTGCAAACACGTCTTACCTTGAACCGTAAAATTATGTAATCGAGCAGTTCTTTGTCTTTCATGTGTGATGTCATCAGTATGTGAGCTGATTAACTCGTGATGAATTTCTCACCATACTTCTCTTTCCCTCGCCATATTTCTTTCCCTCATCTCAGAGGACGGGGAGGAGGAGACCTTAACTACGAAAGAGAAGGATGAGAGACGTATCGCTGAAATGGGTCGCCCGATGCTGGGCGAATACATGAAACTTGAAGTAATCATTGAGGAGTCTTATGAGTTTAAGGTACAATACCCCTTTCTGCTCCATCTGCCATTAAAATCATATTCATGCTCCGTCCAGAAGGCCGGATCCATCCAGACAAGTGGATTTTCTTGAAGTTTCAGTGAGCGTTTAGAAGCTCTTAATGTGAATTCGAGAAGGCTAAAGCATCTGGACATGAGAGATGATGAAGTACTCTCAGCTGGACACTATTCAATCTTTTATTTGCTCCTCAGATACATCAGACACTGACACGGCTGTTATCAAAACCTTACAGGGTGTCTGTCTGCTTTCTGCGTCCAACTCTTTCCATCTCAATCATTTAGGGTATAAAGGGTTTATCGGTTTGCCCATCAGACTTTTTTGTATACTAAAGTTTTGATCGCATCACACAGAATTCTGAACGGCGTGTAATGAATCAAATCCACATGTTCAGTATTTTGCTGATGTGATATTAAGTACAATCATTAAATTGAAACTAAACACTACCCTAACAAATCAGTTTTGTTACGCTGTATTTAGGCCACCCAGAAGAGAGTTTTCTCTATCTCTACTAGAGGAAAATCTGAGCGATCTGTTGGATTATTGATCATTAGAAGGAAAATTCATCATTTATTGACTGTCTGTTCTGTTACAATACGACTTCTGTTGATTTCTCACAGGGATAATTAAGCCAAAAATGAATATTCATCATTTACTGACCTTCATTCCAAAGCAAGACTATGATAGATGCCCTGCTCATTCTTACGTGAAGAAAATAAATAATGACGAAAGTGAAAGCATGACTTGAATATTTTTGGTATTTCGTAAATTTACATTTTTTTAAATGTTTGTACAGTCAAACGGGTTTGGAATGACGTGAACAGAATGACGCTTTTGGGTGAAGTGTTCATTATTTGATTGTAATGATTTTGATCCCCTCACAGAGCACAGTTGATAAACTCATAAAGAAAACCAACTTGGCTCTTCTGGTTGGGACCAACAGTTGGAGAGATCAGTTTGTTGAAGCCATCTCTGTCAGCTCAGGTACATCACTACATCATGACAGACACACATTATTTAATCCCCACATAGACTTCAGACCAAACAAAGACTTGACAGATAGAAGGCTTGTGTTTATTGATGCTCAATCGCTGCACTCCCATATCTTTAATTAAAGCACTATTGCATTTATTACTGCAGTTAGTGAATGTACTGGATAAGACGAAGAAAAAAGTTTTATTAACAAACGAACAAACAAACGGTCCACCTGACATCATAATAAAAAATAAAAAACCTTTTCTTTCCTCTACAGGTATTTATCTAGCACTGTAAAACATTGTAAACTTAGGAAAGCACTTCTTCTGATGTGTCGCTTCATTGTCTCCTAATATTTGTAAGTCGCTTTGGATAAAAACGTCAGTTAAATGCCTAAATGTAAATGTAAACAAAGACAATTAGTGCCCATGAGAGGAGACGATCATTATTTGCTTTCTTATCCTGAGGAGATACAGAGTCTTAGAAAGAAATGACAGATATTAGATGATGTTCTCAAGCACAAGGGTCTCAAGATGACCTCAAATATCCTTCAGAGCTTTAAAATAAAACCTACAAATCAAAATAATTCTTACTGTTTGCTTATTTTATTATTATATTTGTTATATTTCTATTATAAATATACATGATTCAGCTCTAGAATATTTGGGTAGGGATTGTAAGTATGGCGTCTTTTATTATAATTATTTTTAGCAATGAATCTCTTTCAATCACTTGTCATATACAGTAAAATCAGCTCTTTACAATACAATCGATGTCTTTTCTGCCTTATGTTTTGATGTTTTATTCAGAAGTATGTGACACTATAAAATTAAATGAGTTGTTAGCTTCTTAAGATAAATATCTGAAATACTCTCTTATGTTTATGCTGTTTTTGATAAATTCATCTGCTTTATGAATAAATGTAAACGTGTATGTAGATTGTAGATCATTTCAGATTCAGATATAATACAGTTTTTTTCTTGTTACTTTCCAAGCAAAATGTATCCAACCAGAAAGAGTCATGTGTTTCTTATTGATCTATTTTCATCTAGAAGTTTCTCACAAGCTTTGAAGATGACCAAACACATGCCAGCATCAATCTCCTCTCCAAAAAGACTTGTTTCTCTCTTTTTACACACATTTTCCTCTTGAAGCATAACATGTAAAGACGTTTGTCAGGAGGATGTGGATGGAGAGATCTATGTCTGCTGGTCATGAATGATCTGAAAGAGCTTGTTAGTACAGACTGAACTGACACACAGAGAGATCATGATCTAAATTCCTGGGGAATATTTATCATTATTAGACATGAGATGATCTCTCACTGCAGTGCCACAGCTATCTAACAACATGACACTTTTATTATGGATTCTTTCTGATCTGTATTCATTATCAAATCATTGTAAAACACTTCTCGGTTGTTATTGTGTTAATCCCACTGTTAGATGTCATTGTATACTATTAAGAATAGCACAATGGCTCTTTGTTTAATCTGACATGAATGTTTTGACAGCAGAAATGCTCCTTCATGAATGGATTTACATTGAACAGAAGTTAATCACTGAATATGAACACAGCGATCTATATTAGCATCTAAATGCATTTTTTTTAAAACATTATTGTTTTAATGATTGAATAAATTTTAGTTCAATTTTAAATGTTGTCTTTTGAACTTGATTTATGATTTATGAAATATTATTGGTGTCAGCTATAGTTAGATGTCTTCTGACTGTCTTTTGTCATCGGCAGGTGAAGATGATGATGAAGAGTGCGGTGAAGAAAAGATGCCGTCTTGCTTTGACTATGTCATGCACTTTCTGACTGTATTCTGGAAGGTTCTGTTTGCTCTTGTGCCACCAACTGATTACTGGAACGGTTGGGCTTGTTTCATCGTGTCGATCATCATGATCGGCGTCCTCACGGCTTTCATTGGAGATCTGGCGTCACATTTTGGCTGCACGATCGGCCTGAAAGACTCGGTAACAGCGGTGGTGTTTGTGGCTCTGGGAACCTCTGTGCCAGGTACAGATTTACAGTTCAACAAAACAATGAGTTCATGAAACATTGAGTTTGATATGTGATGTAGTATCTCTCTTCACTCTTTTATATCAGACACATTTGCCAGTAAGGTTGCGGCCACCCAGGATCAATACGCAGACGCTTCCATCGGCAACGTGACGGGCAGCAACGCTGTGAACGTCTTCCTGGGCATCGGTGTGGCCTGGTCCATCGCTGCCATCTTTCATCAGGCACAAGGCCAGTATTTCCGCGTGGATCCCGGTACGCTCGCTTTCTCGGTCACTCTTTTCACCATCTTTGCCTTCATCTGTGTCGCCGTCCTCATGTACCGCCGCCGGCCGGAGATCGGCGGGGAACTGGGCGGACCTCGGACTCCCAAAATCCTCACGACCACTTTGTTTTTTAGTCTCTGGCTGATGTACATCGTCCTCTCCTCTATGGAGGCCTATTGCATCATCAAGGGTTTCTAAATCAAGCAGGAGATGATGTCATAGACGAGAAGCTGATATTAAAGCGTTTTAAACTGGCAAAGACTAACTGGTGAAAATGATTGAAGCGAGAAGTTCAAAGCAGCTGTAGAAGATTGCAGATGTTTTCTTGTGCTTTATGTTTGATCTGTGTGAATGCACGTGCCTCTTTAACAGGATTAAATGGAGATTTTAAGGTGGTATAATTTGGCTAAATGGTATGAACTTTTGACAGATTGTCAGAATCAATCTTGTTCATATACTTGAAACTTGTTACAGAAACAAAAAGTTCAATTTGCAGAAAATGTTGTAGAATTGATGATTAAAAATCTGTGGAGAAACTTTAAACTTTCTGTGATGACTTTGAGGAAATCCCAATTTTTCTACCTACAAACGGGTGTTTCTAGATATGAATCGCATCAAAAGACTTATTTTTTCATTGTTCAAAACATAAATGTGTGGATTTGATATGTATTATAAGCTTTGACGAACTTTAAAGATGTTGTTTGTGATTCACACAGTGCAGTTTAACATCAATCTTTTACATCTATCAGACAAAATTAGTTACTGAAGACAATCAAAATCTATATTACATGTATTTGATGTGTTGTGTGTGTGTGTGTATGTTAGATTCTTCATGTCAATGAAACGCTCTGCAGGTATTCAGTATTACTGTATCTCTCTCTCAAATATTTACAAAACAGCTTCTATGAGAAAGTGTTTGTCATTGTACAAAGATGAGATGTCATCATTATCTTTTTCATGCACAGTTTTTGATTGGTGACTAAATACATAGCGGCACGTGTCTCTCTTTATGACAACAAAATACAGTGTTAAGAAATAATCTGATCTTGTTGTATATAATTGTACAGTGTTTAATATCTTTAAATGGAGAATACAGGATATTTGCCTGGTTTTACCCACCTGAGGACACAAAAGCAGGTTATGTCAACCTCATTATATCATTGATTTTGTACCATAGTTATAATCTTACAACACAAACATTCTGGTCTGATGAGATTCTGAACCGTATAATTTGTTTCCCAAATGCGTCATGATGTTCACACAGTCACATGGACCTTCAGCATCATTTATTTGTACAAAAAGGCTGTTTTCTTCCCATATGGGAGTGATTATTTTGTTCAGGTCATCTGTTTAAGAATATTACAGTATTTCTGTTCTACAGTATTGTTTGCTGTTTGAATGTTTGAGTTTGTCTTGAATTTCTCTTGCCGTGTGTGACCTTCCCTTCTCCCATCACAAGAAAATAAAGGTTTAGGATCTGGAATGAGAAATGCTGTACACATTGGTCATTGAGACACGGGTTTGAGGGGTTTTTGGTGATGATCTGGCGCCCTCTTGTGTCAGGAGAATGAAGAGTCGCCTTTTTATACATAAAGAAATCTTTTATTATTGAAGCAGAATCAAGTATGCAACTTTTTATAATATTCTTAGGTTTATTAATGTTTTATGTAACGGATTTTCATGGTTGCCATACCTTTTAATGATGATCATTACTATTCATTTTAGGTATTATTATTATTATTATTAGCTGATTTTCTAAAATCCCTCAGTCAAACACTATACAATGGAAGTGAACTTGCACTACTTTAAATGGGCCAAATCTGACTGATTTATCAAACAAAATACTGACATTCACATGAATCATCATACATCTTTATTTCATCATTATAATGTTTTATTTACGATACACTTTCAGCAACACAACAGAGGTTTTGAGGCAAACAGTACTGATTCAGAGATATGATACTGTTTTGGCTCAGTTTGAAAAACAATATCCAGCAGTTCATATAGTCTTGTTGTCAATTTAATATGAGTTCATCTTTTCCAGAAGGGACCGTAGAGACGTGAGGAAGAGAAGGACGTGTGTTTTCATCAATTATGTCGTGAGAGGCCTTTCAGAAGTCAGGCAGATATATTGGAGAACATGCTGTCATATTACCATTCCACCGCCAGCCATGTTTTGAATCTTCAGAGACGTCTCATCCAATCACAGATTTGCATATCCAGGTCTTAGATCTCAGACGTCTCTTTGATTTCTCAATCTTGATGAATATCAGACACCAGCTGTTACCCAAAGGTGATATATATATGCAATCATGCCTTTATACATCTGTCTGATGAGTCGACATCGTCAACATGAAACATTCTGCTCGTCCTTCATACAATTCTGAAATTTTCATTTGAAATATCGGCTAGTTTTCATCATATTCATTTGCCTGCATGGTACTGAAAGTCTCATTTAATACGATTAACCAAAATGTGAGTCTAAACGGGGACATCCACTTAATAATACTGAAAATGATCAGAGCAAATACTTGAATTGCATTAAAAATTGTGGCTCAGATCCTTAACGTGTAGAATACGCACCTGATCCAGAGAATGATTGTATCACGACATAAGTAACATCCAACAAACATACACATACTCATTTCAAATCAAAGATTTTGTTCAGTATAATCACACATCTGTGTGTCATTTGAGTTTGTGTGTCATTTGTAGGTAAGTGACTGAAATGATGTAACTGTTCAACATCATCATATCTCATACAACCTCAACAAGACATTCAGTGCTGCTCCGTAGTGTGACGTTCCCGTTTCTCACTGCAACACTCCTCAATAAAAGTGAACACTTGAATCCGTTTACTAAAGCGCCGCAAGTGCCGATTACTGTCAAGAGACCTCCAGGTCACGAGGAGGCGTTCATACAGACGACTCCCTGGCCGTTTTGGAGCGAAGGGCCTTTGTGCGGCTCAGGAAGGGGTAGGTTGTGCAGATACAACCAGACGCCACCGTCAGACCCAAACTGACCCACGCACAGAAGATGGACCATCCGTAACCGTGATCAACATCACTGGGCAAACCGTAGATAAAGGGAGGATTCCTGGATAGATCGTAGGAGACGCTGGCTGCGTAGGTGCACAGTGAGATTGTGCAAAATATTCCTGTGAGAAAGATTTGAATTTAGAAATAAATATGTATGAATTTGTCACCATGCATGCAGTAAAAGAGAGAGAGGAAAAAAATCTGTAGTATTAAAAGTATATCATCATTTAAAATGTATCTGTCTTGTTTCACACTTATTTTCATAAATCAGAACAGCAGACTGGACATTTTCAGCAGAACTGTGTACCTGCCATGAGGAACAGGAGTCCGGACACATGCTGGGTGAGACTTTCCTCCCAAAAAAATCCCACAGCAGCCACAATACTTCCACACAGCATAACGGCAGCAGCCATGCCCAAGAACCCCGCCGTGATGCGCCGCAGATCTGAGGAGCAGAGAAAAACACACTGTTTCCATGACGACCGCCCACTTAGCCGACAACTATACAGCTATGGGTAACACCTCAGCATCAAGAACTTTTCCTGAGATGTGTTGAATAACCGGTTCAGGGCTATAATAAACCCTCAATGTAAAGTTATGGAGATGCAAGCAACTGTTGATTGCAGATATCGATTTATTAAATTAAATTGGTAGGTGTAGTGAATTACACAACTGGATTGGGGCATATGCACGGAGAAAGAAAAAGCTAATTAGGAGGTATTTTAATGAGGGCTGTAATGAAGACTCGCAGGCTCCCTCAAGACTCGCTGAGTTACAGCATCACAGAAGCTAATAAGATTCCTTCCGACAGAAAATGACATTTGACCGACTCTGTGTACACTAAACAGTACTGCGGGGCTCATAATCACATCCAGGGGATGCGAGAAAAGGTTATGATTACATATTTATGACGGGACGTGTAATAAGTCCACGTGAGATGTGTGTGTTCTCATTGTGAAATGGACAATAACAATCAAATAGTTGATCTCAAGTAACTTAATCTAAAGACTTGGCAAACGCATTCATTATAGAGAGAATTTTACTGGACGAAAATATGGATCTGTCTGTGTGTGAGTGCCTGATGACACAATAATATATTTGCTTTGTTTTGACTCGCTAAAAGTGGATTATGTTGACTTGTAAGAATATTGATGGCCTAAAAACCACAGTAAAAGCCACAAAACTCAATTTCATATTTAGTGATGTGATGTATTTATAAAATTGTTTTGTGAACCACACACTTCTAAAAATAAAGGCGCTTCACAATGCCATAGAAGAAGAGTTTTTGCTTGAATGATTCCATAAAGAACCTTTAACATCCAAAGAACGTCACAAAAGGCTCTTTATAGTGAAAGAACTTTAAAAAGGTAAAACTTTCTTTAAAGGCTTAACCATTTCTTTTTTCCATTACAAAAAACCTTTTGTGATGTTAAAGGTTTCATACAGCCAGAATAGTTCTTCTGTCATCATTTAGCACCTCAGTTAGTTACAGTCATACAATTATACTAAAATAATTTCAGATTTCATAATGCATTTTATTCATTTCTAAACAATCCTAATCAAATCATTGTCACACCAAACACTTACTGTACACCCCAATTAATAAAACAGGCAGCTTTAAGTTTGGTACTAAAGCGAAACTGGAATCTTTCCCATCAGCCATCTGTACATACACAGAACTGCACAGTTTTCTCTATGCAAAGCACACTTTGCTCCAGCTTGCATGCGCTGCTTAATATTCAAGGCATAAGGCATATGAGGAGCTGTACAAGATGTTGAGGAAGCTTTGAGAGACTTACGTAAGAGATGCCACTCGTCCTGCTGGATGGTCCTTGTCAGGTTGAGAGGGATGTTCCTGAGTCTGATGGGTTGGGAGAAATGATATTTGACGGATGTGCATCGCTCTGCAATACCTGCACAGGAATCACATAAACATTTAACATGTCTGACCAAACAAATATTTCACCATGCTTTCCCTACAATCTCCTGTGCCACCTCATGATACTGGTTTGACTGGTCACTTTTTATCCAAAGCGACTCACTCTCTGTTACTGGGTTTGTTTGTGTTTTCCTGGACGCTCCAGCATAAAGAGCCAACTACTGCTGGAGCTCCAGCCTCCCCGACTGAGTGACCTTCTGCTATTATATCCGCCTGGGTTCACACCACACCACACAGATTTGGCTGGAGTTGTGAGCTCATTCTGAGAGCTTTGTCCAGACTGCAGTGAAAATGCAGCAAACTGGAGACGTAAACACACAGAGCAACTCTCTGAAGTGCGTGTGAAGTGAAAAATGTCACTTCTAAAGAATATTCTGCACAGGAACGTGTGGGTGAAATTGGAATGGAAATTAACCAACTACATGTAATCCGGAGTCCAGCCAGCACGACAGCTAGAAAAATAGCTGCCCATCTATTTCAGAAATAATGACTTCAGTGGATATGTATTCTGACGGGGATTTGAAGTAACTTGAAGTGATTAATGACTTTTAAAGATCATTTTGTATTGTCACAAACAATCATTTCTACTCAGCATATTTATTTATAGTATTTTATGTTTATTAAATTAAACTGTATTATTAAATAAAAATGTTATTTAAAGGCCAGATTAGAAAAATGTTTCCATCTTTATACTCTGACTTGTTGATTGTAAATATCAAGTCTGACACTACCACCAAAAATAATATTGAATACAAATAATTTTAACAGTTTTCTTCAGTGAATGCAAAGACTACTAATGAAATTAAAGCTCACAAATGCAGAACTAAATAAAAGTGAATTTCAATCTCTTTGTTGTCATGGCGCTCATCCGAGCTGATTTCATATCTGATAATGAGAAGCCTTTTGGAGAGTCTCTGTCTTTGATGGGTTCATTCATGGACTCACTGTAATAGATTGTGTCAGAAATCAAAGGCAGAGAACTGAAGGTCAACTGATCTCTGTGACTTTGGCCTTGATTTAAATGCAAGATGGCACACAGCTTCCGCTTTTAATCCTGACGTGATCAGATCTCACTAATCTGTATTGACTGGGATCATCACTCATTTCCTACGTCTTTTGTTCACCTTGAGACTTTCATCTCGGGCAAAGGAAACTTTCAGCTGTCTTGGTTAGGGACTAAGTTATGCATTATTTCTATTGGTGTCTATCATGCATGAAAAGTGCTTGAGCAGTAAAACAAACAGAAGAGAGAAAGAAAGAAAGAAATGAAAAATACGGCAAGCACTAGTGTCAGCAAAAAGCCCATTAACCTTAAGTTGGGATAAGTGTCAGTACGAAAAGGATTAAATCGATATTTCTTCCAGGAAACGAGTCTGCATAAGCTAAATATTCACCCACACTCTGTACCTACTGTACGTTTTTGACGCAATACACCATGCGGAGCATCATAAACCCCCCAACAACGCCAGCTCATTTACAGTAACAGATCTACTGTATATGTGCTTTGTGTTTCTTTCCTCGCTCACATCTTACCCTTCAAAATGAGTTTGTCAATATCCCTGTCCATTCCCTGGAAGTAGCATTTCCTCCAAAGTCCCGAGTAGGTGGAGAAGAGCGGGCGTCCGCACTCCGTCTCCAAGATGCCCATTCCCAAAATCGCCCTCCAGTTCTCCAACAGTTCCTCCTCCCGACTGCCTACATGGATGGGCTTCATAAGAGCCAGGTTGCGCTTTGAATTCCCGCTGTCAACCAAAGGCAGGTGATAGATGGGCATCTCTCGGTTCTTCTGGTCGTTCGACTCCGAGCCGTACCGGTCGCAGTTCTCCTTGTGTCTCCTGGTGTCGGTTTCGTACCAGTGGTCGGTGAAAATCGCCGTGACCAGCAGCATAAGCGCGAGCAGGCTCATGGACAAGCTGATCGCCGTTACGAGAGCCCTTCTCTCCATGTTTCCAACATCCGCGCAAAAGCAGCAGCTCATTCAGCGCCGGTCATCTCCAGCAGCAGCAGCGCACTTTTCCATGCCTTTCGTACTTCTTTTCCCGGGACAAAGCGCGCTTCTGAACGGCGATCTGTCATTTATCCACAGCGGTGTGTGTGCGAGCACAGGTGGATGCGCGAGGTTCGCCTGCGTGCGGTACTGTACGGGCGTCCGTGTGGAGATGCGCGCGATGCGCGATGGGCGTGCGTGTTTACCTGCACTGTGTTCGGCGTTTGCGCGTCTCCCTCTCGCCGCAATCGTCCCTCTCCTTCTTTTCTTATCCTCTTTGATCGACAACGATCCACTGAGAGCAGGATTTCAGCGTGCATCTGAAAGCGCGTGCGGGAACGTCAAGGTTGCCGCTCGCTTGCTGTGCCAACAATAGCGAAGGGTGTGTCAAGGAGACAGGCGAGGCGCGCGACTGAACTGTTATGATGATGATGATGATCATTACAGCTTGACCAGCCAACATCAATGCAGCAGAGGATCATTATCTCCACAGGGGAGAAACAAACTCAACAAATGTGTAAAAAACATTTCTATGATTAAACCATTTATATTGTTTTCAATGTGTTCTAGAAGTACAAACATTTCTTATGCATTTGTTATTAAAAAAAAAAAACATGAGTGAAAAATATTTATTCAACGTTTTATCTATGAATGTTTTATTATATTTAGCAACTTATGCAAAGAAATAACCCAATTATAACCCAAACACAATCTGTATGTTCACACACTTAAAAATAAAGGTGTTTTAAAAGGTTCTTCACAACAATGCCATAAAAGAACCATTCTTGGTTCCCCAAAAAACCTACCTGTCAAAGGTTTTTACAAGCACAATTTCTTTTTGAGAATCTTTTGTGAAACAGAAAAGGTTCTTTTGGATGTTGAAGGTTCTTTATGGAACCAATCAGGCAAAATTGATTATTCTATGTCATCATGAAGCACTTTCATTTTTAAGAGGGCATAAATTACCTTAAAAACACGAGCTGGACCATTTATGTGTATTTCAAATAATAAGCATCACTTTTATATGTGAATAAAAAACCTCTTCAGACACACACATACATGAATTTACATGCAATAGAAGAACAGAGAATGAAAACTACAGTCATTGCAAAAAAAAAAAGAAATCAGAAATCCATTCAGATCACCCATGAAATAACATCTCTCTAACATTCACAGGCCATCTATATGTGCGTTGGATGTTTGATAATCGGCGTCATGCTGAGACCTTGATCTGTGCCAGTGCATGCTTTAATAATCAGTCGATAAATTGCATCCTGGATGTGTGCCTGGCATTTGAGAAATAAATTAGTGTGAATAGTCATGGCTCATAAAACCTTCATAACATCCACATGGTGTAAGTACAAATGTGTTGGGATGCTGACTCTTGGCACATTCTCCTCTGTGATTCGGAAATAAATAGCGCTGAATCACAATCCTGTCTGCAGTCAAAGAGAAGAAGATGGAAGGAGAAGTGTATTAGACTGCTTTCTCACAACCGCCAGGAGAATCTTGACAACTGTGAATTTGTCAACTGTCTGTGATGTGTCACAGAAATGGGGAGATACACGAGAGGAAGAGGTGTGGAAGTCCTGAAGCATGTGGTAACAACACAACCTAGAACCATACAATTCAAATCAAACAAATAACTTTAAAATACTGAATTGAAAAATGTAAAATAGCTACAGCCGGTGATGTGAGTTATTGATGAAGAAAGTGAAAATTGACTCAATAAGTAGAAAATAATCATTGCCTTGTATGGAAGAATGTTTCACACTTGCTTTAAACTATTCACTGTATATTATTTTCAATCTTACTCCATATATTCTATTCTACATGATGTTGACTACATTTACATTTACATTTAGTCATTTAGCTGATGCTTTTATCCAAAGCGACTTACAAATATTAGGAGACAATGAAGCGACACATCAACAATAGTACTAAGAAGTGCTTTCCTAAGTTTACAAAGACTAATGACAAAGACTAAGACTAATGTGTTGTTGATTGTATGATTGATCACCAATAAGACTGGTATAAGTGATGATATAGACCTACATTCATAAACAATTTGTCATTTCTAAAGAAACAGAGCAAAGCAAATGTTTATTTTTATAAACTATTACCACTGAATAAAGTCATAAGGGCAATCTCAGCATTATGGAAGTGACATTTTCAATAAAAACAAGGGATAATTGCATTTGGTTTGTGTATGTTATTTTATTTCAATACATTCTGTGAGAATTTCTATTTCAAGTTTCCATGATGTTGGAATTGCACAATAGCAGATTTCCAGGAGTCTCTGTGGTCATCTGACACATCCCTCTTCTTCTTATCCTCCCATTCCACACGCTAAGAGCGTCGCGCATGCGCACTCGAGCTCACGGGAAGCCATGTTAAAGTTACAGTGAAGAAGCGAGACTGAGATTGTCTTCTGACGCCGTATGTTTATTTTGTTCACTTTTTCTCACTCAGTGCGTGTCAGGATCACGAGCAGATCAAACACAGACACTTAGAGACCAGAGTTCTCGTCATGAACTCTAGTTTCGATCTGTCCCGGAGAAATCCGCAGGAGGATTTCGAGCTGATCCAGAGAATCGGCAGCGGGACGTACGGGGATGTCTATAAGGTAACAAATGTGTTTTTATACACTTCAAACTCTTCTTGTGAACAGTCCAGTGTGACTCTAAAGTGTCTGAGAGATGGGTTAAAGCAAACGTGAGGCGAATAGAAGTTGAAATGTGCAGTTATAAACACTGCGATCTGGATCACTTCACACCAAAACAGTGAGGAAGGCCTTGTGATGTCACCGCAAGATTGTGGTTGGCATGGAAACGGAGCAGTAGATGAGTTTGATGACAGCTGGTTAGTCGTGGAAGATGTTAACGAGTGATGGATAATCTTGAGATTTTTCTGAGAAGGCTTAAGCAGTGGGACTTTCACCTGTCAATCAGGGGTCACGTGCTCAGCTGTTTACATTATTATCAAGTGCATCTATATGATACACATGTAATCAATATTTGCACATTAATTCTGCAGTGATTTTTCCTTCAGGAGCTCTGAATCATGTGTTTTATCTGATAGAGTATGTAATGGGTTTATGTTTAAGATAAGTGTAATTCTGCAATTCTTACCTGCAATAAATCTACAGACTAGACCGTTTATTAATATTACCATTATTATTATTATTATTATTATTATCTTTTGCTTCCACCCCTACATCAACCACTATTACTATTATTAATAATAATTATTATATATTTTTATAGTCCTGCTAGGACTTTTTGACCAACAACTTTAAAAATAGGCTATCATCTGTCAGTATCTTTATTTTTATTTATTTATTTATTTATTTTTCTTGGATATGCTTAAATCCTCATTATATTGATGACCACATATACTGAATTTTAGTGTAGTCATAACTATAATTTTAAATATGAATTAATAATAATAGGAATTAACTCATGAAACTGTGGATTCAGTTTATCTCTGTACCTGTTTAAACTACCACATCAATACCTTTATAGCTTGTGGTTTTTTTATATATATATCCCGTTTGTTTTTGTTGTTATATTTGTCTTTGGTCACTATGTCAAGATGTTGCTGTCAATAATAAAAAGATAAGTGTAATTCTGTTTATGCTGGTTGATAACTGATATTGTTGGCTACTGTCTGATTTAACAGAAATGAGTGCAGTACATCTACACCTATGCATTTATTTTGTAGTGTTTTCTTTGATAAACAGACTTAATATTCAAGGTCTAGAGAGACCAAATGTAAGAGTTAAGAATCAGACTTTGAAAAACCATAATAGTAATTATGTGCTTGTTAATTCATGTCGTAAGGGTTATTGTTTCCGGGTCCAAGCCTGTATTTGTTTATGAGCACTGTCATGTCACGCATTGAAAAACATGTATAAACTTATGTGTACACTACAGTCTCGAGTCTCACAGAATCTCTGACAGCAATATTTTAAAGTAATAAATTTTGTTATGAAGATAAAGGTTGGAATGTTGATTTAGTTTTATGGCACATCATAGTGTATATTACCATTATTTGTTGCATTGTTTGTTGACATGCGAAACTGTCCAAAAATTATATATGGGAATGTATTTGATGGTGTTGATGGTGCTGCTAAGACCATTAAAGCTGTGATTTGATTGGTTCTCTGTAAGACATTAGATTCTTATTAAAAGAGTTGTTTGCAGTGACAATTCCCAATTTGTGTAGACTGAACCTGAATTTTTTATGATTCTGTCAAGTGAGAGTCATGGGTTTGAATCCCAGAGAAGTGTCTTGGATAGCAGCGTATGCCGAAAGCAATGATGTAATGCATCCGACCAAGACATTACATTTAAATACCATGTGTTTCCTAGTGTTTGTTTGTCTACTGGGTATGCTTGTTTTTCCCAACAGTTTGAAGTAAATCATGTAATGTCAGTCTGCTTCAGATGGGCTTTAAAAGGCCTGAAAGCATACAGAGATGTAAAGTATCGATCGATTGAGCAAAGACAGTAAGTATTGAACAAAAAGCCTGCCGCATGGTGAGGATATGACTAATTACCCGGTTTGATCAGCTTATATTGGCTTTGTGTCAAATGTTGGTGAGGCTATTTTGATAGTTCTGTGGCTTCTCCGTATTCACATAGTGGTTTTGTATTGATTTAATTTTTCTGTTTACAGCTTAAGCGAACGCTTCACGGAGTACGCGTGAAGCCGAAAGTGAGAAATGTGGAGAAGTCGAATGCACGGTGTCTGTGATTAAGTTCCTTAAGAAGGTTGCAAATCTCTCGCACAACTCGTGTTTGTGTGTTACCGTTTCATTCCTGGCCTCCTTCAGAGACACAAATTTCGTTCTCTCGCAGGCCGTTTGGCTTTTCGCAGCATGAGTTTGTTTGAAAGGTCAGAATCAGTCTAAACAGCAGCTCTGCAGAGCTTAACACACGCTGACGCCATCCAGACAGTAAAAAGAGAGATTTCAGTTCATGTCAGCAAAACTAAATCCGTTTATTTCTGCACGGAGAGGTTTAGTTACTTGCATTTTTAGTTATAAATCACTCTAATATCTTTGCACCTACGTGATTTGTGAGATCCGGTCATGTTACGGTTTTCGCTTTCAGGTTTTTCAAGGTGTAGTTTGATAGGGAATTCTTGTCTTTGTTTCATTGGTCTGACCTGGCTGTTGGGTTTCTGTCTTTATTAGGTTAATCTTCACACCGTGTCAGATAAACACTCATCCCGTCATTCCTAACTGGAATTGTCACCTTCAATCACGCAGATTAGTGAAGAACGGGGTTCTGGGATCTGAGCGGGCCGTATGGTGCGTTTGCGAAAACATTCTGACGGGATGAAATTTAAGATGATTGAATTTCCTTCATTTGCTACGTGTGGAGCCCTGCTGCGCTACTGATGCGAGGGCATTTCTGAATTGACTTTGTCGGGAAAAAATGATCATTAATTATTCACCTGTTTCAACAACTGGGCACCGCTCCATCCTGTAACACTATCGTGCTTCACAGATTGGTAACGGTCAGCTTTGGGATATGCTCGCAAGCTGTGACTTTCAATAGTCCTGACAAATATACTCAGATATATGTTGATTTAACTGGAACAATCAGCCCTGATATTGATTATCACATGAAAATGAATTGAACTATACTAACAGTCTGTATAAACAATCCTGTTTTGATTTAAGGCCATTCACATCAAAGATGATAACTATAACTAGTTTTAAAAATGATAACTATACTAAGTTTTATATCCACAACATAAATAAAACAATAATGTTACAGAAAAACAATATCATTGGGATGTATTTTGAGGGCCAAATAAAACAAACATAACATATAGTATATTATGTTATATAGTTATCATTATATTTAACATTCTTGGTGTAAACAGGCCTGTGTTCATTTTACAATTTAAGCTGAAAGTAAAGCAAGTTCAAGTTATTTTTTGTGATAATCAATTGCAAGTCACAGATGTCTATAGGAATAGTTAATAAATATAATGTTTTTATGATTATATAGGATTACTGTGAGGATTTTAGAAAAGTGTTTGGCTTTCTCTTCTGCAAGTTTCTCCAGCATCTTTGATTGTGTTCTGTATGATTTTTGTACCTGTTTTAATGGCCGTCTGTTCAGAGAGGTGTCAGACCCTTCAGACACAGCAAGAGAAGCAACCGGTATATTTATTAGTAAGAACAAGACACATTTCCCAAACCCTTTCCCTGACGACACCTGAAGAAACCTCACAGGAGTCTCACAAAGCTCAGGTCAACACACTCAAGCCATCACACACACTTTCTTTCATCACTTATTGCAAGAAATAAATGTCAACACCTTTGCTTGGTCTCGTGGGTTTTATGCTTTCACACCTCTGTGAAATTATATACATTCTTTTAATAGAACGTCCTTGCCATAGCCTAGTTTTAAGTGGCCTTAAGATTTCTCCAGATTCTGGAGATTAATTCAGTTTCAGCCTCTTCAGTGAGTAAACAGAAATACAACATGACAGAGTAATCTACTGTCCTACAAATACAACCGTCCAGGGAAACCGTATTCTCCCATAGTGACTGTAAGACACTGATATTCTACCTTTGTTTGGACATGAATGTGATTTACTTAATTATGTTTGGTAACACAATTAGATCTAGACTGATTAGAGAGAAATGGACAGTTAATCGACTGTGTGTTAGTAATGATTTATACAAAGCACTGATGTGAGATCAAGTATATCCCACGATGTTTGTTGCTGCAAAATATAATTAATTTATTAGAGCCGCAATCTGTATCTTTTGTCTTTATATCTCTTTCTGTAACATGAAATTGCAGTCAATAAGCAATTGTGTGTATGTTTGCGTGGGTTAAGGTCAAATGTAAAATGTGTTATAAATCTATACGCTTACATTTTAAATTATTATAAATTCAAAAGATTATAATCACTTAAATTATAAGCTTACTGTTGTACATCAGAGTAAAGTAATAATAAAAATTGGACCACTGATTTTTATATTATATATATATATGTATTTGCTCAATAACTGATTTTTGTTTATTTTTTTAATTAAAAAATTTGCATCTTTTACATTGTAAGCCACCAGAAACAAATAAGTTGGTAATGCACTGTAAAACACTGAATGCTGTAAAAAATCATAAAGATAGCTAACAATATATTGTATTATTTCAAAGAAATGTGTTCTTTATCATTGTGTTGTGTTGTGTTAGCTGAAATGTCAGGAAATTAAACTAGTACATACTCGTTTTTTTACAGTATACAGAATGCCACAGTTAAATACCGGATTTGTCAATGATTATATATTTACTCCTTTATTTGGATCTGAAGGAGCGGCTGAGCAACAGGCAAGAAACCCATCATGTTGTGTAATGTTTTAAGCACATTTGTTTAACTTGAAAACATTTTCTCAGCTCGGCATTCAGTTTGTCTGTATATACAGGAATGGTTTTGTTGAGGGGAGACAGTGAACAGGTCATATAGTCTGTGGTAATCATGCTATAGCAGGCTCAGACACGCTCTTATCTACCCGCACTAGAATTCTTGATGCATAATGTACTCTTCCTTTAACTGCAATACAGCATGAATAATGAATCGGATAAAATGTTTGATAACACCAGTGCAGAAAAGACATTAGAGAAGAAAAGGGGTTGTTTATCGGAGGTCAGTACCGCATTGGCACGGTAAATTGTTAATACAAGGCATCAGATTTGCCAGACGGTGCAGAAAATGATTGGCCTAGATTCGGCTGGTCAGGGGCCAAGCTTGCAGTGATTTATCCCCCTCTCTGTAATTACCTGACATGGCAAGCGTTCGCAGCCCGCTGTGTGTTGCACCTGTGCAGGTGGAGCGCTCGGCTGTTGATCTGAACTTTAACGCTGTTGGGGAAAAGGGCATGTGGAATGATTGGAGGGTTACGTGGCAGCAAACTGGTTTTAATCCCACTTTACTTTGTGAACCGCTGCGTGTTAACTCACAATTGTTTCAGCATTGTACCCCGACCTGTTTTGGCAATCCTAAACCTGACTGAAGGCGGTTAAAGTTGTAAAAGTCAATGCGGTCAGTGAGTATCACATGCTGCGTGTGTTGTTTCTGGCTCGCTTGACTGTAGTTAATGTACCTTGACTGAAACTCTCCCAGCACACATTTTCACAGGTTACAGATCCAAACATGCGTTTATTGGTTGTTTCTCATGATTCTCGTGGCTTTTGTCTCACGTTAGGTTCATTATATCATGTTAAATCACACCAGGTGATTCGATTCGCCTGTTGTTGAGCGCTGTGATGAAGTTATTGATCTGTACTAAATTGCATGTTAAGCAAGTAAACCCCACAAAAATGGATTGAAATCTAAACGATTAGTTTAGACCTAATAATTATAATTCAGTTATTTCATCATCCAGTTGATTTGATGTATAATGTTAGCACAGTTGTTTACTTCACTGCTGTTTGTTTTATTTGCACTGGTAATTAAAAGCAAAATCTGATGTAATGTTTTGACACGGCCCAACATCTCGTACACATCAATGTGACGTACCATCCGCTCTGTGTGTTTACAGCATAAGTTTGATGTCAGATCCTCGTAGCTTTGAGCTGAAAGGATTTATCAAATACGTTTCCTTCAAAGCTCATCGCAACAGGAATTTGAACACACCACAAAGATTCATGAGCCTTTTGGAGTTTTAGTGTTTTTGACATCTTTAGACGGTCTCAGTGTTGATATATGGCTTCTGACTTCCTTGCATCAGTTGCTCGGGTTGCGTTTGCAGCGTCGCTCTCGACTGCTGATGTTTTTCTGAGTTGTTTTCCACAAGGGAAATGATTAGGAGACCGATCATTGATCACGCATTAGAATTCTTCCCACGGCTTGACTCAAAAGCCTCGCTGCGGTTTGGTTTAGACCTGAATAAATGAGCTTAATTATAAAGTATTAGAGTCAAATGTTGCGTAGAATGATGTCCAGCTTATGTTATGACTGTATATGTGGTGCAAACATTGGTTGAAAACTGCACTGTACTAATTTAAGATGCCTTAATTTGACTTTTAGTGATTGTGAGGTTAGTTTTGGATCAGTTTATCAATGCTTTGTTCTTATGGGATGTCATCAAATGTGCTTTGCCCATTAGTCTAGCTGTCGGATCTCACGCTGTTGCTAGGAGAAGAAAACAGGAATACTTTTGACGATGACATCTTAATTGAATCCGGGCTAATTTTCATGAATGTTTTCCTGCTTTCACGATGGACTGTACAACAGTGTTTCTGCGTTACACCGTCCATCTGTGTGGATGTTGAGTGTCATGTTTTTTCTTTCCTTGATGTTTGTGTTTAGCTTCTGAATCATTAAATATTTGTGACTCCGTCCATGTTTTGCATTAACATTCTGCTCTGTGATTACTGACCAGCAAGAAAATAAATCAGTATTCACAGCCTGTATTGACATGATGGCTAATGTGTTAAGCTTCCATTTCATTTGTTTGTTTATGATAACTATAATGTTTACATTATATGTGTACTGGTCAACCAGTATGGTGGCCAGTTTGCAGTTTTTTTTCTTGCTGGGTGATATATTGCCAATGGAAAATAAATGGTTAATCAATAGTAATGTGGGCTTTCAAACAAATTTTTAAGCGATTAAATGCTCTGAAATCTATCATCATAGTTATTAACACCAGTAAATGTGTTGATTATGTTCTGATGTTCTTCTTTTTCAGGCTCGTAATGTCACTACAGGAGAACTGGCTGCCATCAAAGTCATCAAACTGGAGCCAGGTGAGAATCTCATAGAAAGTCTTATTTAAGTGACCGTCTGTATGATCGATTTCTCTTTCAGTAACAGGATGTTCATTAATTTAGGGGATGGTGTGACATGGTAGCTAAGTTTGAGTTTTCATTGTTATAGTGTTGACTCCTGCACTTATCTGACAGTAATAATATACTGTAAGTTGATTCAGGTAAAAGGGCTTATAAAATGACTTCATACTTCCTCAATAAATGATAAGCCATGGCAGCACCTTTGTAATAGTATTTTATTTCCTGGACATCTTGTTTGGTATTTTTAACAGGAGAAATGCCGTCCGCTGTGTCCAGATGTATAACTGATGAAGTATAACCCTGATGATTCCAGTCAAAGGTTTTGATATAAAGCAGGAGGAGACATCAGACAGGGTCTTGATACGGTTTGACAGTATTAAATATCAGTGTCACAGTAAAGGATGTAACTGTTTTATCCACCAGCTGCTTAGATTGATGAATAACATCCTTTAGCTTAAAGGAGACCAGTGGAGTGCGAATTACATTTTGATTTTATTTGCGGGCTGTTTTGCTGTGCCAGCAGTAGTTGCAGGAACAATAACAGACCTCAAACTGTTTCAGCCACTTTAAGATAAAAGAGGAAACAAATCAGAATACACTTTAGCAGATTTTACTAGTTTTACATTTTATTCTTTCATTTGTATAGCTGTTTGTATTTTCAGTTGTTGTTGTCTGTTGTTATTCTGTATGTCGCAGTACAGAAGTTTTATGACCCTAAAGCCGTTGGCCTGTTTGTTTTGCCCTGCACGGTTTAGACATTGACCAAGAATTCTGCAACCAGTCACATGTGTAGATGCAGATGGAGTGAGTGCATTAGTCAGCTTTCAGCCTCAGTAATTACCTCATGCCTCTCATTCCAGAGAGAGAGAGAGAGAGAGAGAGAGCGAGAGAGAGAGCGAGAGAGAGAGCGCGAGAGAGAGAGAGAGCGCGAGAGAGAGCGAGAGAGAGAGAGCGAGAGAGAGAGAGAGAGAGAGAGAGAGAGAGGCGCGAGAGAGAGCGCGAGAGAGCGCGAGAGAGAGCGAGAGAGAGAGCGAGAGAGAGAGAGAGAGAGAGAGAGAGAGAGAGAGAGAGAGAGAGAGAGAGAGAGAGAGAGAGAGAGAGAGAGAGAGAGAGAGAGAGAGAGAGAGAGAGCGAGAGAGAGAGAGAGCGAGGCGAGAGAGAGAGAGAGAGAGAGAGAGAGAGAGAGAGAGAGAGAGAGAGAGAGAGAGAGAGAGAGAGAGAGAGAGAGAGAGAGAGAGAGAGAGAGAGAAAATGGGGTTTTTGGATGCTTTTTTGGTCTTTCTCATGTGCAGGTAGAGATAAGCGTGAGTGTTTGTTTATGTAGGTATGAGCGTGTTGGAATAGGCCGCATTGCTGTTGCACAGATGTGGGTTTAAGATGTAAGAGTGTGATATATAGCCCAACACCTGCTCAGACTCGAGTCCAAGCTATTTGCTTAAACGGTCAGGAAATGTGCACAAAAAACACACATAGCACGCACAAATACTGTTCAGTGCATTGCCATATTCAGCGTCTTTATCATTTAAGATTGTGCAAAAACAACTACTGCATTTGTAAAGAAGACTGATACGTCCTGGATCTCATTTGTTTGTCTGTATTGGTCTAGATCTGTCTAATGAGTATGTATGAATGAATGGAAAGCTATACATTTGATATCTTGATGATTTAAGATGCTATTAACTGCAGATGAATCATGTTTGCCTGCTGATATCCATTTGTACAATGGAAATATTGATATCAAGTAAATTGTTCTGTATGGTTTAAGTGTATATTTTATAATCAAATCATTATCACAGAAAATATTTTCACCCGGGCGGTTAGCTACGTCTAACTCATATGCAAAATGACTGTCCTCAGATGTGTCAGCGGTGTGTCATTATTATCACTGTGTGCAAATGAAGGTAAATAACTGCTTGTAAACGTACAGTAGCCGTGATGATGTCCCCCGAGGGCCGTTCTTTATTATGTCTTGTTAATTGTGTTTGCAAAAAACATGTGTTGCCAAGATGAACAAGCAGATCAATTATTAGTCCCAGATTTCCTTTTACTTTAGTCAATAGTCCAATTAGAAAAAGATGGTTGTCAGTTTGGATGCGGTTTAATCACGTCTTTGTCGTTTGTTTTGCTTTGACATCTATTTGCTCTTCTTATTAACATGCTGCGTGTCTTCCTGATGCATTGGACTGCAAAGGCGTTTTTACTGTTGTAACCCATTAGTGTCTCTGAGATGGCCTTTACAAAGCGTTAGGGGGAGGAAACACACACACACATACACACGGGTGTTTGTTTCAGTCCTGATGGGTCTCGCTCTCTCTCTCCGGCACTGTCATGTCTTTGAATTTTGCCTCATTAATTTCACATAATCAACAGGAGGTCATCAGAAAACCACCCAATAAGTATGTTTGCGAGCAAACACAGAGACGTGTGGAGAGTTTGCACATGGGGGCGTCTTGGGACGTGTGCTCATCTAGATAAGATACGTCTTCACCAATCTGGATAAATATAAATTGTGTTTTTGTTTAAAAAAAATTTCATCCACATCTGAAAATGTTAATATAGACCATTTCACAATATGTAAACAGCACTGGTCCAAAAGCACTTCCTGTCTCAGTTTTTTAACACTACACAATGTCAGAACGAAATACAACCAACAGAAAGAACATTTACAATGGAATCAAAATGTTTAACGAACATCTTTAAGGTTCAATTACATATGAGAAATACAGACAAACTGAAACAGGAAGTGCTTCTGGACCAGTGTTGTTTACATCTTGTGAAATGGTCTATATTGAATAGCACACAGTTGGGTTAAATAAATGAACAGGTCTGTTGGGTTATTAACAACAATCTAGCATAGATTCATTCATAACCCAACTGTGTGTTATGTCCATATTTTACCCAGGTTTGTGTTATAGATTTGTTTACAATGGAAAACATATTAGTATGAATAAGGCCATAAAAATCAAGAGATTTGGCACACGGGATCTTGGTTAGACTTCAGCTTGATGTTCTTTCATCTGTTTGTGTGGATAGGCCTGTTGAAGCTCTTTCCATTTTATACATTTCATTCAAAATTGATGAATCTGTGAAATTGGACTTGAGAAAGAAGCGATTTGCCACTTTGACGGGCCTGTAGAGGTTATCAATTTTGTATCGTTTTCAAACCCTATCTGTGTGTGTTTGCCAATATGGCTAAGTGAGATGCTGGTGTGTACATGTGTGTGAGTTTGTGCACCTGCGTCGGTGTACTGCTGAACAGCAAAGGCTATTCTTACACCATAAAGACAGGCGACCTCATGAGCAAGCACTAACTTGCCTTTCCTTCCCTCTTAACGTCAACTCGCCGTGTAGCATATTCACAGTGACAAGTTTCAGCTGTGTAGCGTGCGGTTAAAATGCTTTTTCTGAAATGTGGACACTTAAAACCTTCATTTTTCCACTTCAGATTTGACCTTTGATGTCCTTGAATATAGAAAGAAAGATGAAAACATTTATACTTTTATTTCAAGGTTTCATTTTGACTGTCTTTACCAGATTATTTATTTGATAAGCATAAAAAGATGTGTTGCAGAAAAGGAAAATAATGCTTCAACATGTTTGGTGCTTGCTTGTACAAAAGTCGCCACCATGTTTGGTGATGTTAGTTAAAACCTGTAGAAAAGTCAAAGCCCAGTTCTCTTCAAATGTCGATAACACAAGATTTTATTAAAGGGATAGTTCATTCCAAAATGAAAATGTTTTTATCATTTATCAGGTCATTTTAAACCTGTATGACTTTCTTTTTATGCAGAACACAAAAGAAGATATTTAATAAAACACACAAAACAACATTTCTCAAAATTTGTGTTTCACAGAAAGAAGATTCATATGTAGGTTTTGAACCACATGAGTGTGAATAAATAATTTTGCAATGATTTCAAAAATTATTTTTGTTTTTGAGTGAACTGTTGGTCATACTGAGCATTAGAGATCTGAACTACACGATAGGGTCGTATGGCTGTGTTTTTAAACCCTATAGAACAGCAAACAGATTTGGACATCACAGACACGCTCCTGACGCATAAATCACTAACGTCTGATCTTTCATTGTGTTAGAATGCTGTGTATTCTGTCTTTGTGTATGACAGCTGGCAATGTAGAAAAGACAGAACGATGTCGGAGGGACGTTAGGTGTGTGCGTTTGGATGCCGTGTCTTTGTTGGCTGTGATTCCCGTAAGGCGTGTTGAGTGAAGCGGAGGCACAGGAGCGGAGGGGGTCGGGTATTAGCCGGCCGGGAGCACCGAGACGCTGCGGGCGAGCGGCCCGTTCATTTAAAATGCATGGGCTCGGAGGTCGGCGGCCCTCAGAAATGTCACGAGCGGTAATGGAAGGGAAAGTGCCAGAACCTGGAGTCACTGCGGAGTCAGAGGTGTGTTTAATGCGTGTGTGTGTTACTGCAGTATGGAGACTTCAACAAAGAGCTTTAGAAAAATATATTGCTGACATGCACGCAGTTTTAAAGTGTGACTCCATATTTGGAAAAGTGGATCCAAACGGTGCGAAACATATGAGCAGGATGACAGGATTAAATACATAGTTCATCCAAATATAATAATAATCATTTATTCACCCTCATTTCATTCTTCAGTGTAACTCAAAAGAAGATATTTTGAGTTCTGTGTTCATACAATGAAAGTCAACGGTCTTAGTGTTGTTTGATTACCGACATTCTTCACAATATCTTTTTTATATACTATAGAGTCATTTGGATAAATTGGATATACATTTTGAAGCTGTTTATTTTAATCACCTTCTCTGAATCAGTCTGACAGTCAAACTGCTGTGTATAAAAGTCTCTAAACATTAAGTGTATTCATCGCCTGTAATAACTTCTTTTTGTTTAAGATTGCTGCTCTGTGCAACCTGAAGCTTTACAGGCTTTTTATATTATGTCTCGTTGATAGATAATTCACATACTTATTTAATTTACCATTTTATTTCTGCATCCTATTTAAGTCTCTTTTATCTTTATATAACAGACAGGCGTGTTTTAATAAGGGATGACATTGTGTGTTAAAGTGATTCTGAAATCACACCGGCTGTATGGGAACATATGTGCTAATGGGAGCACTCCTGGTCGCTTTAAATCCCCACCCAAAACTGTGAACGTGTGTAAACGCACACACATTTTCACTTACACAGCATTCTGTCACATCTCTGGAGGTGTTAGCCGTACACACACACATATGCACACGTGTCTGATGGAGTGACAGCTGAACACGCTCTGTTTCTATCCAACAGCACAAACATTTCTGTGTGCCATGACACGCTTTGTTCATGACATTTTTGCAGATTATTATTCAGATTATTTACTATTTGACAGGAAATGGTGATGATTGTGCTGATTGCTCAGAGCGTTTGAGAATAATATCTCTGTTTGTTTGCTTGTCTATCTATCTATGAATCTACTGATGTATTGATCAGTTACCCGTTCATCTGGTTTCACAGTAATTAGTTGAATTAGTTTATTTCATATAAAGTAAGTTCATTGTTAAACGCAGAATATAATGTTAATCAGGATCTGTAGCTCTGCTCGCTCGTGTCCATGTACAGTAATGGAATTTGGTTGGGAAATCCAGCAGACCATCAGCACTCCCTCCCATAGACATTTCAAGAGCGCCTCTTAACCGGACATTCTCAAATCAATGTTCACTTTCCCCCGCCTGCCTAAAGACAGACACTCACAAACACACCAAAATATATATACACTTTTACTTAAGTTTACATACTTCTTGACAAATCTTTTATTCGTATGAAAGAGGAATCATAAACACAAGACGGATAGTTATTACATTCAGAAATGGTCACACCCTAACATTTAGGGTGAAATCAGTTCTCGGTTTGTGCCTTGAAGTTGTAAAGTAAGTTCTTTGGTTTCCCAGCAATTCAATTTTATTTGTATAGCGCTTTTCACAAAGGTCATTGTATCAAAGCAGCTTTACATGTAATGACAGATAGCAGTCAGTGGTCAGGGATTCAAAAACTCTTTAAGAGAGAAAAAAACCCTGACATGGCGATGTTATAGTTGCAATCCGTAGCATGTGCAATCCGTAATAAAGGACACAATTTGCCATTGATCGCATCTATAACTCGCTATGCAGTTTACAGGATACAGAGACATACATTGTAGGATACAGAAAATTACTTTAGGGTTAGGGTTAGGTGTGAATAAAATGTTATATGTTAAGTATGATGTGGTAGATTTGATTTTAATTTAACAGGTGCAGGAGGTTGTCCTGGGGTGCTTGCTTTGCACATTTAATTTCTTCTTTAAAATGCACAACTATCATGTAAGCCTGCAAGCACACAATAACAAGACTGAAGAGTTCATTTTAAAAGGATAATTTTTGTCAATTCATCTGGTCTTTTGTCATGTGAAATATACTTAATGTAATTGCTGACACACAGCCAAACTGACTGGCCTGTTTTGCTTTAAAGCCCATCTAATATCTGTGCTTCAATTAGTATCCTGCTCGAGGTATAAATCTGTGCAGTCTTCACTTCTGTTTCTCCTGAAGGAGGTAAGAGTCCGTATCTCCCGCTGTTTCTCACAGTTATCCGTCCCATATGCACGGAGAAATGTCACCGTCTCAACGGCCCGGCAGGAAGCGCATGTCACCTGACCCTTCTGCCGCCACTCCACACATCCCTCAGGGAGCGAACGTCTTTTGCACAGATCTGTGCTACGAGGACATTATGCAAAACTTCAAAAGCTTTTCTTCCTCTGCGAATGTTTCATGGGTTCAGAATGAAAATTTTCACTGGAATTGGTTTTGAATTTAGACTAAAATCTCACTGAAACTAATTCAGCTTTTTCAGTGTTGCAAAAAGTGTTCATGCATGTCCAAAGTTAATTGAATAAACTTTACGTGTGGTTTAAATAATTTCACTAATAGTTATACAAGTCATTTCTGAGAAAGTATTTAGCATCGTTTGTTTTCTTACACAAGTGTGAAGAAAATATTTTTTAAATATTACCTTACCACATTCATTTTCTTATATATACATGCTGCCCCAACATACTTGGAAGAACTGTCCAAAGTAGTCATTAGTACCATGGTAATGATCATTTTTGGTTGAAGCGCTCTGATAATCAGCCTTCAAGTTTAGAAATGGGTTTACTGGAGGCAGTGCCCAGCACGAGCTATTCGATGTAATGGTGTATTATGTTAGGTAATATTTATCTCTTCTCTTCTATGTGGGAGTTGAAGGGATGTGGAGTGTGTTGCTGGTGTCAGTGGGAGAGAAAAAGAAAAAAAACTTTTAATGAGCCTGCAGCTTCCATCATTAAGCAAGCAGTCACAACAAAGTGACTTTGTTCTCTCCGCCTCTCCTCCATCTCTCATAATCTGTCTCTCTCTGCTTTTCCTCTTCCTCTCCGCTCACACACACATTTATAGGGCTAAAACAGAGATGAAGAACAGCTCGGATAGAGTCGAGGCTCTCGCCCATCAGACATCACATCACGGCGTTTGGCATGTTTGATGTTTGTCTGCCTGAAACATTTCTATGATAAATGTGTACCGTATCATACAGAAGGACATACAGCATTTTCCGCCATGTTATATCTCTGCCCATTTGGATAGCATTATACTTTCTTGCGTTGCTGGACATGTCCATATTGATCCTTACGTGTGTCTCTCATTGAAATGAATGTAGGATTCAGGTTGCTGTTAGTGTAAACACCCGAGAGAGAGAGAGAGAGAGAGAGAGAGAGGGCTGATCTCTTCATCAGCAGTCTCACAGATGCTCTCTGACTGTTAATCAGATGTGTGCGCTATAGGCTGTACTGTATATACTGTACAAGCATCCAGTGATCCTTTGATGTATTCTTTATATGAGCTCCTGCTATTGCTTTAAAAGAAGGTTATACTTTAATTTGACATGCAATGAATTATTATTAATCAGCATCATGTTTTGTTGTGTATTGTTGAGTTCATTCATGCACAACAATCTACATGTCAAGTCTGTGTGGGTTTTCTGTACAGGCGAAGACTTTGCAGTGGTTCAGCAGGAAATAATCATGATGAAGGACTGCAAGCACTCCAACATTGTGGCCTATTTCGGTAGTTACTTAAGGTATGGTATTAACCGCTCTCCTGACCACACTTTTACTGTTCTCTCTCTCTCTCTCTCTCTCTCTCTCTCTCTCTCTCTCTCTCTCTCTCTCTCTCTCTCTCTCTCTCTCTCTCTCTCTCTCTCTCTCTCTCTCTCTCTCTCTCTCTCTCTCTCTCTCTCTCTCTCTCTCTCTCTCTCTCTCTCTCTCAGATGCTCTGCAGGAGGAGTCACAGTTATTATGCGCCTCTGTTCATAATAATTGAACAACCTGCACAGTCAAGCTCAGACTTCACCCAAAAATTTAAGGGCGTAGATGTTGCTTCATCGTTTAATTTCTTTCATTCAAAATCTTTAATTCATTTCACTTTCAATATTTTTACAGATGTGTAGACTTGTGCAGTGCACTTTTGCATGAAGTAGAATTATAACCAAATTAGTGTCCACACCAGATGCACAATATATTTTAAAGGATGCTATCATCTGAACACTCGGCACGGAAATGAATAATTTCTGACCATACTATGATGATGTTTTGTGCGTGCTATTAGCACATTAATTTATTGTTGGAGGCAAAAATCTATTTCATCATTGAATTTTCATCTTGTGGTTAATAGTGTATACATGCCACACTTTGCCAGACAGTTAAATGCAACTTGTCATACTAGTTAAAGTTTAGTCAATTTAAAACATACTCCTACTTGAACTCCCATAAGCAAAGAATTTTGTTCTGTTTTTGCTCATTACTGCAGTGTGTTTCGTCTCGAGCTGACAGTAAAACTGTAAAATATTAGTCTAGGCATAAGTGTATGATACCTTGCAGAAACAGAGAAGGGTATTTTTGATAAAAGCAGGTTGCGTGTGAGTTATTAGTGTGTCTCTTGGTTGCTGTGTCATGACCCAGAAAAGTGTGCATCCTCTCCGCGTCCCCGCGGGGCTGCCGGGAACTATTTCAAGATACATCGATTGAAATATAATTTGTTGGTGTTTTTCTTTCTCTGGCTTTTCAGGAGGGATAAATTATGGATATGTATGGAATACTGTGGGGGAGGATCACTGCAGGATATATATCACGGTAAGATACACTATATGAAGATAAACAATCAACCCTAAAGATCACTCGATCTCCGTGGAGCAGAAACTGTCTTTAAAGATATCACGAAGACCTCTGTCGTACTTAAAGTCAACTGGTTTCATAACAACAAGGTCATGGGTTTGAATCCAAGATGATGAAATGTTAGACTTGAATTTGTTTTGGATTGAAATGTCTGTTGAATGCATAAAATGTAGATGAAGTCCATCTTAATGCTTGTGTACTCCAAAATGTTAACAAAATTTAGTCAAATAAGGGATAATGAGTAAATTACAGAACATTACAAAACAAGACAAACATGCAATTAAGTTGAATCAATTACAAAATAATTTCATATATGTTATTATTAGGTATATTTTTATGTGATTTACTAGTAAATCATTTTTAAGGTGAAGTTGACCTTCAGTACCCGGATGTGTTATTAGTGTTGAGCGGTTGTTGTCAGGGAATAACACATCTTGGAATGTCACGACTGGCCAATCAGAATCAAGTATTCCAGAGCATCATGTAATAATGTCAGGTAGCAAATCATTGTGAATGAAAGTTACGGTCATTTGTGTTCTCATTTTTTGTGTGTGTGTGTAAATACACTTTCTTCTCCAATTAGCAATTTGATTCTTGACAGATGGCCTAAATATACAAATCTTTTCTTACGCTTTTGGAAATGATCTCCGTGTATGTTCCCAGGAGATAAATTTAGCAGATCTCAGCAGAGTGGCCCTGTCAGATCATTAGAGCTCATTTTCACGGCAGCTGTCGGTAGTTCTGCAGATTCTCTCTCAACGCCTCTGCTCGGGGGCCGTACACCAGAGGGGGGGTCTTACCCGTTAGATGGCGTTAACGTGTTAGTCCAGACCCGTGTGCCGTGTTATCAACCCCCTGCTGCCACGGTAACATTCTGCACCCGGGGTCACGGCCATGATTAGAGGCGAGACCGACCGGCTCCGCTCCACCAGCACATGACAGAGAGAGAGAGAGAGAGAGAGAGGAAGATGAAAGATGTAAGGCGATTTCTGATTGGTCAGTCATGTCTTTAAATAACTCTCTGACCTAATCAATGATCAAGAAATGAAATGTGAAGTAAAACATGTTTGGTGTAAATAGGAAAAGAACTTCTTTATATTGATTTATTATATGATGCTCTGGAATACTTGATTCTGATTGGCTAGTCGTGACAAACAGCTGACTGTATGATATCCATTATATATATATATATATATAAAACTATAAATAAAATATTATATACATGTTGAGTAACCAATATGCAAAATTTGTTTTGTAATCTCATGGTATCTAAATATTCATCATTAGTTGTGGTAATTTATGCATGTGGTGTAATTGTGCTGTTGGGTAATATTCTTTAGCTCTTACACAAGATTTCGTACCATTTTCTTACAATCTACCCTTCACTATTATTCACATTTCCTGTTTTTGTGACATTATAACAAGCAATAAACGTCTGTATTGGCTTTTAAGAAGATTTAGTGCTCCACTGCAGCGTCACAGGATTAAAACCTTCAAACTCTCTCACGGTTACGCTGATATGCAGATCTTAAAACAGCTCGTAGAACCGACAGGAGAGGTTCTCAAACCCCTTTTGACCTTTCTTTGTTAAAGATACACAATGTGCTATTCTCATCCGTGTCTGTTTTAAAGAGATTATTCAGATGTGTATTGTGTTGGAAATGTCAATGTAACTGATTGATATTGTTCATTGCTTGCGTGATAATGTTGTCAGTGTACTGTAAACTGTTGTTTTCATATATAATACATTTATTTATAGATGTAATTAATGCTAATGTGCAGTAAATATATCTTCACAGTTACTGGACCACTAACAGAATCACAGATAGCATATGTAACCAGAGAAACCCTGCAGGTTAGTGCTCTTACTGGACAAACACGGCAGTCGGCTGTGATCATAAAAGATGCTTTTGCATTTTTAATGTTCACATGTTGACAGATACTTCATATTACCTGCTTTCTTTGCTCTGGAATCTTGCAGATTATTATAAATTGTAATGTGTGTTTTGTCTAATAAGTTTGTTGTGCTTTATCTCTCAGGGTTTATATTATCTACATAACAAAGGAAAGATGCACAGAGACATAAAGGTATCGTGTGTGTTTATTTTTTTAATGAAATGTAAAAAACACTAAATCCAACTCCCTGCAGTGACTGTCAGCCAATCAGTATTTTAGCAAAATAGTATTTTTCAATATTTGAAATCATTCTTAAGCGTGTTTAAATTAATTAATTACTTTCAACTTGCATTTGCAATTTTTTGGAAGAGATTTTGTTTATGTGTCATCATCTGTGTGCCGAAGCTGTTTACCAAAAATACCTTTAAAGGAAAAGCCGTAATATTTTTCCAGGGTAATTTAACTGAGCAAATTGTGCAATCACTGATGAAACTAGAGAAAACGTGTTAGCTGGTAAAGCGAGGTGTAATTAGTATGACTCAAAAGTCTCTTTTAGATCTCTGATCACAGATCAAAGCCGTTGTCAAAAGAACCATTTCATAGAAAAAAAAGATGAAACGTTAAAATCGGTCAGATCCATTTTCGCATATTTCAAACCTCAGAAATGACCAGCACATCCTGTAATGTTTTTTAATAGCAGCTGTTTTGTTCTTTCATTATAGTTTCATTTGTTGTCTTTTATTTTAAACAGGGAGCCAATATTTTATTGACGGACAACGGTTACGTCAAGCTAGGTAAGAAAACGAAGATGACTTTCATTCTCTTCCTCCAGTATTTTAGAAATTGTTGACAACATGTTTGAATTTGTTATCAGCTGAAATCATTCACATTGATTGTTAATGTGTTAATTGGTTGTGAAAGTGTAAATTGTGTTGTGTTGCTAACAGAGATTGACACCTCATCTGCTATAGCGTTATACTCGACTCTAAGCATTCATAATTCATAAACTATACATGATTACAGTGTTGTATGTTGGACTTTGTATATAATAAAGGTGTTTTGTTTTCTCTCTGCAGCTGATTTTGGTGTATCTGCACAAATCACAGCCACACTAGCTAAAAGAAAATCCTTCATTGGAACTCCTTATTGGTAAACAGCTGTTTTGTTGTTTTTGCTTAACATACAAATCTGACATGCAGTTAATTATTTTTACTAGAAATGGGCTCACACAGGTGTCGTGTCGTAATCATAACTGTGAACCCAGTATCATGTATATGTGAAGATACATATATATTAGGGGTGGGAGAAAAAAATCGATGCATCGGGATTCTTTCTCTAACGATTCTGAATCGTCAGAACTTGTTCATCCTGAATATAACTTTGTTAAAATAAAAGCAATAAAATTAAACTTCAAGATGGGAATACTGTCAAAGAGATTCTAACTATAAACAAAAAGCATAAAAACTCTTTATTTATTTAAAATGCAAATTTATCATATTTGCAAAAATTATATGAAGAATCGTTTTGGAATCGGATCGTGAGTCCCAGAATCGAATCGGATCTGATCGTAGAGTACCTAAAGATTCCCACCCTAATATATATATATATATATATATATATATATATATATATATATATATATATATATATATATATATGTATCTTATATATGTGTAATAATTAATATATGGCTATAAGAAATTAGTGTTAAAAGGTATGTCTGATAACCTAAATTTAGGACAATTATACTTCTAAATGATCAAAATTATTCAGTATCATTTTTCAGGTTCACTTGGGTCTGGAACGTGATTGTGAATATTTCGAGTGATGATTTCTGTGGTTCGTGTTAACAGGATGGCTCCAGAGGTGGCGGCTGTGGAGAGGAAAGGAGGATATAATCACCTGTGTGACATCTGGGCTGTGGGCATCACTGCCATTGAACTGGCTGAACTACAACCTCCAATGTTTGATCTTCATCCAATGAGGTCAATCTGATCTAAAACTCTGTTGAATCATTAAACAGTACTATAGTACAATGATAGTGATACCATGGTACTACCAGCTAAATATAATGATATTTAAAGTAATTCAAAGTAATCTTCTGCTAGTGACACTAACCCATTTCTCTCTCTCTGCAGGGCTTTGTTTTTGATGACGAAAAGCAACTTTCAACCACCCAAATTAAAAGATAAAGTTAAATGGTATGTGATGAGTATACATGTCAAGCTTTTAATTATTAGATTATCTGTGTTTTGTAAAATCCTTAAAACCAAGAGGGATTTATATCCACGTGTTTTTCCATCTCATTTGCCCTGAGCAGTTTCTTATATGACTTTTGATAAAGTTGAACTTGACATTCTTTTATCTTTGCCGATTATAAATCTGGTCATGTCATCTGCTGAATACTTTCGTCTCTGTTACCTTACAGCCCTGTTAAATCAAATTAACTTAATTACATTCAGAGCTAACAAACCGCACGGCCT
>CM032813.1:885000-932500 GCA_019155185.1 Beaufortia kweichowensis | reverse complement strand
AGGGACGGTTAAACCAAAGTGCTCTGCGGGTCTGTGTGAGTGCTCGCTTTGGGTCTGACGGTGCGATTCTGCGGCCGGGACGTAACCTCATTGCTCCAATTTTATATATGTGATAAGCCTGTTTAATTACACGGCACTCTGGAATACTTGATTGTGATTGGATCTCTCTCTCCAAATATAACTGTACATTATCCCTTACATAATAGCAATATTGAGAAACATTACAAATTAAATTTATTTTTGGTGCTTTCCTGTAGCTCAGTGGTTAGAGCATGGTGCTAGCAACGCCAAGGTCAAGCGTTCGATCCCAGGGATTGCCCATAAAGAAAATGATAGTATAATGCGCTGTCGCTTGGGAAAAAAGCTTAATGCATAAATGTAAATGTAATGCTTTCATCTGTAAAGAAGAACCCTTACATTGGCTTGCCAGACTCAAACCCATACATCTGTTTAAAGACCCTCATAGTTACGCCTTTACAAAGACAATCTTATCCATCTGCTCTGAAACCCACACACGGAGGTGGCACATCAAATCACACGCTTGGAATCTGTAACGTTGACGGCATATGAAAAACAAACCGGAAACGACGTGCAAGACACCGAACGGAAAGAAAAAGGAGAGGCGGATGAGAGAGGCAGTGAAGCGAATGGTCGGGGATGTTCTGTTTGCTTTTACTCATCCTCGCTCTCCTGCGTACTTTCCATTTCAATCACTCTTACAGAAAACACTCCCATCAGCAGAACGGCAGCCTGGTGAATAAGGATATGACAGTTTGCTGCGTAAAGGAAATTTGGTTTGTTAATCTTCAGGGGAAAATCAATGAGGTTTTGCATGGCTGAGAGCTTTATTCCAGAGAGAGCAGGAGAGAAAAATGTGGGCGAGAGAGGTGTGGACAGAGAGGGGTGAGAGAGAACACAAAAGAAAGAGAGGGTGGTCCGATTTAATCAACAATAACCTGATTATTACTGCAAAATCTTCTGATAAAACATCTTATCTGATTGATGGAGCATCATGTGTATTCCCTCTGATACAGAGAATAAATCATTTTACTTAAAGTGACAGTTCACCCAAAAATATACATTATTTCAGCATTTATTCATCCTCATGTCATGACAAACCTGTATGAGAACACAAAAGAAGATATTTTGAAGAATATTGATAATCAAACAACATTGACTTTAACTAAATTTCATAAAATATCTTCTTTCCTGTTACAGAAAAGAAAGAGTCAGATACAGGCTTTGAATTACATGTGGGTTAATAAATGAATGCACTTTTTAAGAGAATTTAATGTATAAAATATGAAACTAGGTAAACATTCAAAACTTAAATACAACAAGAAATATTGTAAGATTTAGTCGCAGGGATGATCATCAAACCTTGCAGGGGTTTTCTAAACTTACTTATTCCAGCTGGTCATTTGGTATAAACCAAAGATGTTTTTCTCAAGACTGAAATATTTTTCAATGGAAATATGGGGAAAATACATGTTCATTCTTCTTTAGTATGGCACTGTTTAAAAACTCAGATGATGTTTATGTTTAAGAAGAACGCCTGATAGTTTCATCAGACTTCAAGATAATAATGTGAGGCACAAAAACTCAAACACTAAACTTAAATGAGATCCTGTTTTCTTCAAAAATGTGAACATGTATCCAAAAAGCTGATTCTTGGCAGGATTATTTTTAATATATATATATTTTTTTTCTTTTCTCCTAAAGGAAAGATATTCATCATTGGTTTATTTACAGTGATGTATGAGTTTGATTTACTATGAACAGCATGTCACAGATACTGTACATGGACATTTCCCAATACCGCACTTTTCAATCCCTGACGTGCAGTTTTTAATAGGTGCTGCGTGTTGTTTGGTCATATTAATTCATGAGCAGCGAGTTATTCCAAGTCACAGCCTGTTTGAATGATCATATTGGCGAGTGGGAGTGGAGATAACACATGTCCTCATCCACCCACAGAGCTCTAATTAAGAGTACAACATTATCAGAATTCAATCTTACAGAAAATCTCTTGGATTTTACATTTGCTTTCTTCATCACAAAAATAGAAAACTATAAAAAGTATTTTAGTATTTAAAAGACTTCACAGTATGTGAATCCAGCATGTAATCTTATTCAGTTTTATTGACTTTATGCAAAGCCCAATATATTGATGATCATGTTTAATATGCTAAAGAATACTTGTATCTGACTCTTTCTGTGTAACACAAAAAGATTTCAGTGGTTTTGTGTTCATACAATGGAAGTCAATGAGGGTCAGTGTTGTTTGGTTACCAACGTTCTTCAAAATATCTTCTTTTGCATTCTGCGGAAGAAATAAAAAGAGAAGAATTTTCATTTTTAGTTGAACTAAACCAAACGTGCAGAAAATGACAGAATGAGAGTTTCTTCTGCTTGCTTGCTGATATAAAGCTAACAGACTTTGTATAAGATCTTGTCATTTCTTCATCCCTTAACTCACTAATAATACTCGACAATGCGGTATCATCATAGAGATGCATGTGTTCATAACTAGCGATCAAAACTAATAACAAAACATAAACCCTTGAGTTCAGAGAAACTGAGTCTGATGTCAGTTTATCTTCATTGTGTTTTTGACACATGCATGAATGTAGTTTTCTCGCTGACAAAGAGTCAAAGCTCTGTGTGATCATACCGACATCCTGAGCAATATGAAGATTAAGATGCATGAATATGTGACTTCCTTTCTTTTTGTTCCAGGATCTACAGATGGATTATGGGCAGGATTCTCCGAAAGGCTCCATACTAGGAGGGAATAAGTAAGTTTCCTACTTGATTCATCTATTGACGTCAGCTGTTGAATAAAAGCAAAACTAGTGTTGTTAACAGACAAGTGCATAGATGCAAAAAATTATACATTTTTCATTTCCAAAATTGCAAAAAAGAGATGTTTGTTTAAAGAAATGTTGTCATCTGCCTGATGAATGCATTAATTTCTGTTGCGATGTTTGTGTGAGCTTTACTGTTTTCATAAAAGAGTTCATTCCGAGGTTAAGACACATAATGTCACATCCGTTTATCTGACAGGTGACGTTTCTGTCTCAGTAGCGCTCTGTATGTGACCGTAACTGTTATTATAAATGCTTGTTGACGATCTCAGGCATATAGTGAACAGAATGTGGAGTAAGACAGATGGAGTGAAAGCATTGGCTGTGAGATCTCATCAGCAGATGGGCCACGGGGAGAAACACCCCCTCAGAATCACAATTCATACTGTATGAGCGCTCATCCGCTCTCATTCAGACTCCAAACTACACTTTTTCATTTATTATCCTTTTCATAAAATTGAAGTTTTAAAATGTTTGGATTCTAACGACGTTATCGTTATGTTTTGCTGACTGATTTTGCATCCTGCATTTCTTCGCACACTAAATTGTCATGTGATATTTCACTGACAATTCAAATCTTAATTTTACTTAAAAACATTATTTTTGACCTTGTAACGATTGTTAGTGGATCTAGTTTTTAAGCTACTGTATTTCTACACATTTGCTTTTATTTCAGATGGCTAAAACACCTTACTGTTCAATAATTTAAGAGTCGAGTAGATAAACAACATCAGAACGGAGGTTCTAGACATTAGGGAACAGACGTTCTTTGAAAAATTTAACAAGTGAACGTTGGACTGTTTCCCAGGGTCATCAGAGACAAATTAGCAGTAAATGCTTGTTTATTTAGCCTTAAATCAATAAAGATTAATGGATCCCTTGATGTGTTATAAATCTGTTTATCTTCTCAACATGAAAGTCGACATACAGAACAGAACTGACTGTTGGCTACTAACTTTATTAGGAATGGTTACATGATCTGTAGATTTTTTGGATTGATTATCTGACCTGTTGAAGTGATGTGAGGCTTTTTTGGGGGGTTCTTTTTTGCCTTTGTTCTTTATAGAGAAGTGATGAGTTGACAGATGATCAGGACATGACCCCGTTCCCTATTATATCTTAAGCATGTTTTTAGTTGGAATTTAAGATCAAGTATTCAATTGTCACAGGGACAAGATATATTTTAATCCAAATAAAACATTTTCTTGGTAACAAATTATTTAAAAAGTGTGTTAAAAGTGTTTTTGTTAATTATTTTACTACAGGAGTCTTTTGAAGTCTGTTGAAGAGGAGTTACAGCAGAGGTATGATGATGATGATGATGCTGTTCAGTGTCCTTCACTTCTGTATCTCTCTCTCTCATCTCTCTCTTTGACTTCCGCTGTCTCTCTCTCTCAGTTTCTCCTTCCTTTCTCTTTATCTATCCATCTTTTTGCTGCTCTGTCAAACTCTCTCTCTCTCTCTCTCTCTCTCTCTCTCTCTCTCTCTCTCTCTCTGTCTCTCTCTCTCTCTCTCTCTCTCTCTCTCTCTCTCTCTCTCTCTCTCTCTCTCTCTCTCTCTCTCTCTCTCTCTCTCTCTCTCTCTCTCTCTCTCTCTCTCTCTCTCTCTCTCTCTCTCTCTCTCTCTCTCTCTCTCTCTCTCTCTCTCTCTCTCTCTCTCTCTCTCTCTCTCTCTGCATAGCTGGTTTTTCATCTGATCAATATTTGATGTGACCTAACCTTGCCCTTTTGTGCTCGTCCGAGTGGAACCAAAGGCTGATTTGCTTGGCAAGGCTGTGTTGGAGATCTGTGTTATTTTTGCCACAGTATTAGTATTCCTTTCCTCACGGGGGAAATTAAGCAGTTAGTCCCTTTTAAATAAAATTTGCTTTAAAAGGATGTGCATGTCCAGATTTGTCTCTGTTGTGAAATTGTCACACTTTGTTGCAAGTGTTCATCTTTAATTTTATATGCCACAGTTCTCACTTTTACTCATGGACACTTAAATAAAGTGTTGCGTTAACTTGATAATCTGAATGAATGAATAAATGAAGGAATGAGTACAGCAACATTCTCCACCCTTGTTAGGGGGCATGAGGCTCATTTGGAGGATGATGATGAGGGTGAAGATGATGATCATGATGATGAATTACTAAAGTAAGTTTCTTTGATCATGTAGGCCTGATGCTTTAGAGTAAAACTATTTATGATCATGATACACTGGCAGCATATGTGAAATCCATCAACACTTCAATGTGTTTTGACTTCATGTATTTATTATTTTTTACTGAATATGTTGCCAGTTTATCATGATATCATTTCATTACTTTTAAAGGCTTCATCTGTTTACTTCTTTTACTGAACATGTCGTCTCTTTCCTCTTTCTTGAAAACGTCTCGTCTCGCTGCTTTATTAAAATGTTGTAGTTGAATACAACAGCTTAAATAATCTGTATTGTTACTTTGACATTTACAGTTTTCTATAGTTCTTCTGCATTTAATCCAGGTCTGTTTGTGTGATGCATGTTTTCTGCTAGTGCTGTTTGTGAAACAAGCGTCAGATAAAACCACTATTAACATCTTGTTAAAGTCCTCAAGTGATATTTATTAGTAACATAACTGGCACAAATGATTAGCATCTAACTGCGTATCTGATTTGTCTCAGCATGAAAAGCTCCACCATGAGGCCTAAAGTCCCACCACCACTTCCACCAAAGGCGAGTATCTGAATATAATCATCTTCATTGGCATCTAATAATAAATCCCTATTAGTGAAGAAATGGATACAGAAAATACAGATATATTATGGGATTTGTTGCTTGTTGAAACCGTGTATCATCAATAACAACATGAAAAGAGATAAAACCCCAAACGAGGGTCTCGTTTTAGACATCCATCACGCACCACTGATGTAAAATTAGCAGTTTATTCTGAGAAACAAAGTTCAGTTTATCACAACCACCTCAAGCTTATTGGAAATCAGTGAACAGTCTCTACACTTTTTCTCCATCCACAGTAATCACAGTATCGATCCAAACAAAGCTGTTACCATGATGCTAATTTTATTCTACCTCTTCCAGCCCAAGTCCAGCCCCGGATCACATCGAAGCCCTTCTGCCGATCACGACAACCATCACGGCACTATTAAACGATGCCCGGGGAGCGAGAGTCCGGCTCGATCTGCAAACGTCCCCCCTCGACCTCCGCCTCCTCGACTGCCCGCTCACAAGCTCAGCAGTTTAGGTAATGAGACCAATCAGGAGGAGCGTTGCCTGTGGGAAGCCCAGTGGGATGCTGGGATATGTAGTCAGTTCGACGAGAGGCCGCGGGTCTCGTTTGAAGATGAGGGTGATGAGGAAGGAGACAGTAAGACGGGTCCCTCCCGTAGAGATCCATAAACTTAGTTCGACCCCATTCACTAGATGTCCTTTCACCCCAATAGTTAAAGCTAAAGCGCTGTTGATCGTCCCATTGTCCTTTCACTCATCTCTGAAAGAAATGCCATCAATGGTAAAAAAGTGTCACACCCACCCAAAGACGTCATGAGTCATCCGCTCCACCCATGTAATCTTTTCCCCATCAGATGATTGTTCTCCTGTCATTGGTGTCATTGTTTTTGATTGACTCATTCTGCTTTAGTTTCTATTGAGTAATAATATGGTTTCTGTGAATGTCTTTATTAGATGTATGACATATTCATCATATGTTTATAGTTATATAGGCACTCGTTAAATAGGTTTTTAATAAGACTGAGACTCTTTTATTCACCCACAGGTAATGGTATTGGCCCGTCTGAACGTTCTCCCTCATCAGAGAGACAGTCCACAATGCCCCCTGCTGTTCCTATACCAAAAGACAAGAAAGATTTTCCAGTACGGCATGTTTCTATTGAGTTTAAACAGCTGTAATGTTTATTTATCTGTCAATTGTTTTACAGAACTGAAATAGAGTTTGTATTATTTAAGAATGATTAATTCTCTCTGATTTAGCTTTAACTTTTCATTTGTTTTTTTTTACACAGAAACCCATCAGCAATGGTCTCCCTCCAACTCCAAAAGTTCATGTAAGTTGAGATCAAACTTTTCCTTATTGATGTATATTAGAGGTGTCACAAAATACCAGTATTGACAATAACCCGCATACAAGAGTGTAATAATTTTACACAAACTGTAATATTGTGAATAATTCAGCACATGTTTAAATGTTTTGCCTTAAGAGCCACAGTGGTTACAAAATCTCTCTCTCTCTCTCTCTCTCTCTCTCTCTCTCTCTCTCTCTCTCTCTCTCTCTCTCTCTCTCTCTCTCTGTCTCTCTCTCTCTCTCTCTCTCTCTCTCTCTCTCTCTCTCTCTCTGTCTCTCTCTCTCTGTCTCTCTCTCTCTCTCTCTGTCTCTCTCTCTCTCTCTCTCTCTCTCTCTCTGTCTCTCTCTCTCTCTCTCTCTCTCTCTCTCTCTCTCTCTCTCTCTCTGTCTCTCTCTCTCTCCTCTCTGTCTCTCTCTCCTCCTCTCTCCTCTCTCTCTCTCTCCTCTCTCTCCTCTCTCTCTCTCTCTCTCTCTCTCACCCTCTCTCTCTCTCTCTCTCTCCTCTCTCTCTCTCCTCTCTCCTCTCTCTGTCTCTCTCTCTCTGTCTCTCTCTCTCTCTCTCTGTCTCTCTCTCTGTATGTCTCTCTCTCTGTCTCTGTCTCTGTGTCTCTCACTCTCTCTCTCTCTCTCTCTCTCTCTCTCTGTCTCTCTCTGTATCTCTCTCTGTCTCTATTTTACTAAGAGCATCATTTAATCATCTAATACCAATATCACACGTGTTGTAAAAATCTGATATTGTGACAGCCTAAATACACAGAGAAATTAGAATTGTAATCTGGCTTCGTCTGAGTTCATTTGCTCATTCTATGTGTTTAGATGGGAGCATGTTTCTCTAAAGTCTTTAATGGATGTCCATTGAAAATACACTGTGCTACGTCTTGGATCAACCCCGACACGAGAGGTGAGCTCAGTTATAATAGATGACATCAAGAGAATATTCATGACAGAAGATCTCAATATATCTGCTATTGAATTACAGACCAGTATCTGATATTTGGAGCAGAGGAGGGTATTTACACGTTAAATCTTAATGAGCTTCACGAGACGTCCATGGAGCAGGTATGATATTAGTTAAAGTTTAGTTCAACTACAGTCATTTCTGTTTAGTGCAATAGAATACAAAAACCATGTCATGAAAAGTGAAATTGTTTCCAGCATTTTTAAAACCTTGTGTGAATGTAAACTCATTTGCTCTCATTATATTGTGAACAGAAAAATCAACCATATGTGTGTTATGCAACATTACAAATGACTTTTCTCTGTATGTATATAGTGTCTTAGTGTGACATGCTTATTTTTTCTCAGCTTTTCCCCCGGAGATGTACTTGGCTGTATGTCATGAGCAACACTCTGTTATCAATATCCGGTGAGCTCTGCTTTAAAAACGGCACAACAAATCAGATTTAGCTTTAAAGTCTCTGTGAAATGTTTATTTGACCCTGTTGTTAATATCGTATAAAATTGTGTTTCCTCAGGAAAAGCATGTCATTTGTACTCTCACAGTCTTGTGGGCTTGTTCGAACATGCTCGACAAATGCAGAAGCTTCCTGTTGCCATACCAACACACAAACTACCTGACAGAATAATTCCCAGGTAAAGATTTCCATCTCCGTTTGTTGTGCGAGTTTGACCCACAGCTACCTGTGCAATAAAGGATTTTAATGCTTAGCGTGAAGGTGAAGAACCAGGTGTGTTTAATCATATAGTGAGTGGTTTTAAATTTGTTTCAGGAAATTCTCTGTGTCCAATAAGATCCCCGAAACAAAAGGGTGTCAAAAGTGTTGTGTAGGTGAGTGCTTCCCCCCTAATTTCTTTACTTTCTTAATGTTATTTTTTTGCACACCAGAATCCAATATTTAGATAGAAATCTATATACTTTTAACCGTTTACATGTACTATAATACTATACTTAGAATGCTTAAGAAAATATCTTCTGTGTGTCGAGAAAATCACCATTATTTTATGTGACCTTCACCTTGATATTATAACAGTTGTGTTGGTCATCATACACACATCCCATAATGTCAGTGTAACTGCTTGAGTGATGTAGCGGCATGTAAAGTATTATTCTTCCATGTTTTTTTCTCAGTGAGGAATCCATATACGGGTCACAAGTACTTGTGTGGTGCCTTCCAGTCCAGTATCGTTCTGTTCGAGTGGGTGGAGCCCATGCAGAAGTTTATGTTGGTCAAGGTGTGTTCAATAGTCCTCGTCATGCTTTTCTCAATCACCAACACAAAAAATATACTCCTTTAGGAGGCTTATTCTCCTTAAGGGGAAACATACATCACCTCCTTCATATGATAGATGGATAAAATAAATTCTTTTGTCTGTAAAGTTGGAAAAAATTTGTTTTTTATTAAAAGGGTCTTTAAATACCTTTTATAAAACATTAAAAAACAATTATATTGATACTATTGATCTGTCACTTGAAGATGCAGAAGAGGGTTAACCTTTTCTTTTTATTATTTATTTATTTTATTTTATTTTTTATTATTATTTTTTTTGTTCTCTCTTTGTACATTTATTGTATCATTTAATAACTACATTTACAGTATTATTGTTACTTGTACTTGTTTATGTTGTGTAATTAGGGGGATTGGGATGAAAAGCAGAACTGTGGATTACAAATTTTTGTATATATAAGATCTTGTATCTGCACAAAATGTCAATAAATATATTTGGGGAAAAAATATATACTTCTTCAAGCTGAAATCACTGACGTTCCACTTAAAGGCATTTCTAAATGAGTCAGTGACTCTGTGACTGTCTTTTCTCCCCCTGCAGAACATAGACTTTCCCCTGCCGTGTCCGCTGGAAGTGTTTGAAATGCTGGTGGTTCCAGAGCATCAGTATCCTCTCATCTGTATAGCCGTGAGTAAAGGGACGGAGCTGCATCAGGTGGTTCGCTTCGAGACCTTCAACCCAAACTCTACCTCCAACTGGTTCACTAATTCTGGTGTGTGCTATAAACCAACATACTGTCACTGCTTTAAAAGCTTACGCGAAATAATTCATTTATATTTAAAATTCAGAATCTTGACAATTTTAGGAATTGTTGTTTCAGACACCCCACAGAGTTGTGTAATCCATGTGACCCAGCTGGAGAGGGATACGATTTTAGTCTGCTTAGATCGTAAGTACACAATTAGCTTTTAATATTTTGCATAGCAGTGTAGATATAATTCAGCTATCTTTTTCTCTTTTTGCTCCAGGGTGCATTAAAATTGTCAATTTGCAAGGCAGGTTAAAATCCAGTCGAAAACTTTCTGCAGAATTGACTTTTAACTTCCAGATTGAAGCGATAGGTATGAGACACTAAAACATGAATCTCAAGTTGTCTCTAAGCATTAATCAGTTTGATTATAGATATTTGGACAAAATGTTTTGTATTGGTAATATACAATATCTCATATCCCTTTTAGTTTGCCTACAAGACAGCGTGTTGGCCTTCTGGAGACATGGCATGCAAGGACGCAGTTTCAAATCTAGTGAGGCAAGTTCTCCCCGAATGTATATTGAATCATCTGATTATATTTGACTAAAGCCCTGATGATAGAGTCCAGACATCTATGTAGTCTGTGCATGAATTATCTGTTTTTAAAAAAGTGGACACATATATGTGACAGATAAGAACACATTTTTGAGATGCAACATACTTTGTAGGATTTGTGTGAATTAAAATACACAAACCAGAAGCAATAATACCCAACAAATGAAGAAGAGATGACCCTTCAAAGAATATAAATCTGTGTGAAATTCTCATTAATTTTAATTTATGAGGAATATGGACTGTTATGAATGTGACAATTCTGAAAACAGCACATTAAAAATGTGATTTAAACATAAACATATGTGTAAAAAAAACTTCTCACATGAGGATTTAAACCACCAAATATTGACATCTGAACTAACAGTATGGTGAAAAATATTTTCCCTGGTAAGGCATGGACTTGCCCATTGACAGACAGTACGTACCGTTTTAATCACATCATTCTGTGCATGTTATTTCAGATTACACAAGAGATTTCCGACAACTCGAGAATGTTTAGGCTGCTGGGTTCAGACAGGTGAGAAGAAGCGAAACAATCATCACTAGTAAGCTGAATAATCGCTGAAAAGGTTTGTTGTTATTTACTGCAAGCCGTGACGGGACATTTCACATTAAGGTTGTTTTGTGTTTGTGTTTATAGAGTGGTGGTTTTGGAGAGTCGGCCAACAGACAATCCCACAGCACACAGTAATCTCTACATCCTCGCAGGCCATGAAAACAGCTACTAAACACGTGATGATTGATCTGGGGACTAAAACACTACATGCAGGAATGCAATATTAGGAAAGGTTTTGGTTTTATGCGACCCAACAACAACAATCAGCTGTCTGTGTGTCAGAGGAACTGAAATGACTAAAGATCGCACAGCAGAAAAACTCAGAGAACAGACGGGTTATTACCGCATGTTATACTACAGTATGCACTTTCACCCATAACTGTTATAGAAGCCTCACGTTTGGCTTCTCGCAGTTCTTTTAAAGGTTTTAATTTATTTGACCTGAAACACACACATGTAAACACATGCTCATTTGGTTTTAAATCTATTCAAGGTTTTTAGCCGCTATACTCAATCAACGCTAACCACACAAGTGCTTTAAGACTCGTATTTAATTCATGTACATACAGACATAGTATTGTTGTACGCTTTGTATTGGTTGTGTAGATATGTGTTGTACAGGTTTGTGACAGCATTAGCTGTTGTAAAGAGGACTGTGACAGGATGGGTACGACTACAAGTGACCTCTAGGGCAGATGATATAGTTTGTTTTATGCAATAATTGAAGAATCACAAAGCTGAAGTGCCCATCTTTTTAAGACTTGATTGTTTTATTTTGTTCGTTTTATATTACACAATCTAATCTTTTTATATAAAGCCAAATGCTGTTTTTATTAAACTAATTTTAATTCAGTGGCCCTTGTATGTGTTTTTAACTCTAAAATTTGCACAATGTTATTCAAATGTTTGTGTGTATGTAAGTGTTTGTCTTAAACCTTGTAGATAAGATCATTTATAGATATATACACATTTTCTGTAAATGTGTATACAAGTGTAACTCTAAGAAGCAATAAATCATTAAGGTGTTTTTACATCATTTTGAAAGGAAATCCACAGGTTTGTCCTGTGCATCACATCACTGAATCTGTATGTCTGTAAACACTATTTACAAGACAATGGAACAATGATGATGATGATGATGATGATGCTGTAAAACCTTCAGCAACATGGTGTTATGTGTAAGGAAAATCCATCACAAAAAAATACTTTTCGTTTTCTTCTTTATTTGTGATTTAAAAGTTAATACATTGATGAAACACATTTTATTATGTGTTTATGTTTTGTATATATTGTAAAATAAAATCACTTGGTTTTCATAATGATATGTCTAGCGTGCGTTACTACTACAACTAATAATAATAATGATGAGCAAGCATTGATAAATGAAAAATAAATGAAAATGTGAAAAGTAAAATGAAACATGCGTGACACGACGCTCACACTCGGAACGTGACTTTTATTTTAAAATATTGTACTGCGCATAATAAAAGCTTCACGCTCGTCAATCATGGCCGCTTCCAGTGTTTTCAAAGCAGGACTTTTCAATCACAAAGTTGCAATCGTTACTGGTGGAGGAACTGGAATAGGAAAAGCTATTACATCTGAGCTCCTACAGTTAGGTATAAATTTACAGAGATTTTTCATGTTTTGACTTTAAACTGCATACAAATCTCTCACAATGAACTTTAGTCCAGATATTGAGCAACACCACTGCGTTACTCTTTATTATTGATATATCATTTATTTATCAATGACCTGTTGTTGTGTTTTTTCCTATTGTGTATTAATGTGTAGATGCATTAATTATTTCTATTTAAAGCATCATGAATGCACAGCTTATTTTTGTGTCACGTGTCGTTCATGCTTTAGGATGCAGTGTCGTCATATCATCAAGAAAGCTTGAGCGTTTGACGTCAGCAGCTGAAGATCTTACGCAGAAAATACCTCCATCCAGTCCTGCTAAAGTGACACCTATACAGTGCAACATCAGAAATGAAGAAGAGGTGATGATCCTGTACATCTACATGTATATTTCCATTTTTAAATAGATATTTTTCTGATTTCTGGACTTTATCAATAGGGCTTTAGTAAAATAGGAACAGATGATTTAATATATTGGCAATAAATACATTCTGTAAGAATTTATATATCAAATTTGGACTGAAAATGTCACAGTCACTGCTCTACTTTTAGATTATAATGTGGAGAGATAGCAGATATAACTTAGTGGCATATGTCTCATTTATGACAGGTGAAAAACTTGATGGCATCCACTCTGAAGCTTCACGGCAGGATTGACTTCTTGGTAAATAATGGAGGTGGACAGTTTTCCAGTCCGGTGAACATGATGAGCGCTAAAGGCTGGAAGGCTGTGATTGACACCAACCTCACCGGAACGTTCTTATGCTGCAGAGAAGGTTCGACTACATGCCTAGTTGAATTATCGACAGATTATGAATGTCTAGAAGTCGCTATTTAATTTGATTGTATGTATTTATTTTAGGCAATAAACTGAATTATTACAATTCTGCATTCAAATATGAAAACTTTTATTGCACGCCTAATATTAATCTTTGCTCTTTATTTTCAGCATACAGTGCATGGATGAAAGACCATGGAGGAGTTATTGTTAACATCATTGCTGACATGTGGAAAGGCTTTCCCGGAATGGCGTGAGTCAATTATTTAATGATACGTTGTTTTTGAATATTGTGTACATTGGTCAATTCTGTTCATTTCAATAGCAAACGCAACCTAATGATGTACGTGTAATCTTTAAGATAAAGATTTGCTATATAAAGTGAATTTATTGTAGCAATATAACATTGTGATAAACGTCTGGGCACTTGCAGTCACACAGGAGCCGCCCGAGCAGCTGTAGATAATCTGACCAAGAGTCTGGCCATCGAGTGGGCTGTCAGTGGGGTTCGCATCAACTCTGTCGCACCGGTTAGTGCTCATCTGGAAACATTTTTAAGGCCTAAATATTGAGTTGTGAGAAGGATGCTTTTCCTAAAAATCCTGAAATCGTTTGATAGTATGTAGACTGTAAAAGTACAATCAAAAGCATTCTTATTATTACTTAAGAAAGATCGTGTGTGTTTCTGTGTTTGTTTGTTTTTTAATGTAGGGAACAATCATCTCCAAAACTGCCATGGAAAACTATAAAGAATTTGGTAGCAGTTTATTTAAAATGTCAGTGCCCTTCAATGCGGCTCAAAGACTTGGTGTTCCTGAGGAGGTGAGTGTTAGAATAATCATTTTAAAATACATGATCATAATTTAATTGGTTTTATTGTAAAAGAACCTCATAATTTATCTTTAACTATTACACAAACTCATAACCTAAACACAAACACACAATAAGCTGCTGCGTGTTTTTAATACACCACTAGGTGGCAGCTGTTACCAGTTTGAAATATTCTGTATTTTATTTTATCATCTTTCTACCTAAACAAGTAAAAAAGGTTTAGCTGCCACAGTCATAAATGAATGCTTTTACATGTAGTATTGTAACAAGAATTGTTGTGTGTGCTGTATAACATACTAATGCAAAAAGCAAATGATCAACTATCTGCTCTGATCCATTTTTATAATTATATAATTTAATATCATATATACCATAAATTGTTATATATTATATAACATATAATATTTAACCAAATGTGTACCAAATATGAATGTTTGCTTTATTTCATCAGATATCTCCAGCCGTGTGTTTCTTGCTGTCTCCAGCTGCATCTTACATTACTGGAGCCACACTGAAGGTGGATGCAGGACAGAGTCTCTATCACTCCTTATGGGAGATTCCAGGTACCCACTGTCAGTCCTGTACACCAGAGCTTTTGTGTTGTCTTCAGACCCTAAAAACCCTTTCAGCTATTCAAACTTTTCATTTTGTGCTTCAACACCCTTCAGTCAGGATGTCATGCTTTTTGTTTGTTTGTTTCTTCGATCAGACCACAGTGCTTGGCCGCAGCCCCCAGAGGGAGAAAATACAGACATTTTAAGGAAAATTATGGACGAGACCAAATCTAAACTGTGATTTAAACTGACTGACTGTGTTAAACAGCTGGGACGACTACAAATATATTTTTGTTTGTTTTTCATTACAACACACAGTGATGCTCAGTGAATGTCAGCATAATTTTACTTTAACATAATTTCCAAGAGACTTGAATTTAATACATATGTATATACATGTACATAGTAAAACAGAGTATATACACATAGTAATGTTTTGTATCAGGATGCATATAACACACTTGAAATAAGTAAAACAAATACAAAACATTCTGTTTTGCTTTATTTTGCATTATTCACCTTACATGGTACAATGGTGTTAATATATGATTTGCATGATATTTGCTTGGTAATCTATTGTGCTATTGTGAATACAAAACTCTAATTGTACAATGGTCCTTTTAGTTAGTCTTCCAGTATTAACAGCTTTATTTATTTATATCTAGCAGGTGTTTTTTATACAAAACCACTTGCATGAGTGAGAGTTAAGACATCCAAAAATATCAGTCTATACGTGAGTTATCGGTTTATATACACGTGTTATGCATGTGACACACGTTTCTGACAGACAACATACTTTGTAGGATTTCTGTGAATTAAAATACAGAAACCAAAAGCAATAATACCAAACAATAAAGAAGAGATGACTCTTCAAAAACATCAAATATATATTTTATTTTACTTTCCACGTGCACTTTTTGAGAATTATGGACTGTTATGATAAAAAAAAATTTTTTTCATGGTTAGGTTGACATTTGCATTGAATTGCTCTGCTAGGTTCCAGACACATGGGATTTAGGATATTTCCCACCTCAACTCGGTAATAATATGTGGAACGGCGCTCGTTTAACGTCACAGTGATAATTACGTTTGATGTTATTAAATGCAGGCGTTATATTCGTGGTTTGATGTAAAGCAAAATATCCAAAATCTGAGTCTGAAACGCATATTTGTCAATTATCATGTAAATTCGGACTCCCTGCGGTTGCCGGGCAGAGCCCAGCGTGAAGTGCGCATGCGCGCGCCCCTCTGATTGGCTTTAGATTTGTATTCAGCGGTCAGAGGGGGATGCGCTTCATCCGGTGGGGCAGTGTCCGAAAAATAAACCCAACCATGCATCGAAACACGTGGTGAAGCCGTGCAAAACGACACATTGTGTAGATTAACACAGCGACATGCATTTTCTGCGATCAACGCAAGGTAAGTCCGCGCATTTCTCAGTAATCTTCAGAAGATAAAGAGCAGATAGTAAACATGGGGCTGTGACGTCAGAACCGGGTCCAGATGCTAATGCGATGTAATGGCATTCAAAGTAATGTATGTGACATGCGATGGTGCTCGTTTCCCCCATACTAGACACCATCATCTCTATTGATAGGATCATACTGACGTCATACAGCATCTTATAAGGATGAGTGAAGGTGCATGTGGAGACAGCAGGAGTCTGGAGCTGGAGGGTGTCGTCACTGCAGAGGAAACCCCTGTGAACACACTGCAGAGGTTAACTGAGGATGAAGGAACCACCACACGAAGAAAGAAGAAGAAGAAGAAGAAAGAGATCATCTATCGCTCTGATCTGGAGGTTGAGGATGCTGGAGAAGGAACCTCAGCAGATGCAGATGGATCCTTCAATTCTCCGTTTGAAGAAGGTGAAGGCATGATATTTACACTGATGCTTGTATACATTTCATTCATTGAGTGTTTTTTGACTGTGTTAGTCACTGAATGAAGCAATGGCTCATATCACATATGCAGTCTCCTAGATTATTTATGGACAATTTATAAGCGTATTTCATTCCCTTACGAAAAAACACATGAATTTCACATTTTTTCCATGTGCAAAAACACATGAAACGTGTGGTTTTGGATCACTTTGGTGTGGATAAAAGCATGAAATATATCATCACATGTTGATAACATATCACCACGTTTCACATGTAATCCCTTTTCGGTAAAGTGTTTACATGGAATTCACACAAAAGTATTCCAGGCATCTTAATTTAATATTTTGAGATTATTGCTATTGTCTCCTAATATTTGTAAGTCGCTTTGGATAAAAGCGTCAGCTAAATGCCTAAATCTAAATGTAAATGAATACAATACAATAATTATCTGCTTCGTCAGCTAGCAAATGTGTTACTTTGAAAGCCAACTTGAAGGCTTTGTTGATGAGTAAAGTGATATTTTGGGCTTTTGCCTTTATGTAGGACAGTAGAGAGAGACAGGAAGTGATGGGGAGGAGAGAGGGCAGCAGAACTGCGTAATGATCACAAGCGAACTAACTGTTTCCTCAAATGTATTCCCATTTACAGATGAGCAGGACATACCCCCTGACAGCCGCTTCGTGACCCTGACGGGCACCATCACGCGAGGAAAGCGTAAAGGCCAAATGGTGGACATCTACATGACCCTTACGGACAAAGAGCTGAGAGAAATGGCGCGATCCAAAGAGCGTCTGGATGCGGAGTGCGACGAGCTCGCCGAAGCTAAGCAAAAGCCCTGCTCGCTGGGGGTCAGCCAGGGTCCTCATGTTCTCCTCTGGAGCCTCTCCTGCTCTCCGTTCATCTTCCTTCTCTCCTTCATCACGTCATTTTACTACGGAACGCTCACCTGGTACAACGTCTTCCTGGTTTACAATGAGGAACGCAGCTTTCTGCACAAGATCACAGTGTGTCCTCTGCTCATCTTGTTGTATCCGGTGTTGATCGTGGTGTTGTGTGTTTGTATGGGGGTGTACGCTGCTGTGAACCAGCTCTCGTGGGTGTTTGGTGAATGGTGGCTGGCGGTGAGGGATCTTGAGAAGGGTTTCTGTGGGTGGATGTGTGGGAAACTGGGCTTGGAGGATTGTGCTCCATATAATGTGGTTGAGCTGCTGGATTCTGACACGCTTTCTGGGACACTACAGGGAAAGAAGATGGAAGATGTTGAGCAGACTTCATCTATGTGAACTGACAAATGTGGAATATGATTTTATGATTAAAGAAATACAAGTCATCTGTGACACACTGACTGCTACAGAAAATCTCCTGCACTGTGATTGGATGGCAAAAAGTTTTCAAGTTTTTCACAAAGTTAAACATTTTTCTCTCTGTGACTGAGTGGCTGGTGTTTTTTCCATTGCAAACAACTAAAAAGGCCGCGGGACAAAACGATCCGGTGGATACACAGCCTTACACCATAGACTTTTACTGTAAATGTTTTCTGATGTCACAGATGTGTCAAAACATCATCAGTCTTCAGTTTGTAGATATGCTGGAAAAATGTGTGTGATTTTTAGTTTGAAGTAAAGGACCAGTTGTTTTCCAATATAAACACAAAAGAAGGGATAACAATGAATTGTAGGGTCATAATTCTCCATCAACCACTGACAAAGTCAATACAGTAAAAACAAGGATTATTGGCAAAAGTTGTCTTCACTTAAGTTGTCATAACCTTTACACAAAACATTGTGTCATAAGCGGAAATATTTGAAGTGTTAATATTTCATGCATTCTTGTCACGTAGTTTCAACAACTTATCTGTCTCTGTCAGAATGTGATTCATTACAGATACTTGAATACCATCTGTACTGTTCTTTTGGTCAAATGATAATTTGGTTGACAAGGACAGAAGTGAGCTTGATTCAAGTAACATTTGAAAGTCAATGTAGACTCATCAAGCGTCAGAGGAATTACTGTTGTATTATAATCTGTCCCAAATCACAGACGTATTGTGTTAGTATTGAAAACCGTGTGGTGCTTTGTGTTTTTACAGGTATAACAATGGTGCTCGCTGAGGATCTCAGCCATTAAAAACCACTAAAGACACTAAAGTTTCACATTAAAGACTTTGGCTCAGTTACAAAGAACTTAGTGTACATGGGCATCATCTTCCATTTTGTAACAGGAAATTCACAGATTTTTGAACGTGTACTTTCGGTGGTATGGTATCAGATTTTTAGTGCATCTGAGGAATTACAACATAAACAACTGGATCTGGAATGACCAAATATGTTACTCAAGCATTTGAGCTAAAACATCTTGTATAATTCTGAGATGTGTATTTATTAGAAGTTCTTAAATGATATTGTATTAATTCTGCATGTGAGCAGGTTTAAGGTAAATCACCTTTTTAGTAATTGCAATCATTCACAATGTATTACTTTTGTATAAATTTGATAACTGTTGTGTTTTATATTTGACATCAACACTACTGTAGACAATAAAAGATCTTGATGGTCCAGCCTTAAACTTACACAACAACACTTGAATAAAATTGACTGTTTTTTTCTGTAAACATGGTTTAAAAGCACAAACTTTGTTGTTATAGCATGAACTTTAAGTTTTGTTTGCACACTTGTCTTAAGTTATTTGCTCAAGGTGTGTACCGTTCATTATCAACTGTTTCTAATAAAGGTTTCCTATTCCATTAAAAATTCTTCATTTGTTGGGTATTATTGCTTCTGGTTTGTGTATTTTACTTCACAGAAATCCTCCAGAAGTATGTTTCCTCTCAAAAACATGTGTTCTTTATATGTATATTATGATTTTTTTAAATAGATAACTTGAGTCTGGAGTCTATTAACAGGACTTTAGTAAAATATAAACAGATGATTCAATATATTGATAATAAATACATTCTGTGAGATTTTATATTTTGCAAATGTCACATGGCCAGGATATAATTTTACATTAATAATGATTAAATCATAGTCAACACCCAGCTTTAAGGGCGTGCATTGTGTTTTTATATAATTACCAAACCCTCTTAGTCATCTGCATTATTTTAATCCAAACAAAAGGGAAAAACAGCTTTAAATTCTGGGGACTTTCCTTAACATGTCCAAATCAGACAATCAGAAGTAATAAGGCAAAAATTAAATAGTTCTCGCTCCAAGTAACTAAATAATCTCGCGGTATTATGACGCAAAAGGGGCGGTTCTTTGCAAAGGGGGGAGGGGCTTAATACATTTCTCAGTAACTTTAGTGTTTAATACTTTCTTTTTTCTTTCATAAGGGCCACCGACCACCGAAGATGGAGACATGGTAAATACTACATCAGAAATACTACAGCGGCTTTATAACTTGTCTGTACGTCGTCGTGTACGTGTTTTGTCTTTCCGTCATTTCCGCATTTGGTTACTTTCCTCTCTCTTTCTTTTTCGTCAACTCTCTGTTAACTTCTCTTTACTGAACACTTGACGATGTCATTGGGATTTTAAACTGGTCTTTCATATTTGACTATTTGCCAGTCATGCATGACGTCTCTATCTGTGCTTCCCATCTCCGAGCAGAAATGTAAACATTACGTGTGACGTCAATTCCGCGGTTAATACTTTGATGTTTTTTTTTGATGTGGTTAGTTCATATTAAATGATCAGGTCATAAAACTCCTGTGGGAGATTGTTTGACATTCTCGTAAAGTTTTATGCTTTAGCTCATGGAATCCCCCTTGACTGATGGGTTTAGGTTTCACTTTTGCTATTAGCTCAGATGAAAGATTTTGACCTGAAATTATACTTAAATGGGTTTTAGTTTTGGGAAATGGATTTATTGGAAAATGGATTGGATTGAATGGTACTCAGCAGATGGTCCATTTGTAATCCTGTCATCAGCAGGATTTGATTTAAAAAATAATTAAAATAATTTTGTATTATAAAAATATTTTTAATATGAAAAGCAAATTCTGCCCTTATACTCATATACTGAAAACCTCATGGTAAGGTTGACATTTGCATGAAAAACCCCTAACATAAAATATGCAAAATGAATGTAAACATCAGCATAAATAAACCCATATATTGGGGATTTCCAATTTTTAATCAAAGTTAGTTTCCTTATGGTTTCATTATGTGTTTTCATCAGCTTTCCCAGAGAGGATCCTCTCTACAGGCACTATGACTCGAGCTTGTGGCCTTCTGGTAAAAGAGTAATAAATGTAAATAAATCTCTTATTCATCTGCCATGTGTTCTCATTCACTGTACATGTATATTTATCTCTGTTTGTTTCTTTGCAGGTGTAAATCTGGAGTGGCTGTTGATCTCTACAAGAATGTGATGAATAAGGCTACAAAGGCCTTTCCATTATTAAAATGCATATATCCCTAAATACAATTTTTATAAGATAAATAAAAAATAAAAAAAATGTTTGGCTCAACTAAACCCTGGGAAACAAGTTTTGTAAAAATGTGTAAAACATCTCTCTCCGGACTCAAACAGTAAGCTGTGATGTAGAAAATGTGTACAGAATCATACAGTGAAATGGCGGATGGATTTTCTCTAATAATTAACAATGTGACGGCATCTCTCAGTAAAGAGGAGTGTAAGACCCTGCAGTATCTGTGTACAGATTTGTTCACCAACAGTTGTGTGGAGGATTTGAGAGGAGCTTTGCTGGATTTTGCTAAACAGAATCAGACGGGTCCGTCGCAGACAGGTGACGCGTTACTGATTGAATTAATGTTTCGACTGAAACGCTTTGATATCTTGAAGAAAGTTCTCGGCAAAAACAGGCAACAGGTGGAAAATAATCTACAGAAGGAAAGTGTCCTCTCAGATTACAGGTCATTTGTCTTGTACTTATTTTACGTTTGTTATCTTATTGTTTGTTTTGGGAAAAAAGCATTCTGAACTGATTTCATCCATCTAGGGTTCTGATGGCAGATGTAAGTGAAAATCTGGCAAAAGAGGATTTACAATCCCTTATATTTCTCCTGAACAGCAAACTTCCCAAAGAAAGAATGAACAAAGCTACTGTAAGATGAAAGAGATTGTGTTTTTATTAAAACATTTAGTTTGGCATGTCATGACATTTTGTATTTGCGTTTCTAGAGTTTTCTGGATGTGCTGGTGGAATTGGAGAAGTTGGATGAAGTATCTTGTGATAAGTTAGAGCTGGTTGAACAGTGTTTCAGAAACATTCGCAGAATGGACCTCGTCAAAAGAATTCAGGCCTTCCAGAATAAAGGTCAGTCATTTCTGCAGAGATCTGGGAAAAATCTACATGCGTACACAACTAATTGAGAATGACACAAAATATCCACATTACTCATAAAACATACCTTGAATGTACTTTAAGTCACTTTAAAAAGCATCAACCAAATGTGTATTTTTAATAGATTTGCTTTGAAAACATGTTAAATACGTTTCATAAATGCTGTAACGAGGTTTGAGTTTAGACATTTTATTTCTAAACGTGTCATTTATCAGTTGCGGTCTTACAAGTTGCTATTTGTCATTTTTCGATTTCAAAGAACATCAGATCTAGTATAAGAGTCTAGTATATAAAAATAAAATCATAAAGTTTTTTATGACATCATTTTAAAAAAAAATCAGGTATTTATCTAGCACTGCAAAACATTGTAAACTTAGGAAAGCACTTCTTAGTACTATTGTTTGATGTGTCGCTTCATTGTCTCCTAATATTTGTAAGTCGCTTTGGATAAGAGCGTCAGTTAAAGGCCTAAATGTAAATGTATAATTTTCAGGTCAAAATGTACCACATGCGTCCCCTAAAGTTCCAAAGCAGAACTGCTCTAAAGTAAGACATGTCTGTATTTTTTGTATAAAAGAAATGATAATTGTTGTAATGTGTATGTAGTTAAGTCGTTTCTCCACATTTCTTTCAGTTTGTCCCCATGCGCCGTCAATGTCCTATTAACCCAGTCAAACAACCCCAATGCTACACTAAACGTGAGTGCTTTTGTATTTTGTCATTTTTATTAATAAATTGCTTTAATTTACGCTCTGTGATTAACATTGAAGATCATTCTTGTTTGTGTTTTTTTCTAGAGTTGAAAAATGTAAAGCTTTCAGTGCCTGAAACAGGAACACAACATGCACAGGTATGAATCCAGACTTGCTTTTCTGTTTTTTTCAGATTCGTGTGCAGGTTATAATCTGTATATTATTCTCTGTATGTGTGTTAGACTGGAGTGGAGGAATATCAGAGGAATCCTGAGCAGAAGGGTGTGTGTGTGCTCATTGACTGTGTTGGTGTTGATGGAGGTAAATGTGTGTGAATCAGAAAAAAAGTGTGTGAGAGAAAAATAAATTGTAGTCACTTTAAAAAGACCCTTTAACACATTTGGGCATCGTGTCATATGACATTATAATGATGAAGAACAGGAGACAGATTCACAGAAATGTTTTTAAAACAAAAAATAAGAATCTTTATATCTTAAATATTTTCTTAAGAACATCTTATGTGCTTGATATGTTAAATGATTTCAGCTTTCACATAATGCCGGGGATTGTTTGCTGTTAATTTGATTATGGAGGAAAATAAATAAAATTGTTAGTCTCTGTTACTTTTAACTGTCCGCAGTATTTCCATCTGAAACACAAACTATGCTAAATAATATACTATTAAAAGCAGTATTGTAATTCTCATAATGCTTTAATATTATTATCATATCAATATAAAATTCCTTATGACTTAACTAATCAGTCAGCAATCACAATTTTGATAACTTTCCAAAGATTAGTTGTCACATTTAAAACAAATAAATGAATAAAACATCTTACTTAGTTTTTCGTTTTTTCCTAAGATTAATCTTAAACTTTCTTAAGAAGTTATTTTCTGCAACACAAAATATTTGTAACTTCTTTTAAATTAGAAGAAATTTCTTCTTTACGAATGTTTTGTTTAATCCAGTGTCTACTTTGTCTTTTCAGAGATGTTGAATCAGACATTTAAGCATCTGGGTTTCACGGTCATCTTCCACTCTCACCTGTGTCTGAATGAAACCCTGAAGATTCTGGAAGATCTGACCCATCACAGACACCTCCACGGGGTGAACAGCTTCATCTGCTGTCTCATTAGCATAGGAACAGAAACTCATCTGTTAGCTAACGATTCTCACGGCTCAGGCATCAGACTGGAAGATCTCAAACAGCTCTTCAATCCAGTCCAGTGTCCCTCACTGGCCGGCAAACCCAAACTCTTCTTCACCCAGATCTACCGGACTACAGAGACCCAGAGACCCTCGATGGATGACAGATGTCTCGAGACAGATGGACCATCTCGTGGCTCCACTGAGGGTCTCAGAAATGTCCCGGTGTCTGCGGATGTGCTGTGGAGCGTGTGCACAACAGACGAGAAGCTTCTGGAATATTCTGCTCATCGCTCTGTTTATCTGCAGGCTTTAAGTTCTGCTCTGCTGAGGGGATGTGAGAGGTATAACCACACAAATACATATAGATATGTAGATACACACTGTTCTCAAATGTCTTATGGAGATCAGGGTTATCATTGAAATGTTCTTTTGTTTTCAGGAGGATGCATTTATTGGACGTCATGACCGAGGTTAACAGAGACGTATACAGTCACAATGAGCAGAATCCTGAAAAAACATATCATCCTAAACTCTCTCATACACTACGCAAGAAACTTTATATTTAACACTTCATCGACATGGCTCAACAAAACTATATAAGCTAAACATAGCTGTATACTGCCATGGTTTATTCTTCTTATTTATTAATGCCGCTTTACAAATGTATCCGTTTGTATTTAAGTTCATTTCTGAATCTGATGACTGAATCTGAATTCTTACTGAAAGATGTGTGGACTGAATTCTTTGTGAACTAAATGGACTGTTGTAATTTTAGTTTACAAAAGACTGTTTGTTTTGATAGATATTTAGTTGGTATCTGATTTGGTTGGCAGCTAGTTCTATAATACAGTAACTTGTACTTATGTCTCTGGTATTATAACTAACACAAATTATACTTGTTTAGTCATGGATTATATCTTATATATATATCTTCAATCTATATATGTAATTTGTAAATGATAATTTTATAATCTAACTATATGTACTCACAGTAAATCAACATAAAGTAAATTAACTGTGTAACTATGTCAAAGTTTTGAACAATCTTTAAAGATCCGTAACATGCATTGCATTATGGCATTCTGAATACATCAGTGATTAAAATACAGATATAGAAAACAGCATCCTGATGTGTTGACTGTCAAAACTGTTACTCTTTCCTTTGATAAAGGTAAAGCTTTGACTTGAAAGCAAACAGTTAAAAGCAAGCAAAATTCATACAACAAATGAATACCAGAACAACCATGCATGTGTGTTTTTACTGCATATAGAAGCACATTTTCTCATACACAAAGTGTATATGTCAATTAGCTAGTTTTCTTTAATTTTCAGGGATTTTAATGTGCTCAAGCCTATTGATGATGATAAAAATGTGGTAATTTGGCAACTCTTATGTTGTCTCAGGAGGAGCTCAAAATACATGTAAAAATATGATTATTTTTATATTGAAGTTGATCTTTAGAAAATGAAGTAATAGGAAATCCACCTTATATTTCACAGAACTGATCAAAGCTTCAAAATATCTAACCATAATGTTTTCTTAAAAAATAAAACCTTTTCAGGCTTTAGACAATATTGCATTTTACAAATCTGCTGCTGAATGTGAACATCATTGTGACCTTCAGCTCTGAATCACACAAATATCTATAGTCTCCTTATGAGGATATAAGAAAAGACAACAATAAAACTGTTTGTTTTTCTGTAGTTTTATTTAAAACACTTGTCATTTTACTGTTTTGTTCATTTTAACAGGTGTCAGTTTTCAAATCTAAAGAAGCTGGAAACTAACAGTTTCTTTCTTTAAAGTTCAATCATAGTATTTATTTATCAGCATGTTACTAAAATTATCATGTATAAAGATTGACATGAACAAAAAGTCAGAAACAAAGATGACAAGATAACAAACAGATAACAAAGAAATGGTCTTTCAGTGCACCTTTTTAATCCACTTTAGTTCATTCCATTAGAGATAAACCCTTACAAAAATGAAACACATAAAAAATGAAGTTTATTCAAGTGTACTAGAAGTATTCATTTAAAACATACTTTTTTTTACTAACAATTAGTTATTACCTTTCAACTAAAAATAAAGTGTATTTTATAAAGTATATTAATAGAAAAACAAAGTAGTTGTGTAATCAATGTTTACAACTGTTAGACTTTATAAACTATATTTCCTCTCAACTAGTATTACAATAGGACACTTACAAGTCTTCTGGTACTATAGTACAGAAGCCCTAAACCACAACATCAAAAAATGAAGAAAGAAAATATGCAAATTCATTCCTATTTTCCTATTCATTCATAAGTTCTAAAGATTTTCTTCTGCTTTTTCCTCTTCAAAAAAAATTTCTCTTCAAAATGTTTTTTATCTTCTAAATGTGGAAAAAAATTCTTCAAAAAAAGTTTTTTCATCTTTTTATTTTTTTTAACAAGAAACCTTTTTTTGAAGAGGAATGAAAAATCTTTTTAAGATAAAACTTTTTTTGAAGAGGAGAATCCTAAAGATTTTCTTGTCTTTTTCCTCTTTAAAATGTTTTTTTTTCATCTTCTCAAAAAAAAATTCAATTTTTAAAAATTCATCTTTCATTTTTCAAATATGTTTCAAATATTTTCCAAAAAATTGAAGATAAAAAGGAAAAAAATGTTAAAGATTTTTTTAAGATTAACATTAGTTCTCTTCAAAAAAAATTTTTTTCATCTTTAATATTTGACATTTTTGAAGAGGGGAAAAAATTTAGAAGATTAAATTTTTTTGGAAGATACTAAATGGTTCCTCTTTTGTCCCCTTCAAAAAACTATTTTTCATCTTTCAAATTTTTTTGAAGAGGAAAAAAATTGTTATAAGAGGACATTTTTTTTAAAGAAAAAAATTCAAAGCCCAAACAATGGCCTTATATTCATTCATAAGTTCTAAAGATTTTCTTCTGCTTTTTCCTCTTCAAAAAAGTTCTCTTCAAAATGTTTTTTATCTTCTAAATGTGGAAAAAAATATTTTGAAGATGAAATTTTTTTTTTTCTTCAAAAAGAATTATTTTCATTTTTTTTAACAAGAAACGTTTTTTGAAGAGGAATGAAAATATTTTTTTAAGATAAAACCTTTTTTTGAAGATGAGGAAAAAAATTTCAAGATAAAAAAAAATCCTATTTCTTTCCTCTATATTTGTTATCTTTCAAATAAAAAATTTGAAGAGGAAAAAAAATTTGAAGAGGAAATTTTTTTTGAAGATAAAAATGTTTTTTGAAGATAAAAATGTTTTTTGAAGATAAAAATTCAAGGCCGAAAGATTGACCTTATATTCATTCCTAAGTCCTAAAGATTTTCTTCTCTTTTTCCTCTTCAATTTTTTTTATCTTTCAACTTTCAAATTTTTTTGAAGAGAGGAAAAATGTTGAAGATAAGAATAATGTTAAAAATGAGAAAAAAATTAAGATGAAAAAAAAATATTTTGAAGATAATTTTTTTAAGAAAAAACATTTTTGTTTGAAAATTTAAAATAAATGTTGAAGTTAAAAAATTATTTAAAGATAAAAATTATTTTTAAAAGGAAAAGAGAAGAACATCTTTAGGATTTAGGCTCCAGGAAGGAATATAAGGACATTTTTTCCTTCACTATGATGCGGTTAAGGGATTTCTTACTATAGTACTTACTACATTAAGTAAACTTAAAAATATATATACTTGAAGTATACTTAACGAATTGACGTCAGTGTTAATAATTAAACCTCTCACAACATTATTCTGGAAAAGGTTCAGACAGCTCAGTTCTGGTGTATTACAGGTTTGATCTTAGCAGTAGTGTGGGAATATTTACCATGTCCTGTTAATACAAACATGGCCATTCTATAATAATATTTATTGTTAAATTGACGAAATGTGATGAAAACATTTCTAACACCATTCCTGTTACAGGACATCATCTGAAATTGCTCTTGCGGTTGTTGTTTCTTACTGAACGTGCTGGTAACTACAACTGTAGCTAATAGTGATGTGTGATATGAGACTGAAATCACTTAAAGGTCTTTAAACTGAAAGCATTTAACAACAAGAACTCAAAGCCTCACTGGCATGTTCAGTGAAACTACATGACAATAAAGAAATGTCATCTATCTTCTTTTAAAGTATACTGGCTCAGTGTCAGGTCATGATTATCATTGGTGATGTAATTCTCAAATGAAGAAATCAGAGAAACGGCCTTTAAATTGAACAAGCACCAGTAGTTATGATTTCATGATTACTCTGCCTTCTTCTTCTTCTTCTGTGTTTTCCGACAACACTTTCTCCAGCACACCGCACAACATTTCAATGTCACTAGTGTTACAATCAGCACGACAAAGAGAAGAAAGCAGATCACGTCCAGACTGTGATACTGAAGCCAGTTTAAATCATGCGCGGCAGGTCTCAGATGATCCGCTCCTTTGTGTCTCATAACAAACTCTGTCCAATAAACCGCAAGATCCAGAGGTTGAACGGGACGGTCGTTGTGTATAGCCGACAGATTCTTCATTCTCTCTTTATAGCTACAGAACACAGCGAGAGAGATGACAAAACAAACAGTCAGACAAATTTTACAACTTTGGTTCTGTCATTCACGTCAAACTTGAAACTCTCTTACCTGCTGTTGGTAACAACTGTGTTAATGGCATCGACTAACGATTCGGTGGTGATGTCATGGATGTCGAGGATCACTCCCACTCCTCGAGATGCCATGCGGTGCACGTTATCATTCTGATCACCGAAAAGTGGAAGCATGATCATGGGAACACCATTACAGATGCCTTCATAGATGCCGTGTGTGCCACCGTGAGTGATGAAAGCTTTTGCTTTGGGATGACCTTTCAGAAAATACCACAAAGTCATTACAGAAATCATTTAACATTTTAGGATGCTATGGATGAAAGGTTTAGATCATAAATGCCTTGCAGGTACTCGAAATTTCAAACTCAGGATTTTAAGGGAAAAAACGAATGGTACTATGTAAAACTGGTGGCAGTTTAATAAGATTAGTTATAATTATGGATTTTACCCTCCATTCACTGCAATAATACCGACATGCCAAATAAATAAGACTTTACCCAGTTTGTTTAACAAAAGCCGCTTCTGTGTTCTTGATTAATGATTTATGTTGAAGGGGCTGGAGTTTGTCCCCTTAAATGACCTTTTTATGCTTTATCAGCTATATCTGATGCTCATTCATCTCTTACAATGGTTTAAAATTGATGTATGTGTCAGTCATCTTTCAGTCAAACGTTTACTTTTGACTTTTTTTGACATTTGCATGCTCAATATATATCCCCTTACAAAAAGATGTTTGTGCAAATGTGCTATTATAAAACATCTTTTTATAATAAAAATAAGAAAGGATACTTGCAGCTGACTTATGTACTTTTTAGACAAATAGTTTATTTAAAGTTTTTACTTCAAAGTAAACTTATATAAACTAAAAAGGTTGGTCCCAAGTAGTATTGAAGTAGTACCCTTACAAGTGTGCTACCTGCTTGTACTTACTACATAAATCATACTTAAAATATACTTGATCTATACTTAATATACTTAATAAAATGAACCTGAAGTATACTCCTAAAAACAGAAGAACGGTTTTTGGCTGAATGGTTCCATTAAAAACCTGTTTCTACACAAAGTAGGAAAGAAATGGTTGTTTTAAGAACCTTTGACTAAGTGATTCATTGGGGAACACAAAAAATCCTTTTTTATAAGGGTTTTATTTTGAAAACCGTCAGTGATTGGACTGTCGCTGGAATGCAATGAAAGTGACATCATCTTAACATGAGAAACTCACCGAGTAAGTCATTCTGAGGAAGCCACTTCATCAGCTTAACATTTTTCGGGACATTTCCCGGGATCTCCCCCGTATACCGCCACAGGACCTGAGAAGAGTGATGTCATTCAGCTGATTATTTCCTCTGTGAATGACTGTTGGCTGGTCTTAGTGAAATCCTATCACGCTCTCCTCCTCTGATAACTTTAATGAGAGACAGATGTTTCTCTGGCTTTCCAGCTAAAGCTTTTACACTTCAACATGCTGGAAAAACAACTGGCCAAACTGGGCTCATAAACGCACACACACCCTTAACTGAGAGATGATTGAACATGTGGGAATGGGCTCAGGTCACGCACCACACGGCTCGCACGTGAGCCACGGCTTTAAACGCTGTTGATTTAACTAAAACATGGGCCATCATTATTTTTTAAATCATTTCTTACCCTCTGTGGGATCATACCGAAAGCCTGGAAGAAGATTTCCGCCTTTTCTTTTGGCATGGAGGCGATGAGAGTACCCAGAGAGAAAACAATGATACCGTGTTCTCCTGATCCCTCCACAAACTCCTCCACCTCCTGTCAAACAGACAAGAATAACACTGTAAGACAACAGAAAACACAGCAGTGATCCGATATCCACATTGAATTATTACAAAAACATTTTGACATGACAGAAAACTAGTTACGTAACATTTACGTTATTATGCTATTGTCATTTTAAGCACGACATCACCACTCCTCTATCTGAACACGCTATGCTGTAACACATAGACGCTTCCTTAAGCTTAAGCTTAGAAATATTTGGTCATTTTATCTCAACCGGATACACCCAATACAGCAAAACAAAGTCATAATGTGCTTTCAAGTTTAGACAACTGGAACAGGAATGCTGCTGGTTTAGGATCAGCACATAAAACCATTATAAACTGCAAAAAACTCTATGAAAGTAAATAAACATTTCAGATTTTACATAACACAACCTATAGAAAGCATTTTTTGTACGTGGTTACTAATATCTAAACCTATTGTGCATTATATACCAACTCGAGCCAGAGAAAAAGCTGGTTTTGTTTTTGTTCTCGAGGAAGGAAGACTGGAAAGAAAAAGAAAAACAAACAAAAGGAAAAGAAAGAGACTGTAGGGAGGGGGTTGCATAGCAAATACTAGTCAAGTGCCCTGGAGAACAGAGTCACATTACTACTGCTCCTGTTTCTATCTGGGTTCATATAATTCATGTTAGGACAAAACACCAATGACAAGGATAAAATCAAACCCCAATTTCCTGAACTGATGACCAACCCAACCAAAGATTATAAACAGGGCTGGAAATGAGTGTAAATGTAGATGATTCATCCATGTTATCACCTTTAAATGATTTGTACATTTTATACATGAATAGTTTTCTGTCTCTGTCATTTTTACAAATGAATAAACAAATTAGCCTTGAAGATGACACAGCAGTCCTCTCTTCTCCATTTCTAAAAAACACACAAAGACTGTAAAAAAGCAAAAACAATGAATTTCACAAAGAAGTGCAACTAATTCCTTTATCCGAACCAATCAAAAGCACCTCTGGTGACTTACAGCAGTAAGTTTGGGTTTTGGCACAGTTGATGCCTCCGATGAGAAACATATTCGGCATGAGAGGTCTGGGGTACTCGAAAGTGAAATCGTATCTAAGCAACCATATCGCTCCCCGGCCAATCAGCTCCTGGTACGTCACGTCGACACCAAGGTACCTTGTGGCAAGTTCATCGAAACTGGCGTACATGATTTTACACAGGCCCATCTCCACACCGCTCATGATGAAATTCTGCACGCGCTCCACAAAGTTCATTTTGTCAGTGCTGCCGGAGTGAAAGCGAGGAACGTAAGACGGAGGAGAAGGACACTGAGATGCCATCATGTCAATGCCGCAGGGCAAGCCGCGCAGGAAGAAGACGGCTGGGAGACGGAGGGCGGCGGCGATGATAGGTCCACAGGGCAGGAAAGGGTCGGTCAGCACCAACTCGAAATTCTCCTTCTCCAGTTTCTCCATCAAAGGCTGGTTGTAAAGCAACGACTCGCATCCCTGCACCTGCGTTCCCGTGAATTTCATCAAACTGACCAACTGGACGTAGATGTCAGTCAGCGCTGGGCTCCGCGTGAAGACCCCCTCCTGAAACCCCTTCAGACTGCTGGACAGCTGCTCTTTGGAGATCTGCACCGGGAAGGTCTCCGTCCGGAACAGCTCCGAGCTCCGGATCAAGAGGTTCGTTTCGGGCACCAGGACCAGGATGTCGTGACCTTTCTCGGCCAGCTCGGTGGCCAGCACCTTCATGCTGAGCCAGTGGCTTCCCTCCACAGGCATGACCAGCACCCGTCCGGCCTGAGCCGGCCTCGGACAGGCACCCGGCCAGAGCAGCAGGAGCAGACCCCACCAGCAGCTCTCCCTCAGCATAACTGGCTCTGCGTGAGAGCGTGAACGAGCGCTGAAAGAAAAGCAGAGAAAACTCCTCCTCCCTCAGGAAAGTGGGTTGTGTTTCAACTCTCTGCTGTGCTTTTATAATGGCAGTCCTGAGAAAAACATTTCCTGAAAGCAAAAGTGCACGACACAGGCTCTTACACAACACCCTGTTACACACATTCCTAGCGAACAACGCTTAACTTTAGTTACTGGGATAAAGACTTTTCACCTACTTTGATTCATTTAGCAGACACTTTTATCTTAAGCACGCATGGAAAATCTGGCCTACACCCAACAACAGGTCAAAACTAACACCCCCTCCACCCGCTTCCCCTCGTACCCGGCTCGCGTGAGAAGATCGTCACTCCTTTCCTGCTTAAGAGATAACCCGACCTGCTATACACCATTCATGCTTTCTAGAAAACATTTCAAAACCAGCACATTCTTCCTGTGAGGAAACATAATAAACATCATGTATTTGATTTACTGTATGTCATAACACAGTACATTGTGATAAAGCTCCCATACTGTTCTTTTTAAAGACTTAATATTGAAACAATAGACTATAGATTGAATATTTACAGTGTTTACATTTCACACATTTACATTTAGGCATTTAGCTGACGCTTTTATCCAAAGCCACTTACAAATATTAGGAGACAATGAAGTGACACATCAAAAGCAGCAACAATAGTACTAAGAAGTGCTTTACTAGTTCTATAATTCTATAACCTAAACCTTACAAAAAGTTTGCATTTTAGAATTAAAAACCACATATTATATAATATTATAGATTTACATTTACATTTAGGCATTTAGCTGACGCTTTTATCCAAAGCGACTTACAAATATTAGGAGACATATATATTGATATATATTATATAACAATATTTACTTTATTTCTATCAGATTGTTAAGCAAATGCATCAAAGTACAACAGTGTAACCCATTAAAACACAGTGATCCATTTAAAGTCATGCACATTTCATCTATTTTCAGATATTTTGAAGAATGTTGGTAACTAATATTGACTTCCATTGTATGAACACAAAAGACATATAAAAAACAGTCTATACACAAGTTATCTTGTTGTATTGTGTATAAAATAATGGAAGTATACATTTGAACAACACAAACATCTGATCTGATTTGATCTGGAAGGTGACAACACTGACCCCTGCCGACATTTTCTGGAAGTACGTTTTCAAACAAATAAAACTTATTTTGTATTATTATTATTATTATTAAACTATTAATTGTAATTAAGCTAATTCATGATATTTACTCTCTATATTATAAAATCTCTTGATATAAACATATATCGTATAAAAATATTTGTAAGTTGCTTTGGATAACATGAAGCACAATCTATATCCTGCACTTTACTGCATTTCGTTGCTCTGTACTTGTACATGTGTAATGACAATAAAGTTGAATCTAATCATCTAATCTAATAAAAGTGTCAGCTAAATGCCTAAATGTAAATGTAAATGAATGACATCATCACTAATGTGCTCCAAACGCTGACCTTTGTCAGCGGGTTCCTAATGTCACAGTTAATTCCTCCTATAAGCACCATGTTTGGCATCAGTGGTTTGGGGAACTCGAGGGTGAAATCATATCTCATGAGCCAAACAGACGCACTGCTGAGGATCTCCATCACACTCACATCTCTCTGAATGAAGTCAGACGCGATTTCTTCAAAGGGCCGATACATCATATAACACAGCGGCACCTCCAGCAGACTCACCATCATGTTGGTCACGCGCTGGATGAAGGTCATACGGTCAGTGTTTCGCGTAAAGAAGCGTGGGACATATGATGGAGGGCTGGGGGAACATGTGACCCGCGCATCGAGACTGCACGGCATTCCTCTCAACATATACACCGCCGGAACCGACAGATTATACGCCAAAATCGCTCCCGGTGGTAAAGCGGGATCTGTTAAAACAGCATCAAAGTTTTGCTTTCTTAAGAAATCGATCAACTGCTCGTTCTTGAAAAGACTTTCGGCTGTAGACGCAACAAATTGAAACATCTCTTTGATCTGGTTCAGCTTTGATACGCCGCTCAGCATGAATGAATCCGGTGAGGCTGTTACTTGTTTAGAGTTTTCTTCCATCATTTGATCGAGAAAATCCTGACTGTACGGGACTGAAAACCGCTTGGTGATGTAGTGTTTACCCGGACCCATCCGCATGCTGACCTCCGGGATCACCATGACGACCGTGTGTCCCCTTCGGCCCATCTCTTCTGCCACAGCTTTCACACCTGTCCAGTGACTTCCATCTAAAGGAACCACTAACAGCTTTCCAGTCCAATCTCGAGTCGCTGCACAACACATGATACTGACCGCCAGACATACAAATGATCTGCTGTCCATCTTTAAACGCAAAACTCTTCTGCTAATGGGTCTCTATGTACCTCGTTGTCTATGTGCAATAGTTGATTGCTTTTCCTTTTATTATCACACAGATAGCACGTACAGTACACGTTCAGTCTGTTAATGGATAGATATACTGTTTGGGAGGAGCTGTTTTAAACTGTGATGTACATCTAAAGTATTATTAAAAATACAAAAATCTATCTGCAAGGAAAACGCATAATAGCTGTGTTAGTACAAAGCAAACATGAAAGCTTAACTAATGGTCTTACATGTTGCACAAAGTCATATCAGAGTAATGAGTAAAATGGCAGTGTAAACAGAACATCAGGTTATTGACATGTGAACTGTGTTCAGAGATACAACACTGTGATACAGCAGTTTTTCACATTTACATCTTTAAACATTTAAAGGGATGGATAACAAAAAATATCATTTTTTCACTCTCATGTCATGTCAAACCTGTATGACTTTCTTTCTTCTGCAGAACATAAAAGAAGATATTTTGAAGAATGTTGGTAACTAATATACATATAAAAAAATCAGTCTATACACAAGCTGTGTATAAAAAAATGGAAGTATACATGTGCCAAAAAGGTTTTTAAGATGCTTCGTAGGATTTCTGTGAATTAAATACACAAACTAGAAGCAGTAATAGTCAACAAATGAAGAAGAGATGATTCTTCAAAGAACATCTAATAGTTATTTTATTTTAATTTTCATGTGTTTGTTTATGAGGATTATGAATGTGACCTCACATGAGTAATTAAATCAGCAATATTGACATCAGTATGATGAAAATCTTTAAGAAAAATTGATATTTGCATGCACAGGTTTTGATCACATGAGGATGAATAAATGATGATTCTCAATCTCACCTTAGTCAGAGAGTTTTTTATGGCACAGTTAATTCCTCCTATCAGGATCATGTTGGGCATCAGCGGTTTAGGAAACTCCATGGTGAAGTCGTATCTCATCAGCCATATAGCTCCGGTCCGCAGGATCTCCGTCACGCTCACATCTCTCTGCAGGAATCGAGACGCCACATCCTCAATCGTCCAGTACGTCAGTTTACAGAGCACAGGCTCCAACATGCTAACCATAACGTTTATCACACGCTGATGAAAACGCATGCGGTCCGTGTTTCTCGTGAAGAACCGTGGGACGTAAGAAGGAGGGTCTGGACAGGCCGTGGCGGTCGAGTCTAATCCGCAGGGTAAACCTCGTAACATATACACGGCGGGTAAAGAGAGATTATAAGCCAGTATGGCACCGGTGGGCACAGCTGGGCTGGTAAGAACAGCATCAAAGTTCTGCCTTCTCAGATAGCCCACCAACTTTTGGTTTAACAGGAGACTCTCGGCTGTGTTTCTCTGGAGGTTCACGAATGTCTTCATGTTAGTGAATCTGGTGGTGATCCTCTCCATCAGAGGCAGCTGTCGGCTCGCCTCAGCGTTACGGGCTTGGAGCTGCTCCAGTTCTTCTTGTCCATACGGAACCGGAAAGGTTTTAGTCTTGAAGTGTTTTCCGGGTCCTAGTCGTATACTGACTTGTGGCATGACCACGGTTACTTGGTGACCCCTGCGGCCCATCTCCTCTGCCACGGCCTTCACGCCCGTCCAGTGACTCCCGTCCATGGGAACCACTAACAGTTTACCAGTCCATCTAGTGGATTCTTCAGGATGTGTCGTCTCTGTCGCAGATGCAAAGACAAGAATGAAATGCCACACGAATGCAGCCAATGTCCATCTCATCTTTGTGTCTTTGTGTCTAAACATCACTAAAAAGTTTACAAGATATATCTTGTGTTTAAAAAAGGAAATTAAGCTTTGTTTTCAGAGTGAATTCCACACAGGATTAGCTTTAATCTGCCACTCTCAGAAGAGAACAGAAATCAACATGAAACATGCAAAATAGTCAGTTAACAAGTCAGTTATTCCAACTCAGATGAAGAGAAAAGGTGTCAACACGTTTTCTGGTAATGAATTACTTAAGTACAAAGTCTCGCTCAACTTTTACCTACTGGCTGAAATCCCTTGACCTTTGTGTCCATTCCAGATTTACCATTAGCTTGTGAGGTGTCTGTGAAAATAAAATACACACCGCTTTATACAATACAGACTGAATCAACAGTTTTAACAGGATTACAGTAGTTACACACTGCAAAACTGGGAATACAAGTCTTGTTTTGCAGTACGAACAGCTGGACATTATTAAATCCGGACACATATTCTTAATAAAGATTATTTATTATAAAGACATTTAAAAGACAAGCTTGTATCTTTCATCTCTTTGGCAGATATTTTTTCTCGTTTCAAGCATGCACACTTTTACATTTAATATATAAACAAGAGTTCATATTTTAGGTCACTTTGCTTATCATGAAAACAAGACAAATATACTAAGAATTTCAGTTAGTTTGATCACACTACATGATGAAGAATAAAATTAAGATTTTACATTCGAACACATTATTTATGGCCCTTTTAAAGTATACAATCAATACCGTAAACCTGGTAACTTCAGCCAAACTGAGTATGTTGCAAAGATTGACTACTTTAGAAGTCACATAATCTTACAAACACAAATAACACTGGCATGAGAACTGCTTTAATCATGTTCTGTTCTTGTAATCATGACACATGGGATCTGGAGCATGACTACAACACAGAGTCCAATTGTATCTCGACTAAGTACAAATGCTGTTTGAAGCTGATCATCTGTCACTTTATCTACAAACATTTGCACATTTTTGCTTTAATGTAATTGAAATGAGACATTTAAGGTGTTTGTACTGTAGAAAAGAATAGTGGAGAGCATTTAAATGTAACAAGATTAAAGTTGTGTTAACCTGCCGTCATTCTATCCTCACGCTTTTGTCTACTGGAACCAGCAAAAGGCTGAGACAAAAACCTGTATAAGAATGATATTTTATATTATATATGATATAAGAATGACATGAGATGATTTATTAAATAAGGAAATTAAATAGTCAGACTACTGTACTTCAAAAAACTGAGGTGACAAGACATGTAGTTCAATAAAACACTTGATTTCTCATGGGAATCATTTTTTTCTTTGGATATACTTGTTTTGGTATCCCTGTGTTAAATATTAGGAGCATCTCTGGCTCATTTTAACTTACTAATCCCAAACATTACTTTATAAATGTACCTCATTTATCATGTGGCTTCACTGCACAGCATCTCTGTCCACGCCATCAGCCTGTAGAACTTCCTGTGATGGATCATGAGACGTATGAAGATGTCACACCATTGACCATTTCAGCCACCAAAAGTTTACCAGTCCAACTGTATTCTCCAGGCTGTGTCGTCTTTTTTAAAGATGCAAAGATGAGCATGAATGTCTCGTGAATGCAGCTAGTGTCCATCTCATCTGTGCTTCTTCACTTACAGTAAACACTGAAGAACAAAGTTTACCAGTACAGGGTTAAAGCTTTCCTTTAATTTTTGACTTTATCCAGCGCACACGTCTCATCTACTGTTGCTACTGAATCACAAACCTGTGTGTATGTCTCCATTCATATGAATATTAACATTGTACTTGTGCAGCTTTTGAGTTTGAGACTTTGCAAAAATGATGCAAAGCTTAAAGGACAAAAGTGTCTTTGTAAGATATAGGTTAGCTAAACAATCTTTCAGTATAATAATTGTTACGGTGTACAGAAGAATATTATAAACTATCCCACAACTCATCATGATGCAGCAGTTCAGATCTGATCATCCTAAAACCAATAAACATTAACCTGTCATGAGCAGACAGATTCTCTGTGCAATAGTGAACATGCACTGAACACGACTTCTACAACAATTTAATATAGATTGAACATAAATATAGATTTTAATAAAGAATTGAAATATAATACAGTTACAAAGGTTGTTGCAGGTGCAGAAAAAAACACATTATCACGTTAAATTGAGTTCAGTTAAAGAAAAATATATCAGTATTTATTGTGAGGAGCTGGTCTGTGTGTGTACCGGCAGACAGTTTTTCTGGTTATATGAAGACATTCGGTGTGTTTCCGGACAGGCACATTTATAGCCGCCTCTGTGATTGATGCAAACGTGAGAACAGCCGCCATTCTTCCATTCACATTCATTGATATCTGACAGAGATCAGAGGATAAGACATGCTTCATTTCTTAAAAGAGTTATCAATGCAAAGCTCTTTTGTGTGTACTGTAAAAATATATCTGAAAAATAAAGGTGCAATGCCATAGAAGAGCATTTTGGGAAGCCCAAAATGGTTCTTCTATGGCATCACTGTAAAAAACCCTTTTATTTTTAATAGTGAACTACATTTAATGTCTTACAGTATGCATTCTGAAAATCATGTTTTTGTTTGTGCATGTAGGGTAAATGTGTGTATTTGTGTGCTGACCTTCACACTGATATCCATTAGGATGCAGTCTATATCCACGAGGACAGATACACCTGTGTGTACCCCACAGACTCACACACTTCCATTCACATCTGTTCATCCGTTTATCCTGTTGAATCTCCTCACATTCATTCATGTCTAAAACCAAAACACACACATGCAACTTTTATAAAGCTCACCATCTCATTTCTTAGAAATCCTGTTGTATGTAGATCTGTAAAAAACGGTAATAACAGCAGAACATTCACTCACTAGTACAGGATGTTGTGTCTGTGGAAAGCTGAAATCCTGGAGTACATCTGCACCTGTATGAACCCAGTGTGTTTTCACAGACCTGCTGACACGCATGCAGCTGCTCCACACACTCGTCCAAATCTAAAAATAACACACACTTACATCAAAACACGGACACACACACACACTCGTCCAAATCTAAAAATAACACACACTTACATCAAAACACGGACACACACACACACTCGTCCAAATCTAAAAATAACACACACTTACATCAAAACACACACACATACACACTCGTCCAAATCAAAACACGGATCACACACACACATACACACTCGTCCAAATAACTAAAAACACAACACACACTTACATCAAACACACGGACACACACACACACACTTACGTCACAAATCTAAAAAATAACACACACTTACATCAAAACACGGACACACACACACACTCGTCCAAATCTAAAAATAACACACACTTACATCAAAACACGGACACACACACACACTCGTCCAAATCTAAAATAACACTTACATCAAAACACACACATACACACTCGTCCAAATCTAAAAATAACACACACTTACATCAAAACACACACACACACACACTCGTCCAAATCTAAACACACTTACATCAAAACACACACACACACACCTCAACAACATCAAAACACACACACACACACACTCGTCAAATCTAAAAATAAAACACACACACTCGTCCAAATTACATCAAAACACGGACACACACACACTCGTCCAAATCTAAAAATAACACACACTTACATCAAAACACGGACACACACACACTCGTCCAAATCTAAAAATAACACACACTTACATCAAAACACGGACACACACACACACACACTCGTCCAAATCTAAAAATAACAAAACAAAACACGGACACACACACACTCGTCCAAATCTAAAAATAACACACACATCAAAACACGGACACACACACACACTCGTCCAAATCTAAAAATAACACACACTTACATCAAAACACGGACACACACACACACTCGTCCAAATCTAAAAATAACACACACTTACATCAAAACACACACACACACACACTCGTCCAAATCTAAAAATAACACATGGACATCAAAACAACACATCCACACACACACTCGTCCAGATCTTGTTAACACACACTTACATCAAAACACACACACAAAAAAATAACACACAAAACACGGACACACACTCGTCATGAAAAAAACACACACTGTCACACTTGGTGCACATGGATGCAAACATCCTCATGAAGATGATTGTTATCACACACATTCAAAGAATGACAAAAACACACACGTGCATGATGAATGTACACTTGGGATTGAATCCACACAAATACACGTCTGTGTACGCTGAATCTCACACACATGCTATAACTCGTCCTGCTAGAAGTCAAGAATTTTAGGGTTAACACTGACGGCTGAAACTACACATCACAGCTGCATCATAAATCTGAAACTAACAGCTTAAAGACACTAAAAATGTTAAATGAGTGTCAGAAGCACATCATGAAAGGAAAAATGAAAAAGGCGCCATATTTCAAAAGCGGAAACCCTATAATCAGAGAAGTCTCGATGTCTGAGGAATGATATTCACAGGTCAATAATGACAGATGAGCTGAATACATGTGCATAGGGTTGCTTTATGACCTCGACAGGTGCGCTGGTCCTCCAGGAGCATAAATCCAGCTTTACAGAGACAATGAGATCGGTTGTGACCGTCGTCCTGACAGATCTGAGAACAGCCGCCGTTGTTTAATGAGCAGGGAGTTACTGCTGAAGAATAAACACAATGAAGCCGTTACTTTTGGTAATATTCTGATTAAGCATCTCAGAAAATAAGTTATTCCTGACAAAATAAAAGATAAAGGCTACTTGATTAATCTGTATACATTTTTTAGGTAATAAAATAACTACAATATACCTTTTAACAAAGGTTAATAAAAAAGCTGAACAGACTCTAAATAAGATACTGTCCTGCACATTTATATATATACAGGATAATACAGGAATACAGGAAATAGATGATGATGTGTTTAACAGAACAGAGAAGGTCACAGATGTAATATCCATCAGTACAAAAACACATTTTAACTTGGGGAAACATTTCATCTCTGATGAGATAATTCATTAAAACAACATTAATGTTCAACAACATTAAAATAATCTGATGTTCTCAATAATAAAGTTGATCTAAAGTCTGAAGTTTTCTCTGTGTTTTCTTTATTTTTAAATATTTTTTATTTATTTTTTACCAAAAAGGAAAAAGGAAAGTATTTAACGCTATAGTTACCCAAGCAGAGAGGTGTTCTGCCGTTCCATTGTCCATTGTGCTGACAGTAGCTGTAGACGTCACCGCTGGTCAGTGTATATCCAGGATAACAGGCATACTGAATATAATGCTTATACTGAAGTGGACCCGGGTTCTTTATAGACCGGAAGTAGAACGTTCCGTGAGACGGCACTGGAGGATAAGAACACACCGGACGATGTTTCCTGACTGGAATCTCAAGATCTTTCCATGCTGGAGAATCAAGTGTATGTTTGGGGTCACTGGAATCGCTTCTTTTGATGTCTTGGTGATGATCAATGCTTGTGAATGAAGTAACGCTTCTTGTGAGGCTTTGTGAGGCTGGTCCAGTGTTGGCATCATGTGTAGCTCTTGAAATGAAAGACTGTGTTTGATCTGGTGTGACACGTGTGTGTTGATGTTTGGTGCAGATGTAGTCCAGTGAGAATTAGTCTCAACGGGGGTTCTTTGAGATGGTTTATCTGGACCAAACGTGGACTGAAGATCTTTTTTGTTTTCTCTGTATGACGTGTCAGATAAAGTCTCTGTGGTAGAGACTTGTTGCGTGTCCATCAGTGCAGTGGTGAAACTGGTTGATGTGGTCGTGGTATTTAATAATAAAGATCCAGTGAGACGAGAGAAGATCGTGGTTACGTTGGATTTCTGATGATCAACATTCTTTATGGGATCCTTAACGTTCTCATGGTTGTTGATTGGTTGATTCTTTTGAAGCGATAAGGTATTGTCAGTCCACAACTTCTTTTCTGTTGTTTTCTTAATACTTTCCTGTTTATCTCCTGTAACTTCAGGTTTGATAATCGATGCTGATCTGAGAAAAGCTTCTTTAGGATCCGTGACTGTGTGTGTGTTTGAATGGACTTTTAAGTTAACGGGAGCGTCTAGAACATGTCCAGAGACGGTATCATGTAATGAGTCCTGTGTCAGATAAAGAACACTCATAATATCAGCTTCTGAAAGAAACAAAAACAATGACAAATGCAGATGAGAAGAATATTAACAACCAAAACAAGTGTGTGACCCTGTCTGTGTAAATCCTGCGAAAGTCACTCTTCGTGATTTACTGTTTTCTGCATAAAATCATTCCACTATAACTATACAAAAAAGTCATGTACAAAGATAAAGATAAATATATATTTTTGACAATTTGACAAATGCACACACCTTTGCAGACAGGTTTAGTGCCATTCCAGATTTTTCCTTTGCAGTAAAGCAATGTCGAACCAAACAAACTGAATCCAGCATCACATCGGAAGGCGACGAGAGAGCGATCTTGAGACATCACAGTACTGCCATGCAGGAGATCACCAGGACTGAGACATCCAGATGCTGGTGTGTAACATCATTTATAGTATATCAGAGAGTCTCAGCAGCTTCATGAATAATAAATTCATAATACAGTGTGTAGTCACAAACATCTAGTAAACACATAAACCGACTGACCGACACACAGCGGCGGCTTTCTGACCCACTGTCCCGACACACAGCTGCTGGTACGATAGCCATGAAGCCTGAACCCTGGATTACAAGTGAAGGTAACATATAATCCTCCATACCGGAAAAACACACGACCATTTTCCAAATACCCAAATCCACTGCAGTCTTTATCAGCAAAACCTAAACAGAAATCACATCACAAAGCACACAAACAAAAGCCTGAGCTACAGATTTACAAATTTAAAGACTGCGAAAAGTGATTTGTTTATTTGATATAAATATAATACTTAACATATAACGACTAATTCACATAAAATGACTAATGCATGTCTGCATACTGTATAATAAGTGTTTAAAGAGTGAAAGAGTACCTGGAGTTATTGTCCAGAGCTGAATCAAAAACACACACAGCAACACACCTCTCCAGTCCAGCATTACTGATCCAGTGGATATGAGAGACTGTTGAAATCCAAAGTGTGTCAGACAAAGACCACACAGATACTAGCGAGAGTCTGAAGCAGAAGAGAGAGAGAGAGAGAGAGAGAGAGCGAGAGAGAGAGAGAGAGAGAGAGAGAGAGAGAGAGAGAGAGAGAGAGAGAGAGAGAGAGAGAGAGAGAGAGAGAGAGAGAGAGAGAGAGAGAGAGAGAGAGATATATATATATATATTCTCCATAGAGAGAGAGAGAGAGGAGAGAGAGAGAGAGAGAGAGAGAGAGAGAGAGAGAGAGAGAGAGAGAGAGAGAGAGAGAGAGAGAGAGAGAGAGAGAGAGAGAGAGAGAGAGAGAGAGCAGAGAGAGAGAGAGACAAACACGAGGTTAGGTTGTATTTAGAGAAGCAACACTAGACTCAGATCATTTCTTGTAATGACATTAGGAAATGTGAACATTACTCGGGGGTTTGTGTGAATGTAAACAATGTAATTGTAGAATTAGTTTTTTTCTTCTAATATAATTCAGTTTGAAAATAAAATACTGATGTGTATCAGATTTATGGTTTAAAGGCAGTAAATGAGACATTAACATGTTCATCAGTTGCTAAACACACTACAGAATAAATATCTTTTGTGAAGTCTGTTTAAAACAAATACACTGTACACAAAATAAATAAAAAACCTAAACCAAAAGTAAGTCGTGAAATTACAAGTATACCCACATTAATAACCGATTAATACACTTTACACGAGTAGTAAGATTAACTCTAACTCTTACCTTTAAAAAAAAAGCAAATCCTGGAAATTCATGACATGAGTAACTGCTTATAATGTCCATATATAAAATATAAAGATGATGATTTATAAATCTGTTCATCCAGTATTAACCCTGCTGTTGTTCTTTGACATCCAGCTTATGCACAACCCTGAAAGCCTCCAGGAACTCATTAAAATCAATGCTGCCGTCTTTGTTAAAGTCAATGCTTCTGGCCATATCGTCTATGGTCTGGTCATTTACAGCCACTCCTAAATGAGAACTGAAGAGCTTCCAGGTGTGACGGAACTCCTCGATGGAGATCTGACCTTCATGTGCAGATAAAAGACGGGATCAGATCACCAACACTACACATTTATTACATTATTTTACACAGTGACACTTACCTGAATGGTCTTTATCGATGATGTTAAATATAATCTCCAGGTCTGTTCTATACCTATATAGAGTTTCAGCCAAGTTTGGTGTCACCTGAAAACAAAAACATTACATATCAAACAATGCATATTAAAAAAAGGCCAAATATAACAGCACTAAATGTAAACTGGGTGATGATATGATGGTATATTTAACAGAAGGTACAAATGTTTGACCATATTACTGTCATTTACGGTTCTCTATATAAAAATCATCCTACATAATATAAAGAACATTTTGTTAACAACACACACTACATATTTCCATCCTTTTAATGATGCTCCTAAATTCATAATTAGATTATGAGACTTCAGCATAAATTTCACAGATTGTGTTAAATGAGAATTTGCTACAGAACCAACACGTTTCATTTGGTTTCATTTTGAGTCTTTTGTTTTGAAGCATCACATAACAAATGAACATGTCCAAAATTCTCTTTACACGATGACTCATTCAATTCTTTGTCCATCAAGTTACTAATTAAATAACACAATTTTGAAATACTGTGCAAACATTTATACAAACATATATAAATCTATTAACCGGAGGAACGGGTTCTCCAGGGCCGATGTCCTCAAAGCAGGATTCATACTCCACATTACCGTCCGGCCCAAGACGAGCCAGACGGGGACGCAGGGTTCTCCACGGCAGATCCATCCGTAGAATAGACTCAACCACCTGCGCCCACTCGCTGGTGGAGATACGGCCTACAGGAGATAAAGAGAAACTTCAATAATACTGGACTATAACACAACACAATAACACAGAGAATAAACCTCACCTGTGTTATCAATGTCATACTGTTGAAAGGCAGTCATCAGCTCTGATCGGTGAGCGTAGAGTTTCTCTTTCAGAGCCCTAACAGCAGATCCCTCCGCTACACGAACCCTGAAACACACACACACACACACACACTAACATCATCATCACATACACACCTGAAACACACACACACTAGCATCATCATCACACACACACCTGAAACATACACACACACTAACATCATCATCACACACACACCTGAAACATACACACACACTAACATCATCATCACACACACACCTGAAACATACACACACACTAACATCATCATCACACACACACCTGAAACACACACACACACACACTAACATCATCATCACATACACACCTGAAACACACACACACTAGCATCATCATCACACACACACCTGAAACATACACACACATACACACACTATCATCATCACATACTACCACACACTAACACCATCACACACACACACCTGAAACACACACACACACACACACACATCATCATCATCACATACACACCTGAAACACACACACACACACACACACACCTGAAACACACACACACCTGAAACACACACACACACTGACACACACACACTAACATCATCACACACACACCTGAAACACACACACACACACACACACACACCTGAAACACACACACACCTGAATCATCATCACACACACCTGAAACACACACACACCCTAACATCCTCATCCTCACACACACAACAGTAAGAGCAGTGATTGTTAATGGCAGACAGTGATGTGAAGTACCTCTGATGAAGAGTGAGCTTTCTGGTGCTGCGACTGACTTGATACTGGAAGAAACGAGGGACCAGTTCAGGACCCAGTTTGATGTACGCCCCACGGTTACTGCCCTCTTCATAGTAGTTAGAGGCTGAGAAAATAGTGATAACCTTCAAAAAGGTAAATAATGCGGTTATTACCTCTAAAAACAGCCCAACCTACCCAAGAAGTTTGATCTTTAGATAAAAACTAAAGCTGAAATCGTTTGATCTACCGGCAAACACAAGAGGGCACTGTGGTCACCATTATAAATCTGTTCTCTACAGAAAGATGATGTCGTTTAACCCTTTGATGCTCTTGAAACTCACTTTTTTCCAGGAAAACAACATTACAGACCTCATACAAGAAAGCTGATGCAATTTATGAATTATTGTTTAAAAATCTAAAGACAAGTATGTGTTCACCTGTCCATTGTGGCAGATCTCATAACCCTCCTGTTTACACTCGTGTGATCTGATGAGCAAACACAGACCGTGTTTCTGCAGAAGCATCTGAGTCACGTCTGGACCGAAGTAACAGCCTCCACCACGAAAAGAGTTTGGACTGCAGCCATCCTGATGTTTAGGGTCACTCCAGAGAATATCCACAACCTGTCGAGACAATGACCGTGTGTTAAAATGTACTCATATACTGCAATATCCATTCGGGTGATGGACAGTTGGACAGATCGTTGTCTTATTATCTGATTAATAAACGTTCCTTTGTGTTGTTTTAACGCCTCAAGTTCAGAGCAATTTAAAAGCAAAATGAACTGATAAATTAAAGAATATAAAAGACAGACAGACGTTATTTCTTCAGAACCCTGACAAATAAAAAAACAGAAGCACGGTTTAAGAAAGTAAATTTTGACTCACTTGTTTCCACTCCAGCTCTTCTCTGGGTGGATCTGGAGGTTCTAGACAAACGAAGGAGTCCAGGAAAGGCACCTGAAGCACATCTGAAGGATTCGGGAGACTGGGAGATGGTGGAGGTCGACGGGGAGTGTTCCTGGATGATGAAGAGGAAGATGATGACGAGGAAGATGAGGAGCAGCTTCCCTGTTTGCTGAAATGTTTCTTCCTCCTGCGGGACGTGCGACTGTTTCGACCCGTAGACGAGGGACTGCCCAACCTCGAGCGCCTGCTGCTGCTGCTGCGACTGCACGAGCGAACGGTGAGATGATCCACGCTGCGTTTGGGCAGTCTCAGAGCGGATTTCACCTGCAAAGACACGAGATGATGCTTTTTATAACGGATTCTGATAATAGACAATAAAATTCTTTATTCGAATGCTTTAATGGACCAAGAGTTCAGTAATATCAAACTCAATAAATGAAGCAATAAAAGTCAAAGGCATGCATGTGTCTGAATGAAAGACCTACTTTATGTC
>CM032813.1:772500-880000 GCA_019155185.1 Beaufortia kweichowensis | reverse complement strand
CATATTCTGTAGCACCTTTTGTGTTCTACCACAAACTTCACAGTACTTTTAAAACGTCCTTATATTGTTTGGTAATAATTTGTAAAATGGTGATTTGATGTCATTTAGTACTTGAACACAAATGGGTGACAGACAGTGATAACAGATGCTGAAGAAATGTCTTACTCAGAGCCGGGCTGGGCTGCTTGATGGAGCGATCTGTGTAAAAGGTAATTAAATTAAAATAAATAATTTGAGTAAAGATTTGAACTTAGTTAAAAAGAGAAAGAGAGGAAAAGAGTTGGCGAAAAAGTTATATGAGATTGAATTTACTTAGGGAGATGCAAGCATAGAGAGATCATCAGCTGCATGCAATACATTTCAATAAAGAAAGAAAAAGAAAGAAATCAGTGATGATGTAAAGCAGAAAGGACAGTTAAGGGGAGAGTTCACCCAAACATAAAAACAATCTAAATCCACCTTCAATACATGACAAAAATCAGCTAAACATCAGCTAAAAACTGTTTTTTTGGGGATAAACTCTCTCCTTTTGTGCAAATGACTTTAAAGTTCAGCCTAACTTGGAAGATAATAAACCGCATTTACCCGTCTCTGAGGGTCGTGTTTGATTCTCAACGGCAATGGATGTGCCGCATCCCATGATGCTCCTTAAATCTGGTCATGAATCTGAGCAAATTATTATGACATTCTTCTTCATTTAGCTTCCAGAAAAACCTGTGCAAAAACACACAAGAGCTTTATCATCAATACCCATGGCTATTGCTTTATTAACATTAATCAAACAGACTTTAAGTTTCATTCAAATGAAAGACTCCCATTATTCCAGTTTTGATATTCATAATGAAGTGAAATGGCAGGAGAAAAAAGGAACATTGTTTGGGAATGAAAGCAGCATCACATTCTGTTCCTGTCCAGCAATAAAGCAGATTTACTACATGATGCAGGACTTTAATCTGCCTCCTCAAGAGCTATTCAAAGGCCCTTTCAACAGTCATTAATCTCTATGAGGAGTGCACACAGAATTAAACATCCTTAAATATCATATTTACAACCTTGCATATGTACATGATGTAAATAACACTACATTTATATTATAAACAGTTTTGCTTTATTGTAAAACTCACAATATATCATATACATTTCTTTGGTATGATAATAACAAACTATAATGAACCAAAACACACATTTATTCCTAAGCAACAGAAACGTATACATATGCAACGATTGCACACACATAAAGTGATATATAACGACATGGATCAGTTACCTGTGTGTTGTTCATCATTAACATCGACGAGAAGCTGATGATTAAATAAAATGAACACAGTCGTGAATGGATGCGATGGAGAAGCAACACGGTGTCGGATGAGCTCGTGATCGGAGCGCAGCTTTCAGTGACGCTCGCGCATCAGCTGTGGACAGCGTCACGCCCCACCTACACCACCAGCAACACAAACTCCTGTTGTAGTTCATGCGCGTGCGTGCACGTGTTCTTGTGTACATGTTGTTTAAAAGACCATCATCTTGCAACTTTGTGCACGAACGAAGCGATTATAAGACGCAACACAGATTGGGCGTCACTTAACCAGAAGTGGGAAGGCGTGAGTGAATAAATTAAGATTTAAAATAAAATAAATTACAATTAATATAATTGATTAAAATTAAGTTAAAATAGAAAATTAATTAAATTTAACATTAATTTCAAAGCTTTTATTTTGTAAATTGATTGTAGTAGACAGAACGCTGACCGATAAAGGGGAGGGGCTGACACATTAAGGGGAGGGGCTGACAGATAAAGGGGAGGGGCTGACACATTAAGGGGAGGGGCTGACAGATATTCTGCCCAAGGCATCAAATTTCGCAGTTTTAGAGCGGAAGTAATTTCAGTTTTACTAAAGCTTATTAACACGAAACATTTTTTAATAGAATTTTACGGATGAATCGTTTATCATAAAACAAAATAATCCAAGAATGTTTAAGAATATAATCTTAGAGTATTAAAATAGACTCAATTTTGATTTAGGACTGATTTAAACCGTAGTAATCATCGTCTCACTACAGCAGCTACTATAACAACTGATTAACAATAATCAAATTATCCAAAACATGGTTACTACACTTTCACCTATACCTATAAGCAAGGCAAAGTAAAAAGAATAACGGACTATATACAAAAAATATTTTATTTTAATGTTTAAATACGAAAAGGTCTATTAAAACAGTAAAAACATTAATTTAAAACAAATCAGTTCAAGCCCCAGCCATTGCAGCCGGAGTCCTCCGGTGTCTCAGCTGATCCCAGGCCTGCAGAAGTTCCCGGCGCGTGACAGCTCGGTGGCGGCTGAGACAAGACAGACGCGCCGCCTCTGATCCAACTCTCTGGAGCACAAATCTGCTCACAGTCCCGCGTCTCATTTCCGTCGGATTGCTCTGTGCATGATATATAAAGTACATTTATCTTTCTAATCAAGTTTAAATGCAGTTGCGACTGTATTTACAACACACCTGTTGCCGAAGCCTGTACATGAACGTCGCATGGCCTCTGCTTCTTGAGATTGTGCTTCTTGTTTTTGTGCATCGCTTGGTTTTAAGGCCTGAAGCTTTCATGATGGTCGGAGGAGTGTGTAAACAACGAGGATTAAACAAAACCACATTTTAATCCATGCATAATCAAACCCTAATGACAAACCAGCTGGCACGTGCTGCGCAACAATACTGATTGAGCATGCGCAGTAACTCGGGAGATATGGTTCTGGGTCTAGACTGCGCATGCGTGTTGGGTTGAAGGTCTGGGTCTACGTCACTAAATGTTATAATGTTATTTAATTCATATGAATGAATTTTACACTTTATTTTGAAAATGTTATGTTATATTATTTATTTTGAAAATACTCTTGGTAGTCTGATGAAATAAGTCAATTGATCACTATAAAAACTATTTTATGTTCTTTGAAGAGTCATCTCCTCTTCAATTGCTTCTGGTTTGTGTATTTTAATTTAATAAAATCCTACAAAGTATTTTGCCTCTCAAAATGTGTGTTCTTTTATCACATCCATAACGCATATATATTTCCTTTTTTAAACAGATCACTTGTGTATAAACTGATATTTTTCTGATGTCTGGACTCTTATCAACAGGACTTTAGTAAAATATAAACAAATGATTCAATATATTGCTGATAAATACATTCTGTGAGAATTTATATTCCAAGTTTTCACTGAAAATGCTAGAATGGCCCAAAAGTGTTTGGCAAATGGATAAAAATGTGAATAGAAATACAGAGAGACTTATTTTATTCACAGCATAGTTTCTCAGGTGAGCCACATATATGTATATGTAAGGTTTATACGAGATATATTACATACAAAAGGGAATTGGTAACAGTGGGAATACAGCACTATATAACCATCACAACCACATCAGAAAAACACAATGATATCACACTTATTACAAACCCGTGAGATCTCATCACCTCTTTCCAGACAGCTTGCACTGGATGCCCCTTATAGATTTTATTTGCCAAAGTAGCAACTGAATAGCAACAAACATTTTTCATTCCTGACCTGAATACAAAAAGTAAAACCTGACTTTTTATATAAGAGAAAAAGCACATTTAACATGTAATCTAACATACTCTAGTAATTATTTCTTTCATATAAAATAACAGAGACCTTTTCATAAAAGAATAGCTACAGTAATCGGGCAGTGGTTTTTACTTTGGCATGTGCAAGGAAAGTGCAGGAAACAGTTGGGTTTGACATTGCTGACATGCGCCGGATCAGGTGCATTTATTCATGCAAACGAGCAGCTCCAGACGGATGGCGATGCGGATGTGCCAGCCAAGAGGAATGATACGGATGTAACGTGCAACTATAGGTGGACGCAGAAGGTTCTGGACTGTGGACGAACGGTCAGAGTTCCCGTAGAACAGCTGAGAAAGAAAAACAAGTAACTCAGTCTTCCTTTATAGCCCATTTTGTAAAGTGTAAGACTACAATAGATGTCTTTTACAGATATATCACCTCAGTCACCACTGACTTTCATTGTATAAATGATGGAATGAAAGTGAATGGTGTCTAGGGCTGTATATATTTTATAGACTGTATATAGTGATTTATAGTCATAATCATTCTTATTCCAGCTAGTCGTCTTCATACCCTGTTGTTTCCGGTCTGGTCCTTATAGTAGATCCAGTTGAGTTTGTCATTGGTGCGGTACTGGACACTGTATTTCGTCATCCACTCATCAGAGTCACATCTGCCTTGAGTCAGGATACCAGAAATCACTTTGACTTCCTTCAGGTCGATCTGAAGCCACTGACTGGAATCCTGAATCTTTGACAGCCAGGCACATCTGAGACAAGAAAGTGAGACATTATAAGAGAAACGGCGCTAGTGGCCCTAAAATATAATATTGTCCTGCATACACCTAAACATGTAAATGATGTCATATTTTACAAAAAGATGATTAAGTCTTATATAAGTAACTCACCCAAATCCTTGGCTGTTGAGTCTGGCTTTGTTTGCGGTCCATGAAGAGAACCAGCCCGTGTACTGATCTTCATTAGAGCAGCTGATCTGATCTGAAGTCACAGATCCTTCCTCAAAACCCAGAGGTTTATGGTACGGACACTCTGAAAATCACACAGCAGATCGGTACGGTTAACGTTTATTCTTCTATATCATTCATGCATCGTACTTAAGCCATGAATCTGTCTCATCCAGTTAAGCTCTGAATGACAAATTCTACAGACAGGCCCCTTTCAAACAAAAGTTTGAAATAGGTCTTGATGAAACAGACGATCAGAGAGATTTGCTGTTTTAGCCTTTTTAAGTCCAGTTCGTGCTTTTACTCTTCTGTTCGTGACTTTACAATCCTGAAAGCTGAGCTTTAGTTCCCCATAGTGAAAGATCAACATCCATTAAGACTTTAGCATGACAGATGGTCACGTTCCATCCTAAGCTCTAGTGCCGCATCAGTTTTTATCAGTCCACTTCTACAATTTTACCAGCTTTCTTTCAAATAACATGTCTCTTTTTTTCTAATAAAACCATCATTTAAGATCTGGTGAGTTATGATTTTAAATGGAGGAATGTGTGCATTGACATGCACATTTCATAAAAGCATGACAGATCTATTCTTGTCTTGTTAATCTTAACATCACAGTCCTCTTCTACTGGAACTACTGGGATTAAAAACCCTTTCTCTCTCATTTTTCCCTGTTCATTGTATTCTAACACATTTGTCTCAGCGGACACGAGTGGTTTTGTGTTAATGGAGCATGTCTGCCCTGTGGTGGTGAGCCGATGGGACGCAGCGATGGCACACATGGCCCAGGTGAGACCGCAAACCAATGATTAATGACTTTCTGTTGGGCTGCAGACGCGGGCTTGTCCCACCGCCAGATCATTCACACATGCCCTGCCGTCTGTCTCCAAAGGACATCAGCTAGTAATAACCGACCCATCTGAGGTTTTCTAAGAGCAAAACCTCATTCAGATCTTGTGTAGCAATTTTAGTCAAAATTATTTCAACTTTAGTATTAATCTTTACATTCTGGACCAAAACAAAAAAGATGTGTTCATAGTCCATAAAACATTTCAATTTACATCATTACTATCATTTTCAGCAATATGAGCTTTGAAAACACTTTTCAACAGACAATTAATTAATAGACAAAAATTACAATGTATTTCTAATTCTGAATATCTGTGATGTGATCTTCTCACCCGGCATACAGACCATACCCCGTGCCCAACTGGATCTTGAACCTTTAGAAAGCAGTTTTTCAGAGGAATCTTCATCACAATCACTCGTGCATGTTTTTCCAGCCCATGTCTCATTGCCATCACCATCCTGAGCACAGATGTAAACATGGTCAAATCATCTCTTAACTGTCACTAATACAACATCAAATATTTCATTTACCTCTTGAGCCCGTAACCCAAGAAAACCTGAACAAAATGCAGAAAATGGACACAGTCAAAAAATCATTTCCCATTAAAACGCATGAAAAGTCAAGAAATTGAATAGTTATTACTTACATTTACACATCATATACTGCAAACCAAGAATATTTAAATATACAAAAATATATTTTGTAAATATATTATACCACAATAATGAAAGTCTTCTTTATAAATCAAATATTTTTTATGTTTTTTCAAAGTGTTTCAATGTACCCACTTTTTAAACACAACAGCGGTGAGTTTTGCTCATTTTAGTGAAAATAACACAACTCAATAGCACATACCTTCAGTCACCAGCAGGACGGTCAACAGTAACGTGTGCATCAGTCTGTTCTCCATGATGATTTATAATTCGAGTGGTGGACGGCACTGATATTAAAGGGGCTGGATTACTGTAATCCACAGAGCACTAATGGCCTTATCTAATACCCTTTATCTCAAAGCTCCTCCTTTTACTGCTGAAAGCTAGTTTGACATCGTTCACATCCCGGTTCAAGCCTCGTCTCTTCAAAACGAGAGGAAAAACCAAATGATCCCAGTCTATAAAGCCGGCGGTCACCTTCTGTGACCCACTTAATGCCTCAATGCATTCAATTAACACAATTCAATCTCCAGCAATCTGGTGGTGTAGATCACTACATACACTGTGTGTCATATGACCGTTTCAAGAATCACTGCTTTATTCTGATCCACGGTTTATAAATAAAGATAATATCTCAAACATGTTTTGTAATGAAATGATGCTATAGGACATTGTTGGTTAGACATTGTTTTAATTGTTAACATTTACAGCGGTACATTATAAACTCTGTTGGTGTCAGACATGCCTGAAATCAAACAACATTAGTCTGTTTTCCACTCGTACCCTGAAAAACACATAGACATCTCCACAAAAGACAAAGTGTTGAGTCATGATGATCATGTTTGTTACAGCTAAATATAATGCGTCTTGGTCAATAAAGTTCACTTGACAGAGCCAGTAGATTGGATAGATGTAACCAAAGCAATGGATGTTGACCAATAATCCAGCTCATAACGTCTCATGCTTCAGTCTTACTGGTTGGGATTTCCATATTGGAAAACATGTTTGCAGTTCAGCAGCAAAAGAGACTGAACTTACAAGTTTAACATTTTCAATTGAATGAAACCGTTTCTCAGTGAACCATTTCAAACACCTACAGGACACAACTTTACCATGGCTTTAGTTGGCACAAAAAACACTGCAATATGTTTTGATGCTGCAAAATAAAACTGGTCTCAATGGCCATGAAAAACTACGTGATCTCTTATTTGTAGTAAAACTTACATTCTTATAAGTCGTTGCTTAAACTCTTTTCATGGTAGTTCTTAAAGAAAATATAATCATAATCAATAACCAATAACTAGCTATTCTGTGCTGATGTGATTATGAACCTGAATGTTTGTATCCCTGTATTCAACAGTTCAGTTACTGATGAACATCATCTTTGGATGACAGATGCTACAAGCCGTATCAGACAAGCTGTCTATGGCTTTAAACCGTATGAGTTGTTGTATTATAATAAACTGTAAATCCACTTATTTCCCCTTATAAACCATGGTTTTATGATGATATGTATTAACCATGATTTTGCAGCATTGATTACTATTTGTATAACCAACGTTTTACTACAAATCCCATGGTTAAACTATGATTACTGGAGTAAAACCAGGGTTAATTTGCATAAGGGTTAGTACAGCAGTGAACCAAGGAGGACTCACGATCATGAAAATGTTTTAATGAAAATCAAAACCCTATGAGATACTTTCTGGACACAACTTCCATCTCCGTGTTGGGTGGTTCTTATACTGTAAGCAGTTTTTAAGGTGGATCATTCAAGATATTGTACAGATTTTGTTTTGGCACATGACGGTTGTGCATTACACCCAACGCCACAACTACTGTATTTATCGTGGCACTTTTAACATTTGGCTGATGTGAGGTTTATTTAGCACTGTTGAGACTGTACTGTAGATTACACATCCATTCATCCATTAATAACAGATTCACATTTACAGATTTAAGCAGGATTAAATACTCTTAAATAAACTGACAGACCGTAGTACTCATAAATAAAGTGTTTAAGGTCACTATGAATAACTTAGCAGTTGAATTTTCTCTTTCAAATGGTTTCATCTCTTTCTAATGAAACACTCTGTTATTGCATGAAGTGAAAACAGAAGTAACTTACAGACCAAAACTGAACATAATGACTCTAAAATACTGAACATGACTTCTGAAAGATATTTATATATGTGTTACTAGATGTTGTTGATTTTTTTATTACTCATAACACACTGCAATAATGCTCTGATTAAAACCACACAGATATAAATAACTAAAAGAACTTTGTGATGAAGTTAGAAATTGTGCATCCTAAATACTTTCTCATGAACATAATCCAAATCCAGTCCTGTGAAAGATGAAGTTTATGAAGCTTAAGACAGAAGTTTACTGTAGAAAGATTTTTCTAAATTAAATACCATATCAACACTAAAACCTGTGAGAAGAGACTGTTGCTATTAATAAACTAAACGGTGTAATCCATGACAGTTTTTTAGATTTAATGTAATTTTTCATTTGAATGTAAATGTTCTGTTGCTCTCTTTAGGTGAACATGATAATGAAAAACATAATACCGAGAAGCAAGACTGGCAATTGGCTCTACGAAGGACAACAAATTCACCTTAAAAAAAAAAAGAAATCACAATATATTGCATTGGTATTCAAATGCCCAGAATTCTTAATACAAGTATTTTGCATAATTTATACCCATATATTTTAATTTGCATTTGTAGCATAACTTTTAATAAATGTACAGTTGGGTAGAGCTGAATGAAATCATTTTTGGAGAGAAGGTTGAAAAAAATCTCACTGCATCACACACTTGCCTTCTCAACACCAGATCCACATTACGACTTTGAAACCCTTTACCAGGTTTTCCCGAGGCAATACTTTCATCTTTTCTACCACATGCCGTTAAACTGATTAAAATAAAACGATTTAATTGGTTGAAAGAATCGTGTGCACACGTGAGCCTTCAGAGAACCTGCTGAAAGCATGTAGAGACTTTCAAAAACCCAAGCGACGTCGGGTCCTGGTCTGGACCGTAGACAGACACCACGAGGACTCGGTTTCCCCCGGTGGTCTGCTTGAAATTGATTATTCATGTGAAATCCAGCTCTTCTGGGATCAGCGCTATAATGAACAGACGCTACATCACGACGGCACTTCACGATCTGGTCCCAAAACGTTATGTTAATTTCCTGTTTTTAATGCTGCGTTTGAGCTCGTGGGAATGAGGGATGTGTTTAAATGAGTGGAAATGTTGTAAGACAGCAGCTAAAGTGAGACAAACAGGCATCATGGGATCTTGATTTAATGGTCTCACCTGAAATGTATTACAGAACCTGCTCAGGAGGAATCAGTAACTGCTGATATGCCGTTATTGTCTTTTCAACGGGGAGTCCAAGTCCAAAACCTTGAGAGAACCATTCGTTCTTTAACCCGCAGCGTGTAATATAGATCTAATGTAGTCTGTGCTGAAAATATATATATCAGAAAACAACGTTCAACAAAGAGGAAAATAATCCAAACGAGAAGTACTTCCGTTACAACCATAAAATGCACTCTGTACATTGAAACTATGAACACACCAATAATCTGTTAAATAATCTCCATGAAATATAGAATTATTACACGTTAAATATTTATACATTCTCTTGTGTATAAACTAAAGCTCTTACAATTCCACAGATTTGTCCCCGTCCCTAAATGTCCATATACAAATACATAGAGATTCATATCATCATCGATAAGATATTCAACAGAAAACTCAACCCGGATGTCATGAACGATAATACAAATTCTATCAAATGTGGATGCTTTTAAAAAACAAATCTAAGACATAACTATTGCCACCTTCTGGCTAGAAGTGGCATCGTGTACCACCGGATGAACAATATTGTGTAGCATTCCATAGGTAGCCGAGAAGGAAAGAAGAAACGCAAGACGTCGCCGGGTACCTCCTTTAAAGAGCCGTTTCCTTCAAATCGTTGAGGTTCGGCATTCTCGCTCGGGCGGCTCTGGTAAAGCCGATACCGTTCTGCCCACCTTTATTTGCCATTTGGTCTGGGTACGGCGCTCCCTCGGCTCGAGTCAAAGCGGACACGTGCCAGCTGGACTCGATCTGACCCGGCAGAGGGTAATTGTGGGGTTTGCGGCTCTTGGTGTTGGGGGTGACGCTGCCCACCGGGTGTCCTCTGCTCTCATTCAGGTTCCCTTTGGGAGGGGGATTAGGGAGGGGATGGAAGCGCAGTTCTGCCGAGCGGTCGGGAGGCGGCGGCTGATTGGACGTAGCAGGAGAGGAGAGATGTAGGAGTTTACGCAGGGACTTCAGTGGCTGGTTCTGAAGCAAGAGAGACGCATGCTTGAATTTAATATCAGAAAAAAAATACAACAATGCAAACCGCACGTTCCCCACCTGAGACTGGACATCCGGTTGCTTTTCGGGTGGCCAGGTGTTGTCTCTCTCCCTTTCGCGATCGCGATCCCTCTCTCGGTTTCGGTCCCGGTCTCGATCCCGGTCTCTTTCCAGGTCGCGTTCCCGCTCGCGATCCCGGTTGCGGTGTCGACTGCTATGATGAGAGGAGGATTTCACTGGTCTCTGAATCACTAGCTGATCCTGCTGGCCGTCAACGGGAACCTGTCGCACAGATGAAAGCAGAAACCCAGTGAGATGATCTAAAGAGCAGAACTGAAACAGAACGTCTGTCCGTCCTAATAAAAGTGCATCACGTGCATGAGGTCAGACGACTGAAAACACACCAGAACACTTAACCAGCAGGAAAACTTTAACCCCCACAAAAACAGATTTTTCATAAAGAAAATGACCATCATGAACTTTTGCATTGTGTCAATATTTTCAGAAATAAAACTTCTCATTCTCATTAGTGTAATGTAAAACAATATAATTATGAGATTAAATTGTACTATCTTTAATTTATGATTATAACGTCATTAAAGTTTGTCAAGTGTTTTACTACATTGCATTACAGTAATGGGAATACACATGTACCTTAATGACAATCACAAAAAATCCAAGCAAAACACTTTGAGACAAAATGTACTTAATTGTCAAAAACTATAAACAATGCAAACAAATCTTAATGATCCTAAATCTTTATTTTCTTCATGCAAAATATAATATAAAGTGTCTTTGTGAGGTTAAAGTATTTTATTTTTGAAAAGCACTTTCTTTAAATGACCAGCTTTACAAAAGCTGTTTGCACTTGTTCTTGAAGCAGATGGATTATAGAAGACAGATAGAGGCTAGTGGTTTGGGATGTGACCAGTTTCTGACCCTTTGTACCAAAATGTTCAAGTATTTCATTGTGTGTGTTGATGTAGAGAAGACAGAGATTTCTCCAGCTCTGTCCTGCTTTTGCAGAATGTTAGATACGTGCTACAGACGACTACTGTATGTGGTCCATGCATCTTACAGAACACATGCTGATGCTGCTGCGATGCTGCTTGATGGGTAAAACACAAAGAACCAGATCCATTACATCAACATACTCAAATATCCTAATGAGCTGATCTGAAACTTTTTGAATCTGAAACATAACTTTACTAAAATGATTTGTTACACTTGGCATTGCAGGATATGAAATTATGAGGCTGTCTGGGTTGCCAGATGTTCAGGTCATAAACTCAGCGCTGTTGGCAGGCGAGGTATGCATGTACAAAGATGCATTAAGCTTAATGACCAATGAAAATTGGTTTTGAACTCTTTATAGACACTTCTTTAAATTATATCTGCATGCCACTTTTCTGTTGAATAATTTAAAGAATAATTCATTCAAAAATAAGAGCACAAAATATATTTTGAAGAATGTTGGTAACCAAACAAGTAAGAGTTATATACAGGTTTTCAACCACATCATTTTTTTCTCGTTCAACTCTAATCACTTCAAATATTCAGAGACAACTATAGGTAAATAGTTCATATGATAATTCCTCTCAAAAGTCTAAATAAAATACAGCAAGTTTGAGGCGCGTTTGATTGACCAATAGCATCATTTAAAACATGGATCTGTGTCTAGTGTTGCATTCGAACAAAAATGGCAAGAGAGACATCCGGCTACATATAGAAAAACAGCATGCGATGGAGATGTTTGTTTGTTTGGTGAAGCGGCGCGGTTTACGCGAGCAATACCATGGGCTGCGGAACAACAGGTAGCACTTTGACAGCAGAATTATGCTTTAAGCTATTCTTTGAGTTAAAGAGAGGAAAAAGGCTTTTCTTGATGCTCGGGTTCCTTCCCGCGCTGCCGTCCGTCTGCAATATAAGACGCACAAAAGCCCAGTGGCTCATTCTATTTACACCAAACATCTTTTGTTGTTGAATACAGCAGATGAACATATGGTCCTCTGGTTCAATATTTGCAGTCAGAGCACATGCTGCTCGGGTCTGGACTCGTCTCCGTATGGCTGATACTGAAGCCTGAACTGACTCGGAGAGTCATTGCTGAACGCTGTTGGCCAGGAATTAGACTAAAAAACATGAAAACCTGTTGCAGAATTTTAGTTTAAGCCATTACAACAGAGACACGCTGTTAAATAACCTATATGATATAATGCTTAACAGATCAGTTTAAATGTAAAATATGCAAAGAAAATGAGGAGACTCCTTCATTTACATCCTTCAGAACATGACTAAATAAATACGAAGAGGTGAACGCTCTTATCCATTATTAATCCATCACCTCGTGTACACAAGACATCATTTAAGTTCAATGACTAGCAGACACACATACAACAACACGCAAACACGGCAGCTAAGCAACACGTATACATACACATAAAACAAGAACCGCATTATTGTGTCTCTTTTGATATTATATTTATGAAGTAAAGAGAAAATGAGACGTTTGTTACCGGCTGTGATTTCTTTTTCTTTTTCTTTATGGCTCTGAAGAAACCCTGCTTCTCTTTTTGTTTAGGGACTTCTGGTTGGTTCATGACCAATGCCTCTGTGTTATTCCTACAAGAGAAAAGGTCAAAGTTCAAATCTCATTAGAAATCATCATCAAGTTAAAAATCACATATTTTTAAGTCATTTCAACTTTCAACCACTTTGATTTGTTTATGAAAGACAAAATATTTTATAAAAAACTATTTTTTGTCTTTCTAAATCAAGTTGTTAGGCAAGAATGCCTGAAGAATAACCCACAGTATGAGTTATTATTGTATTTACCCATTTATCAGAAATACTACAGTTGCCTCAAAACCAGAAAATAATTGATGGTTCTTATTATTTTCACACACCTCGACTATAAAACTGTTGTTTTATAGTCATTTTGACAAAGCGCTTCATCTGATGAAAGATAAGGTCATGTGTACAGAGACAGAATGATTTATATGTCTGGCTCGTGTGCTCACCACGGGTCAAAATTAGTCTGACGTTTGGGATGGTTTGTCATGACTGTGTTTTCTGCTGCCACGACGGGAACTCTGCTCTGTCCGGCGCTCTCGTGAAACGTGTTGTCGGGTCGAGGAGAGGGAACTTTACAACAACACAACAACACAAAAGCGACTGTCAGCTACACAAAAACCCTTATTTTTACAGTGTTCAAGATTAATTTGTTACCTCTGTAAAAGCTTCCTACTCTACGAGGCATCGAGTCACTGTAAATGATCCGGTTCTCCTTGGATGATGTTCCGTCTTCCATGTGAGTGTCGTGGTACATCCCGGCCTGAGTTACCAGAGGCCGTTCACACTGCAGAATAACACACAATTATACTAAACACATACATACTGCGTTTCACTGAATATTTTTTAGGAGAACGGAATGATTAAAGAAAGCTTGAACAAAAATACCAGCAGTCAACAGTGGTGGAAGACACATGCTGAGCTTAATATAATGACATTTACAAAACATCCATATGAGTAAAGCAAAATGTAATTATTAACTGTTAATTAATTATTAAACAAAACAAGACGAGGCATGACAACTTGATTTACGTTCATTGTGTGTGAATGTATGTGTGATTGTGTAAATGGATTTTAAGGGTCGGGTTCGGACCTCATTTTTTGGTCGTTGTGTGTGGAAGGAAGATGTGTTTTCCCTCGTCGAGTCTTTAATCGGTGGACGAGAGTGAGGTTTCTCTTTGGGAGACTGGTCATTCTGTAGATATAAACACACATTAACAAAGCTCTCAAGACTTCATGAAGATCTCAAATTAGGTTTCATTTAAGCATAAAATGACATATATATTAAGGAAAAATATATAATTTTTAATTCCTGATGCACGTATCCAGACCACATATTGATATCCCAACACCTTCATCACTTTATAAACTACAGAGATCCCACTCACATCTGAAATCACACACATCCTCTGCTAATAATACAACTCAAATGTAGTTTGGAAATCTATCGTGCTTATGTTTGTCTATGGAGGTGGTCGACTGTATAATCTAATAGTTGTGCACACAACAATAAAGACGGGAACGCAGAAGAGCCATATCTTAAATTAGATTACAACACAACACATGCAAATGCGCACACACATCACAATCTAATCTTCTGAAAATACTGGTCTGAACAAGCATCATCGTTTACATTATTGCTGGTTGCTCGCAGCAGAAAACTGAAACGCAATATTCAGACAATCTCTTTGTTGGATATTTAAATGCTGATAATGGGAAGCGTTAGGCAATATGAAACAGGAGATGGAAACACCGACCCTGATCAGATCCTGTGCGAGTTCTTCTCGTGATGAGCTGGTGTTGTGCCGTGGCAGCGTTCTGTGCTGCAGTTGAGGTGACAGGAGTTGTAAGCTGCTGGCACGTGTCGGGACCCCCTGCCCGACCACCAAACCCACCTCCTGCCCGTGCGGCCGGTGCCGCTCTCTCCGGACGTACATGGAGTGCCGGTGAGGTCGCTGCTGTGAAGAGAACGGGCTGGTGTAGCCGAGACCGTACGGGTAGGACTCGTGCGGCGAGGGGAGATTGTGAGAGTGTCCGACCCCCGCGGCCCTGCTCGGGTCCAGCGTGTCGGTCACCTTCGGTTCGTCTCGGTGTTTTCTTTCGTCCAGAAGAACGGCGAGAGTCCAGCGTGCCTCCCTCCAGGCGTGGGTTCCCCCGGCCGCCGGGACTGTGACCCTGTCGCTCTGCCCCGGCGTGCCGCTCCGCTCGGGGACTGCCGGGAGCCGCGTTTAGATCCAAGCAGCTCGACGGGAAGTACCGCGAACCCGATCCCGAGCCGGCCATGGGGTCGTCCGGGTGGAGCCGCGTCTCGGCGAGGTTGCCCACGGACTTGGCGTCGTTCAGCGCGCCGTGGCTCTTGGACAGGCTGAGAAAGGACGAGGAGCTTTTGGAGGAGGCCGTGGACGGCATGGACCCGTGAGAGGACTCCATGCAGCCGTGGCGACCATGTTTGTCCCCGGACTGCAGCGTGCTGGTCTTTCCTTCCAAGAAGGACGAGTGGCGTCCTGGTTTGGAGGACTTGATGTATTTTGCACCGGACGCGTCCGCTCCTGCGATGGCACCTCCAGATTTAGGCCCCAGGTTAAAATCGAACTCGCTCTTTCCCTTCGTGTCTTTGGGGCTGAGGAGGTGAGGAAGGTTGTTGTTGGTTAGGTCTTTGTTGGAGGAGGCAGAACGGCTCAGGGTTTGGGCCTGGTAGCTCTTGAGGTGTAGGGTTGGGCTCAGGGTGGATGAAGTTGGCATGTTGCTGCCGTTTAAAAAGCTGTCTGTACTCCGGTGGAGGTCTTCATGACGCGGTAGAGACGAGCAGTCTTTACTGTTAGCTCGCCGGTGACCTGAACTCTTACTGCCGTGACTCCTGCAGAAAAATCAACAAGAAATTTTTGTTAAATTAATATATCAGTAAGTACATTTTGTATGAACAATGAAACATTATTAATTAGCTATTCATGCTTAAAGTTCCAATCTTTACATTTTTTATTTGACTTAGAATTAGACTGACCCTGAATCTTATAATAATTTGAACTTCAACACACGTAAAGATAAGCACATAAAGTAACCTGTAATTTTATGTTTCAAACAGACATTGTGATATTCAGGTGAAAGTTACAGACTGCAGATTTATTTATATGTGTGACAGGATTGCTGACCGGCTGGGTATGGTATTATCGCCGTGGTAGGGTTTTCTCTTTGTAGAGCGAGGTGGGGTTGGTGAGGGTGGAGCTGGTCGCTCTGGACCTCTCAGACCCTGAAATACGGGATGGTTTATACACTGCTCCGTCAGAAAGCGTTCGGTTGGGTTCAGACACAGCAGATTCTGACACAACGAAATGAGAAAGTCAAAAATTTCGTCTCTAATAACACACGTGACATTTACTCAACACTAAAAATATCACAAGAGTTTACGTGAGTGTTGCAAACCGCTTTACCTTCATTAAATCCAACATGAGTCCGTTGATAATACCCAGGTACCTTCGCTCGAGCGTTTGGGGGTGACTTACAGAAGGAAACTGTCACAAACACAAATACACAACAATAGCTGATGAGACAATCTTTCTGTCAAGAATGAAATAGGAAAAAATAAAGAATAAAAATACACAGCAAACACAAACGCTGGGTAAAATAATCTATTAATTACCATACAACTGTTTCATCAAACATTTCTAGCTTTGTAAAGTTTAATCAACTTAAGCGTCCGCCATCTTTTATTCATTTTCATGGTCTCTTAATAAGCAGAAATAAGCAGTCTAACATGTAAAATGCCTGCAGGAGGTTTGGCATGTGTGTGAATGTTATGTGCTGTGATCAGCCCCGTCAAGAAAGAGCCAGTTGTGTTTCACACCGTCACATAGCATTACATGAGTCATAGAGCCGGACACTTATTCAGAATACTGGGATTCATGCCACAGCGAGAAATCATAAGACGCGTTCTCACTCTCAGTCCGGCAAATCGAGGGTTGTTGTAGAACAACTTCATCTGTTCTGGTGGTAAGGGACCCAACACCTTCTGAATGGTGAAGAGCTGATCGATTTCACTTTCGCCCGGAAACAAGGGCTGTCCATCACTCAGTTCTCCTAAAATACACCCCACTGACCACATGTCCACCGCCTTCCCGTATGGAGCCCTGCCACAGATACAGACATATACAAGTCAAACACTGTAATCTTTCCAAATACATGCATTTGAAGTTTTAATATGTACTCAGTATAAGATTATTTAAAGCATTTGTTAATGTTTAAATAATGATTTCTCATAGTCAGGTAAAGTGCTGTTTTCAGAATTGTCACATTCATAACAGTTCATATTCCTCATTAATGAACACGTGAAAATAATAAAATAACAATTTGATGTTCTTTTTGGTATTATTGCTTCCTTTTTGTGTATTTTAATTTACAGAAATCCTACAAAGTATGTTGCCTCTCAAAAATGTATATTTATATAACACATGTATATTTATATTTTATTAAAATACCTAACTTGTGTATAGACTGATATTTGTCTGATGTCTGGACTTTATCAACAGGACATTAGTAAAATATAAACACATGATTCAATATGTCGCTGATAAATACATTCTGTGAGAATTTATATTTCTATAATATGTTATACGAGAGAGATAGATGCTAGATGAGAGAGAGAGAGAGAGAGAGAGAGAGAGAGAGAGAGAGAGAGAGAGAGAGAGAGAGAGAGAGAGAGAGAGAGAGAGAGAGAGAGAGAGAGAGAGAGAGAGAGAGAGAGAGAGAGACAGAGAGAGAGAGAGAGACAGAGAGAGAGAGAGAGAGACAGAGAGAGAGAGAGAGAGAGAGAGAGAGACAGAGAGAGAGAGAGAGAGAGAGAGAGAGAGAGACAGAGAGAGAGAGAGAGAGAGAGAGAGAGAGAGAGAGAGACAAAGAGAGAGAGACAGAGAGAGAGAGATAACACTGAGACACAAATCATTGCAGCAACACATAGCAAGAAGGAGGAGAGAATATTTGTGTGGGTGGAATTTAAATGGTGAGAGTTTCAAAAAATGTTCCACTGCATTCATCTCATCTAGTGGCACACACTAGACAATCACGCTTCAACGGCGACAAGGACAAACAGCCATGCACTACACACCAAACATCACATCCAGCGCATATATCAAATCAACATTTCTAGAGAAAAGGAGTACACAAACAGGGGAAACAAACAAAATACAGTAAAAACAGGAAGTACACATGAAGCCTGATGATGTCAGCACTCACCCCAGAAGCAGTTCAGGTGAGCGATACCACCTGGTTGCCACATACTCAGTGTAGTTAGCATCACTGCCTTCAGAGAGGTTACGGGCAAAGCCTGAAGATGGAGATTCATGAAGCAAGAGAGGAAAGAAGAACGATACAGGATAAAAAGACATTTGGCATGAGCAAAAATCTGTGCACAACATTGAGAGTTCCTAATTAATCTCGCCATGTTGTTCCATCTAAAAATACAAGTCTGAGAGAAGCCTGAGGAGTGAGTCATGCCTGATATCTGTGTGGCGTTCAATTTAGAGAATAAAAATCAACCCGCAGTGAATATACATACATTATATAAAATACATGACGGGCTATAAGCTTTTCCTTTTGGCATGACCTTAAATCATATCTCAATATCTGCATTACAGCCAATCAGGTTTCAGATTCAGGAGTATTAAGCCTCATTCAGCGAGAGCGGGCGAGAGAGAGAGAGAGAGAGAGAGAGAGACAGAGAGAGATAGAGAGAGAGAGAGACAGAGATAGATAGAGAGAGAGAGAGACAGAGAGAGAGAGATAGAGAGAGACAGAGAGAGGGAGAGAGAGAGACGGAAAGAGGGAGAGAGGCAGAGAGGGAGAGAGGCAGAGAGAGAGAGAGAGAGAGAGAGAGAGAGAGAGAGACAGAGAGAGAGAGAGAGAGACTGAGACAGAGAGAGAGAGAGAGAGAGAGAGAGAGAGAGAGAGAGAGAGAGAGAGAGAGAGAGAGAGAGAGAGAGAGAGAGAGAGAGAGAGAGAGGAGAGAGAGAGAGAGAGAGAGAGAGAGAGAGAGAGAGAGAGAGAGAGAGAGAGAGAGAGAGAGAGAGAGAGAGAGAGAGAGAGAGAGAGAGAGAGAGAGAGAGAGAGAGAGAGAGAGAGAGAGATCAGTGTGAATATGGGGGTGGCTGATCCTGAGTCTCTGCTCACCAAAATCACACAGCTTCAGGATATCATTGGCACTGATGAGCAGGTTTTCAGGCTTGATATCTGCAAATTAGAAAAAGAATAAAAGAGGTTAGAAAGCAAATACAGAGTTTCTTCCTGACTTGACTTTTCTATCTGTTCTTGTTACAATGTACATGAATATCACAGATCTTTTTTAATCTGAAGGTGTATATTTTAATGTTTAAAATTACTTTTGTATGCAAATACCATTGTGCCAACATATACATTTTTAAATTAGGAGTAAATAATGAATAAAAAGTGACCAATAAGAGTCCAGCATAGACAGAACTTCCTTCAGTGCTGTTTAAAAAAGTTTCTATTACAATGTGAAAGAAATGTACAGTATATAATTAAAACCCTGATAGTCTTACCCCTGTGAACGATCTCGTTCTTGTGACACCAGTGAATAGCTTTGATCAGCTGAAAGATGTAGCTTCGTACTTTATCGGGTGGTGCACCGTTGGGCAACTCCTCTAACAGCTCGAGCATATTCTGAAATAAATCAAATAAAATCAGAAACACAAAACTACATCATACTTCATTACCTGTGAAACCTGATAAAACACATGAACTATAAATGTACAGTGTGGAAAAGATGAATAAAATAAGCATTACAATATATAATTTGAAGTCTGGAGCGAAGACATGGACAAAACATTAAATCATATTTACTTTTGTATGGTTGTCATGTTTTGTTCTAATCATCTAAAAGAAAAACTGGCTTGTCTTTTCATCAGATGGAGTCCAACCGATTCATCCAAAACTATCCGTCATTTCAACTAAACAAACACGTTAAATATAACCAGCAGACAGCAGAAGAAAGCCTTGTTTTAACCTCCAGGTATGATGTGAAATATTTTACCTTCTCCACATATTCAAACACTAGATAGAGTTTTCCCCGTCGACGGAAAGCCTCTTTTAGCTCTACGATGTTGTCCTGCTTCAGCGTCCGGAGCATTTTGAGCTCTCGTAACGTCGTTTCTTTAACTTCCTCATTCTCTACGGGAAAACAGCGGGTTTGGCAAAAGATTACACATCCTTGCTTATTTAAGATCTTATTCATTTCACAACTGTTGGTAAAGCCTTACGATAAATTAAATCATGCAAATTATTATTCCTGTCATGGTAACCGTAACTATTATGCAATCCCCAACCAGCAAAATGCATAGATGAAAAACACAAGCATTCGGTCTTTTACCTTCGCTGTCCTTGAACTTCTTAATAGCCACAAGCTCTTTTGTCTCCTGCAAAACAGATATGTAAATGAGTTTGAGCTTTTCCTCAAACACAAGCTTTATTAGAACGCTGTTAATGGAAAATAGAAATCAGGGACAGCTGAAAGTCACACAAAACATACAAAACAAAAAAACCCAATGATTTTAGTTTTTAGTTGTGATTTAAACACGTCACAAAGAGCGTCTCAAACTAAGCTTCTCCAAAATTAAACAAATGTGCTAAAAGAGTTCATTTTTTGTAAGTGAAAGTGTTAAATGTGCACGTTTACTCGTGTGTTCATCAGATCTTGTGTTCACCCACTTTCATCATCTGTGCTGTTGGGTGAAGATTTCTGGCTTATATTTTGTCATTCTGAACTCTCAACAACATTCACAGTGTAAGTGGTAAAGTGAATTCATCGTGACAGCTGCTATAATCAAACATGATTATAAATACATGAAGAGAATTATTCTGCTAGTTTCTGTAACCGGGACTAATGAAGGAAGAAAAGTCATACTAGATTTTTTCAACATTATCACATTGCACTGATATTTAGCAAGTACAAATACATGTGCTGTTTTCAGTTAAGACAGTTAAAACATAAGAGATTAGTCTCAAGCTAAACATTAAGTTATACACCAGGTTTAAAACATTCATGTGCTCTTTCTGTTTTTCCTGTTAGTCTTTACTAATTTGTGATGTACACCACACCACCACCCTCCGACTAAAACATGTGTTTGCTAACATTTGGACCAGATCCACGCAACGCCCCGGCTCTCCAGATTTAAGCGGACTGCTGAGGAAAGCGGCTGCAATTAACATGAAAGAAAATCCCAACTTAAACACCCCCATCAGGACCGGATCCACCTGACGCCTCCAGAACGGCACCAGGAGTCTTAAAGGTTTCCTCATGCTTCTCCTTCAGTCATTCTCACCTCCAGCACAATACGCCATGAACAAAATTAAATCATGATCAGAAATGATGAAGAGCACAGCATGCGAGATTTCCATGTACAGTTACTAGAACCCTTCATAGGGCACTTGAAAAGAGTCAAGGATGTTTTAATTCAACTGCACATCAGGGTTTCATACACTGTAAAGGCTAATCAGACTTAATATTTAAAGGATTTTTGTGAACATACACTTAGAAAAATGAACTACAAATGAAAAATAACATAATTACTAACAAAAATAACATAATTACTAACAAAAAAATCACGATGGTTTTACTACAGTAATCATAGTATTTGGAGTAAAACCACCAATATAAAAACATAAATGTAGTGTTTGTGCTGGGATCAGTTATAATGTTAAAAGTACAAATAAATATCCTTTATCGTGAGCTCTGACATGTATTGTAATGCTTTACGCTTTGCATTGCGCAATAAACTACAAAACTTCTGTCCGTATTTATTACACCATTTAAGAAATGCATATTTATAGTCACTTACTTGAACAACCTGTCTCTCTGAATGTATATATAGAAGGTGAATGAGTCACAGACAATGAAGAAAGCACAGAGAAATGGGGGGGTGGTTGTTCTGAAAGGTCTTCATGGAGAAACAGAGACATTCACAGCATCAAAACCCACCACATGCTCAGCATCCGCATTTCATATTTCTAATAACCAATGTCTGGTTCTTGATAACACAGACAAGGACATATCTGATCAATCTGATTGTTAGCTTTTGGATGACATCAGATGTGCATGTGAGAGACGGGCTGTTGATGCCAAACATAAGGGCCACCAGGGGTCCAACAGGGCTCTGAAAGCACTCGAAATAGTCAATATATCATAACATTCACTCAGGAGGGACTGTGTGTTTGACTATTGTCCAGCTTGTGGATGGATCATTATCAGAAGGATATTTGTGCCTCGATAGTCAATAGTTTACAGAGGTTTGTGCGCAGCCTTACAGATAATGATGTTGGCATCTATATCGTTGAAAAGCAGTGCGGATCTCATTTCATACTGCAAATCATGCGCAACTTTAATTGTACACGCTGCTAAAGAAAGCAAACGTCTCTCATGTCGTACTGGGTTTCAGAGCTGGCAAAGCATCTCTGTTTTGATGAAGAACTTGTGAACTCAAACACCTTCTGCCTCGAGCTGAAAGCAAGTAGTTCTCTAGCAAGAGATCTCTATTAAAAAATCATCTCTATTAAATTATCTTGTCTATCTAGGACAGTGTTTTTTTGCTGTAAGTAAATCTAAGGGAAATAAAAGTGAATGACAAAATGTGCTTAAAAATCGACACAAAATCATACTCTCAACCAATCGTACTATTGATGTGACAATGACATTCACGTAAGAAAAAAATCTATTCCACTAAGATTAACTTGATCTTAAAAAGGGTGTGCACACATGAACAAAACTGTTGAGGCGTTTAAATGCAACACGAAATCGTCAAAAATAAAATTGACAAAAATAACTGGCAAAAATATCTACCTACAGAATGTCAATCGGGTTTTTCCGAACCATTTTACAAGTATATATGACCTGCCATGTCATCCAGTTATTAAGCATAAAAGATTAAATAAAACTGTAATATAAAACTATGTTTAAACATCTATTAATTAACCAATCAAAGTGAAGAGTAACAGAACAACTGCAGAAAAATTTACTTTGTTCATATCATTTTGATATCAAACATCATTGACACAAACTGGTTCTACTCTCAAAGTTGGTTCAGCTTTTCCATTTACACGAACATGAAATCATTTGAGAATGGATTTTTAAGCTAGTTAAAGTGTACAGTTGTGTATTTTGTCTTTCATGAGGTACATTAAAATAACACAGGCATGTTTACATTAGACACATGAAACAGCCCTGAGATCCACACAATGACACAGGCAAGTTAAATAATATCCATTTGAATCCATTTCAAGCCTTCGTGATGTTTTCAGTTCACTACCACTGGATCTAAAGCACAATTTCTGCCCACAAGTACTTATCTTAAAGCAAACGCTATTTCATTTACAACACTACAAGCTTATTTGTTAGATGAGGATTAAGCCGGGTCAGACACTTAAAAAGATGAATTAATCGCTGCTTACAATGGTAATGCTGGTCCTTTATTATCCTTAATTCAGATGTTTGCATCTGTGTTGCCTTCATAATCTAATACATTTAAGTGTTAGATTAGCTGTTTTCAATATTATCAATATAGTCACATCAGATTTAAAACAAATATAAAAACTGTAAGCATGACGGCTCGTTCGAGTGCGTTATGCAAAAAAGTCATTTCCAGACCATGTGTCAATTAATTTTTCTGATTAAATTCCTATTGTTTATCGTGAAGAACAACCAAAATTATCTAAAATCCTCCACAATCCAGGTGCACAACCAAACATTATTTTTCCTAATAAAACAATATCTCTCTCTCTCTCTCTCTCTCTCCATCTTGACAATTCTGTCACACACATCTCCTCCGTGGAGTCTTGCACAGTCATCTTAAGATGCTTCTCCACAGCAAGTGTTCCCACTCAAGGTGACCTATTTAATGCTAATGCACACTCACGTCCCCACTTCCCTCTCTGTCCTCAATTCAGCTAATACACTGCTATAAAAATAAAGATTCATCTCTTCCAAAGGGAACAGGGTTTTTAAATTCAGATGCTCTCCATCACACGGGCCTCAAACGTTTCTATACTGTATGTCTGAGAGTCTATAAAGCAGCATTGTGCAGATTCAGATTGACAGCATAAACAGTCATTTAGCAGATCTTAAATAATGAGATGGTAATCAGTGTGGGTGTGAAATCACATTGATGACAAATAAATAAATCGCTGTATTTGATTTTTTTCCTTTGCTCATTTCAATGAAACAAGATTATTAAGAAAATAAAAGTATAGACTTTAGGTGAGCATTGCACTACACTACAGGACCATTTGGAGGCTTATGCTTCAGTTCTTAAGACTTTTCTTGACCATATAACAATCTTACAAGTATCTCACAAGAAGTGATTTCAGAAATTTATGCTCTGACCATAAACATTTCGCCTAAATCTTTTCCCGACCAAATAATCCAGACTACGCCATTCATGTGAAATCTTTGCTGAAAGAAGTGGTTTAAGGTCTTTAAGTCTGTGAATAACTTAACTAAAACTGAAAAAAAAACTATACAGTAATATAAAAAATAATTAAAAAACTCTATAATAATTTAAAATATTAGTGTTACAAAACACTAAATTAAAAACAAAATTATAATATCTCTGTTACTGATTCAACATACTGATAAAACTACATTAAACTCTAAACAAAACTATAATAACAGTGGTAAACAGAACTGACTTGAGAGATAAATATTTGAGTAATGAATGTTTTCTCTGCACAAGTATATGATGTAAGTATAAACAACTAACAACCGTTGCATTGTGTATTTGTATCAAGCAATATAACACACAAGAATCCACACATTGCTAACACACAATGGGGCTTTCATGACCCTTACTATGTGGGATAACATCACTGGGACAGACTTGAGAAGAACAATAGAGATTTCAATAACAACAGTGTAAAACAAGAGCGTTCTCAGAGAGCTGAGCGTTATAAAGCTTTAGTTTAGACATGAGACAAAACTATTGCTTAACACATACTAACGACTGTGAGCATATAAAATATGAATGAGTATGAATGCATAAAATATTCAACCTAGGAAGATGTTTTATGTTTGTTTGTCTCTAGTCGTTCGTGCCCATTTAACATGACCACATGAATTCATGATATGCTAATCATGAACAGCGTAATAAATGTCTTGGGGAAAATAACGACCAATCTTTCCAGTCCATCTATGAATAATCTGTCATCTGACGGACTCATAAGAAGCCTTCTCGATTATAAGATTTCACCTACTACCTTCTAGTAGAAAATCCAGATTTTGTCTGTTAAGATCTTAAACACTATGTGTCATCTTCAATGATGTTATATGTATGATTTGACTGCATGAATGCGTAAATCGACTGCGCATACGAGGAGGTGTATAAATTAGTATGCAGGGCGTATACGGCGTGTATTAAACTGTGTAAACAGGCCTGTTTCAGACTAATAAAAGGTAAAAGAAACGGTCACTCTCTCCTTCAGCTGAAATTTTCAATGCATTCAATGAAAGATCAAAAGCTGACTGATCAATTACTTAAAGCACGAGCACAGTTTTGTGTTTTGGCACACTAACTAGTAAACTTTATATCTCATTATCATAACAATGATGCATGGAAACCTGCAATGGAACATTAATATGACTGAATATATGGCTGCTTTTCTTTCTGTCGTATTAAAACAAGCTAATTATTCACCTCAATCAATAAACAAAGATTTCAAAGACATTGGAGGTATACAGTATGTCTATGGACTTTGGTTTAGTGTCAGCATTAAAAGAAACTTTTTGACCGCAATTTAGACCCCCTATATTGCTCCTGGAATGATCAATGTGCACAAATGCCTCTGCAGATAAGAGAAAGCATGCTATCACGGCTCGAGGTCAGTAAAATCTAAAGTGTAATGAGCCCTAACCATTCTGTAGCATTGTAGTGTCATTCATCATCCAACCAGACACTCAGGCACACCGATGCTGTTTGTTCAGGCTTAACGACAACCATGACTCTAATACAAACAGCATCCGGGACACACAGACTACTGAAAATAACATTAACCAGCAGTTTGAATAACACAGAAACAATCCATCGTTTTATCGCAGATCCAAAGTATTTTGTGTAACAATGTCACGAGCTGGCAAGCATTAAACACACTGTACACAAAATCCAAGAATGCACTTCAACACATGAACCCTTCAAACAGCACATCAGCCAATTCCTATTGAAAATACATCTATATTTACCTTATTGTGAGAGTTAGTCTAGCAATGTTCAACTGTCTGAAAATGCCTCCCAAACAATGAAGAGAATCTGCCAACTAGGCCACAAGCAATAAATTTGGAGAAGCCCACAATTTTAAAGAAGCAGTTGCTAGGGAAACCATGTCATATTACAATTGAAAACATTTATAAAAAATATATCTTAACGAATGTAATTGTTTCAGATGTTGTGCAATGCAACACTTCTGATTTATAGATGCAACACAAGCAGAGGTATAATAATAACTAGCCTCACTATTATCCATTACAGAATGTGAAAATGCATGATTTTTACAGTACACAATACGGCTACGCAAGTAAATTTTGTTTAGATACGAAGATAAAAGAACAGATGTACGTCTTACCTTGTGTCTGCATTTCAGGACCACCCCATAGGCTCCTTCAGAGAAACAGAGAGTTTTGTAAATATGTTTAGGTCATTCATTTTTCACACACTAACACTTTATATCAAACAGATAATGGGCAATTTCCTGCAAATGTCAACCTTGCCATAAAAAAATAAAACACTTTACCATTCAAAAGTCTTACCAAACCATACTTATAGATTAGATGTCAATATTTGTTTAAATCCTCATAGTCAGGTACAGTTAAATGAATGAAAATTAAGAGTCATCTCTTCTCCATTTGTTGGGTATTATTGCTTCTGCTTTGTGTCAGAAAATTCACAGAAATCCTACAAATTATAATGAATATCAAAAACATGTGTTTTTTGTCACACCATTATTAATATATATATATTTCTAATTTTTTTTAATAGATAAAGCTGGAGTTGCCCACTCCACTAAACTCACTAGACAAATTATGAGCAGAAGACGCACTCACCCTCTCCTACAATCCCAAGGACCTCAAATTTATTCATCACATTACCGATGTAAGGAATCTTCATCAAGTCAAAAGATGGTGAGATGGTGCATGTCTGGGCCGAGAGGAGAAGAAGCCCGGAGGATGGGACGAAAATCTGTGCTTGAACGGGTCATTGCAGCAAAATTTCTCCCCCGGTTGGTCATAATCCACACACACGCTCTGACACACATTCCTGCAAACTAACACACTACACACACACAGGCAGTCACACGCTCAGTCACCTAAAAGAGAAAAATCACAAGAAAGCATGAACAATTTTGCAAAGAAGGTCAGAGTTTTCATGCATTTTCTTGCATACTGCAGCAAAACACACTTTCGTAAAAGCATATCTAATACGACTCCCATGCACGCATGCATCAAATGCAGGCATCATGGTTTGTGACAATAAACAAGGAATACAATGCAATTCATCAACAGAAATGCAGAATCACAGGTGGGTGATCCTGACAATTCATTCCCAACCCAAAAGTCAGTGATGTCATGATGAAAACACATATGCTCCTGCATTAAAGAACTGTCAGCTCGGATGTGCGACAGGTATCCAGCTGCCTTCAATTGTGTGCATTACGTAATAAACCGTAAGCTTTCACGTGAAACATTATTCCATATGCATTACGCATGACACGTCGTGACACGCAAATCGTGTACATGTTTGTGCATTGTGCGTAAAGGGGCGCGCGCATGTCTGCATTTGATGTGTTGTGTGTGCGCGCGCGCTCGTTGGAAATATTCGTAGGTGGATAAAAGTTCCGTCATTATTTTAAGCATCTTATCCATCTAAGCATATGCAATGATCGTGTCACAGCATGAAGAAATGACTGATAGCCCACACCATTCACACCCACTCTTAAATGAACAGTAAAAACACGGCGGTGCGGTAAAAAAAAAATCACAACGACCGTAAAGACAAAATGTATATAAGAAGTATCGCAAGTGTCCGTGTTTTAAACGCATGTCATAAACGATAACAGGTGTATTCAGTCTGCTGGTGTGTGTGTGCGTGTGCGTGTGTGTGTGTGTGGGCAGGGGACGCGGGAGGTGTGCGCGCGCTCTCATCAGAAACGCTGTAAAAAAGCCTCACGCTAAAAACGACAAGCTGTACGTCTACAAAAACAGCGTTAAGCACAATACTCACTTATATCCGACACGACAACGTGAAAACTCTCCTCTCGCATCGCCATGTAACGATGTTTTCATGTTCACCTGCAGTGGTAACCCATCATCGCAGCTGCAACAGTATCCACCTTCATTCTGAGCCATTGACAACCTAACAACGGCGAAATTATACATCCCACTATCGCGAAGGATTTACTCATGAATATTAACCAACACGCGCTGACGTCATCTGGTTACGTTTACTGGGCGTCCTATCGCGTAGTCCGTGCCTTCGCGATAGTAGGATTCGTAATTTCGCAGTTATAGGAAGAGGTATTAAACTGAGTGACGTGATGTTGACCAATGGTATGCGGAGCCGAACTCCCACGTGGCCAATCAGAGTGGAGAAACGCTCAGTACATTCAGAAGGGGCGGGGCTGCTGCGGATGGTTCGGTTGAGCAATAATAACGTGCATTCTTTATTTTTTATTTGCTAAATATATACTATAACAAATAACACAGAATATACAAACGACAATGGGGACAAATTGACAATACAAAAACTATTAAAGAAAAAATGTTAAAACAAAGATTTAACGTCAATAACAACAAAAAACAATATCAATGGGTTTATAATGCATTGCTAAGGTTTTATGAATATGACATTTACCTTAAAGGCAAAGTAGTAAAAAGTATACTCAACATTTACATCATATGAAAAAATATCTGACAGAAAAATCATAGTTTCTGTTGATGGCCCGTCAATGCATACATGCAGATTGGATGATGTGGTTATTTTGTGCAGTTTTGCAGGCGAAAATATTGATTTTTATAATGAGTGTATATTGTAATCTATCTATTTATCTGTATAATAAGGTATGTACAGGTTTTAAAATTGAGTTGAGTTATTTGGCACTATGCATAATCTATAAAATTGATATTTATCTGTATTATATATGGATTTCCTTGATATAAAATGTGATCAATATGGGACTCAGCTGTAAATATCTGTAGTATCTGAACTGCTGCACAGACTGATTCTTCAGTCAGGAAAAGCACGTGGTGCCATCTAGCGTCAGGTCAGTCTTCACACAAAAACTCCAGAGTAAAAACTGAGATTTAGAATATTTCCAACCTCAAACCCAATAATAACGTCAATATTTAGAAACATTTAAAGTATTTAGTAACATTAAAAGAACAACTGTTGTTCCCTATTCCGACTCCCTAATGAAAGAGGAAAAGTGTTGACACAGATCATTCCTGCTCATTCTGCAGAAAGACATCCAGATATTACCAGATAAATGCACATCAAAGAGGTCTGGTTCACAAACACTGGATGTGTTGAATGAGATAAATGAGTAAAATGACAGGAAGGAAGTGTCTTTGTCAAACACACGTGATGCTGAGTCAGTTCTCTCAGTCTCTGCTGTTATTTCACATTCAGCTGTTAAAACGTTTGACATTTTGTTTCCTACAAAATAGTAAGAAAACGACGTATAAAATAGCCCTGCTAAAAAGCGCTTATGATCTCTGCATTACTTAATACATTGTTTGATTTGAAGGGCAGGATAATATAGGACAAACAACAGAAAAGAGATCAACGCAGAAATAAACAACTGTTTTTATTAATATAGTATATAGTAATATAGTATAGTATAGTATATTATATTTGGCTCATTGCTTTCTTGTCTTCTAGGGATTGATGTAGTGTTGTTAAAAGGTCAGGGTAATATGGTAAAAGATACCTGACCGAGGTAGAGTTGTTTTGTATTTACTTGCATGACCAAAATGTCCCCCTGATAATGAAAGACTTTCAACAAATACAATCTATTTCTTTCTATAAACGAGTAAACAGAAGTTTATAGTAAAACATTATTATACAAAAATACGACTGCAGGTATTGCTCAAATATGCATCTTAAATATGCTTTAATACAAAATATAGCATAAAGGCAGCAGTAATACTTATGTGCAATATATATAAATATATAACGATGGTTATAGGTGCTATAACAAATATGTCTTAAAATAATACTAATAACTGACTACTACTAAAAATCATATTAAAGGAATTAAAAAATAGTTCACCCAAACTGACTAAATAATGACAAAATGTTCATGTTTGGGTGAAAGTTAATTTAAGTCTCAACAGTCTCATCCTGTGAAATCCTCAATGTTCAAACAGCCGTTCTGTTTTAATCCAGGGCTGATCTGGACCTTCGGTCTGTTTTCAGATGTAATGAACAGCTGCGGTGTATTCACAGTCTCAAATCTCTGTTCATGTTGAGGTGTTCAATTAAGATCTCATGTGTGTCGTCCAAAGTGACTTCAGATGAACCCTCGGAACAAAAAGGACAGAGATGCTCCGAGAGCGAGACCGAGGGAGAGGAAGAAAGCCATGATTGCTCCAGCTGTTTCTGCCTCGCTCGGATCCACTTTCCTGAGAACACAGACATGACAGATGAAGGGTGATGAAGCTATAAAGAAGCTACTATGAAACATAGTCCAAGATCATGTTTATGTGGTCTCATGACTATTACTACAAGATCAAGACACATGCCTGGTGTTTCTAGAAAATCTTTATGTAATTTTACTCACTTGGGTCCAAAGCACATGCAGAGACTGGCCAGATATCCGTTTGAAAAGGCAAAGAGAATCATGAATGTGATGAACCAGCCGTCGTGTGTGAAGTACACGGGCAGATTATATCGTGGCTGGACGTTACACAGCATGAAGAGTGGTACAAATATCACTCGAGCCAATAACAGAATCGGCACCAACTTACTGTCTTTGCCAGGCTAGTGGAGAGATAGGAGAGAGAGAGAGAGAGAGAGAGAGAGAGAGAGAGAGAGAGAGAGAGAGAGAGAGAGAGAGAGAGAGAGAGAGAGAGAGAGAGAGAGAGAGAGAGAGAGAGAGAGAGAGACAGAGAGACAGAGAGAGAGAGAGAGAGAGAGAGAGAGAGAGAGAGAGAGAGAGAGAGAGAGAGAGAGAGAGAGAGAGAGAGAGAGAGAGAGAGAGAGAGATTTTTAGGGTGACTGTATGTAAGACATGAATCTGTATATAATAAATCTGATATGCATGTAAAGTAAATGTGTCTTACCCACATACACACAGCTGTGAGACTGCGACCCGCCCAATCAAACACATTGAAGAAGAGAAAACAGGACACAGGGATGAAATACTTTTCTACAAAGGGAGAAGTTAGACATTATTTAACTTATAACACAAGTAAACATTACACCATTCCTGATACACATACAGAGCTTTTCAGCACATAGAGCATTTTAAACTGACGTCATGAGAATGTTTATTTTATTGAATGTTTAAGTCTCACCCCAAGCTCCACCGTCAGCAATAGTACTTTTCACATCCACAGTAACTGCAGGAAATGTGCCGATGGTGATTGTGAAAGCAAAACACACAGACAGAGCCATAACCCAGATCTGAGAAAAGAAAACTATTAGACACAGTTGCTATGCTGTTGGTAAGGTGTTTTGTTTTGCATTATTACATCTCCATAATTTCTTGTCTCTAGAGGTTTCTCCTAAATGTACAAAAAGTATATCTTTTATGCTTTGTTTTATTATCTACTAGATAAAATCATAAATCTGTCATACTTTGTACAATTATATCATATTTCCCTGTCAAGCTGAATAACAGGGCAAGAAGGTTATGCATCAAATCTTAAAACTCACTTTAACTCTATAATAATAAACAGGTGTAATGATATTTTTGGTTTGTCATATGATTGTGTCATTGTTTTTACCTTCTTAAAGATATTCAGGACTGAAGGGCTTTGTTTTTTCTCGTCTCCAGCGCTGTGCTCCTGCTTGTTCTGATCTACACAAGTATAAGAATATAAACACGTCAAGCTCTGACTTCATCACACACACAGGTCTGATCTGAGTTATGACATCACCTTTCTTCAGCAAGTCCATCTTATTCTCCTCATCTTCAGCAGATTTGTTCTGGTTACTCTGATAGTATTGAAAAAACTCCTACAGGACACACAGAGCAACAGAAACTATTGACACTTTTTACTTTTTTTGTGAATGATTGAATGAATTGTTATTTCGAAGAAAACATGTTTGGCTTACAAATGAGTCCCGGCCCATGTTAATTCTCATTGAACATTTAATTTCACTTAAAAATGATGGATGTAAAATGGTTTGTAATATTGTTGTTCAGATCTTACCAGTTTAGGAAGGAAAACATATGATGCGATGGCTATAGCTATAACAGCACATGCTGTGATAAAGTATCCAAACGCGCTGTCCTTCAAAGCTGAACCACCTAACAGAGAGAAAGACAACAGGCAACATTTACCATGACAATTCCCCCAAAGAATGAATATCAATAATGCATCGCCTCCATCCTCAAACACTTACTGGCGATGGCACAGATCATAGCGAAGGCAGCGAAGGTTCCTGCGAGTCCCTGACCGCTCATGATGGGTGTTGTGTATGACGCTGGTAAAACACCGGCCATTCCAAAGAGACTTCCCTGAAGAACAGCTCCAAACGCTGGAAACAACATCACAAACACACATCCATTACATTTCACAAATGTGTAAATGACAGAATATTCAACTAAAATCCAGCAAAAAGAGTAAATTATGATAAAACAGCCAACATTTTTTCATTAAAATAACATAGACCATATAAAGATGTGTATGTATTTATCATAAAATCCTTACAGTTGATGCAAACGATCTTGATCATGGTGATGCTGAAGAACGGCAGCGGTTCCATATCGATTTTCACCAGAATTGCAGTCAATAAAAACAGCACGAGGATCGCCGTCAAACTGCCTGCGATTCTAAACTTCTGAGGTATTCTGCAGAAACACAATCACTTTTGAGACATCAACAATAAATGTAGTACGTCTTAAGTTTCACTATGTACTTGAACTTGAACTTGAAATGTATTTGTCTATGAATAATCCAGCAATTCAGTTAATGATATAATAAATTAATAAACAAAACCTCATTTCCTCTCTCAATGTTATTGACGGGCAAAACATGATGAAAATTGTTCATTTGATGTTTTATTGCTTTACCACATTTATTTTACTTCAGAACCCCCAAACCCTTGTGTTTATATGAATCTGTGGATTCTTCAGTGGTCTTACCTCTGATGAAGAACTGAGTTCAGACACGAGAACACCAGCAGGGGTAACATAGCACACAATGTCATCACATTATTAAATTTGGATTGTAAGACGCTCCGTGTATCTGTTTCAGTTTGATTGGTTGAGAAGTTTCCTTCATTCAAAGGCTGTGGATCTGCTAGACGACTAGTGAAGTACTGCAAAACAGAAACAACTCTGTAAACTGTCAGCACTTAAGCTACTTAGTCATCATTTCTAATGTGTGTTTTCACAAAAACCATCCAACAAAATATGAGATGTAAAGTGGTTACCATGGTCGCAGTCATGAAGAAATTCCATGGCAGCAGAGTTCCTAATCCTAACATAAAGAAAATCAACCACACGCCATTATATCTGTCGAGAGAAAAGATGAACATTTAAAACATTAAAAACCTCAAGTATTAAAGGTTCTTAAAGGTTAAAAGGTTAAAAACATCCTCCATGTTTATTATAGGATCTTCAGATCAGTGTGTTAGTTTCTGTGTTCGTTTTTATAACATGAAAAGGAACTGAAAATGCTTCTATGACGTCACATTGATGAATGTGTTTTACTACAGTCTGCCACTGCATCTGGTGTATAGTAGATTCAGCATTAGCTGTTTTTGCGTGTTACATTAAAGAAAGAAAAACACATTGCTGTTATCTGTCTATCTAGCGTCTATCTGAGTCAGACCAGCTGGTGGAGTCGAGCTATGATAACCTTTCAAAGAAATGTTATTACTCACTTGTCTTTAGGCACCTGAGAGTCCATTTCTGTAACAGAGCCAGAAGAAAGAACCTGGATTTCTATTGTTCAATTGACCTGCAACAGAAACAGAAGACAGAGAGACACATACTGTCAAACATTGTTAAAATGTTTTAAAAAGTGAGAATGTTTCAGTGACTAAAACTATACAAAAAGTGGTGCTAATATTCATAATGTCATTTCAGAAAATGCAACAATACAATGAGATTAAAATGAATGAGAAATTAAAATAGAAATGCAAATAATAAACATCATGCAATATCGCTCAGAAAGAGAAAAAAGTACTTTAACTAGAAATAATTTAATTTTTCAAATGTTACAGCAGTTCATCACTGGCACAAATTAAAATAGAAATTTGAACTGAATTTGTATATCTAATTTGATTACACTTAAAAATTTAAGGTGGTATCAACATTTACAGTAAACATAATCAGCACATTAACTAATAACATTAGAATATTTACTACGCTTTAGTACAATTATTATAGGTGTATTTAAGTACTTACAGCCTATTGTATAAAGCGTTTCCACAGCATGAACACAGAGCCCTAATGTAAGTGTTCACATTAGATGTGCTTCATAAAGTCAAGCTCCGCCCACTACTGCATGTAGAGCTCCGCCCCTCATGCATATGTAATGAGCACTGCTGCTCTGGTTTCTCTGATAAGTGTTGCTTATCTCAGTGTCTGTATAACCACATCCTATTCAGCTCTACATAAACACGCAACTTACAGCAAAACTTCAGATGAAAACACTGACCGCACTTCAAGTAGCACAAAATCAATAATAAAAAACAAATCTTTGATTTCAATCATTACTTGTGATGTATTTATATTATATTATATATTAACTAGGTGTCAAAGATAAATGTGTGACTGCTGAGTCTATTACATATGTCACACCACGAAACCAAGAGTGAAACCTGCCTTAAAAATGCTGAAGTTCACAAAACCAAACATGAGACGAGAAATGAGAAGTGTGCCTTTTTTTTCTACAAGTCATGAAATAAAAAATGTTTTTTAGTGTTAAGGTTAATAATTTCACACTTCATGTGAAACACACACACATCAACATCTTCTGTATCACAGACCATTAAGCAACACTAATGACATCATCATACACACACTGATTATATTAACATGCTGGATATGAGATATGACCTGGAAAACTTTTACAATCACGTGAAGAGTTGATTTCATTATGGAGAATGACAAACAAGGAATAACGTTTTATATTCTTTTATACAACTTGGCAAATAAATCCTAAAGAGGAACAATTCACCGAAATACGACATTTTATTCATAATTTACTCATCCTTATGCCATGAAAGATGTATATGACTTCCTTGCTGTAGCTAAAAACAAACAAATAATCTTTATTTTAGATAAATAAAGATAATCTTTAATTAAAACGACACAGGCGTATTGAACTAGTCCACGAGGTGGGAAACTATCGACGTGACGTTTGAACTGCTTTCCTGACAACTCGGATTTGGGAAATTTCCCCACATCAACTAAAAATTTTAGTAATTTAGTAAGTCTGGATTTAGTCATTTAGAAAAGTATGTAGTCACTTAAAATGTTAATTTACTAATGATTTACATTAAAATATTTCGTAAAATCAAAATAGCATCGTTTTCGGGGTGAAGTGGGAAATATCCTAAATACGAGATGCACTGAAACGCAGAATCCCTCATGTCGATTAGATGACGTCACTGACAGCCGCCGTTTACCTGTCTTGCGAAGTTGCGATGAAAGACAAAATCCGTAAACTAAGGATTATATTTGGTCTAATGTTTGGAGGATGAAGCGATGTTTGTAAACTGAGGTGAGCAATAATCTTAGTTTATGGTTTGCACTACTGGTTTGACGTGCAAATGTTGTTGTCTTTTAAGGGTACACTACCTAGAGCTCATACTTAAACAATTACAAGCTGTTAATGACACAAACACTTTGCATAAGGATTTTGCATAAGACTGTTATATTTAAGTGAAGACTTGACTTTAGTTTAAAATTGGATTTAAGATACTGCCCTCTAGTGGTTCACATGTGCTTTACAACACAAATCACAACTTTTCAACACAATAACTCGCATTAAAAATTCTTTAAATTAAGTTAATATTAGTTCAGGTGTAGCCTTTACTATAGTGTTTTACTAGAGATAACTATATTTAATATTAAGATATAGGCTACTGCAGTATTTTTTCACTAGCAGTATTGTGTATGTGACAGTTGTATAATGGCTTTTAATGGTTTTGATTAGTATGTTAAACTGGTTGTTGTAGTAACTGTAGTGTTTAGGTTTCTTATGTGATGTTCTGTATGGACCCAAAGTAAGACACAGTGGGGTTATATGACAGATCAGACAAAACTCTCAGATCATCTGATCATCTTTATTACAAATACCAAAGCAGCTCATCAGATGACTGACAGAACTTGTTATATACTAGTTAAACCACATCACAAAGCTTTTTTACATTTAATCCATTAATTGAGATAACCACAAATATGTCCTGCAGCGATGATGATGATGCTGGTGTATGTGATGTGACTTATGAAACCATGTCAATAACACTCCAATGATTCACGTCAGGAAACGTCTGTCACTTTGTATTGTACGACACTGAAGTTGTGTTTTTGTAATGACAGAAAATCACCACTTTCCTGCAGATTCTCTGTTGGTAAAGTCATTTTTGACGTGGGAAAACATGCCGGCCAAAATAATAAAGTTTAACAGAGAAAACAGATCCAAACAGTCATTAGACTGTTGGTTACACCCTAGATCATATCAGATTCATTCCTGACAATCTATTAATGAAGGAAATGCTGACATTATAATGAACTGTGTATTGTTTAAACATTCTGGACATCAGAACACAACAGAATAGTCTATTGATGTTTATCATTTATAATATTTATATTTTAGATGTTAAAGGTATGTTTCATGCAGACGTGTGAGCGTGTTTTATAAATGCTTGCTTAGGTAGATTAACTCAATCTGTTTTTGTAATCTACTTTCCAGTTTCACCTTGGCCAGTTTCTTGTATCTCAGTCGCTCTGTTAATAATCAGCCTCTTTTAATACATGGAAAGGGAGAATATCACTGACCTAATGAAGCGTTTTATTTCAAGAGTGCAAAGTCTACATAAGCAAAGATATATCTGTGATATAAAGATACGCCTGATAGTCTTTGATAGTATATTGTGATGAATACAGATAACACAAGGACTTTAGTGTATGTTCATTGGCCTTTAAGAAGTGTCTTTCAAAAAATGAGTTAAGTCATCATTTTAATGCATTTAACAACAAGAAAATATCAAAGCAAGTCGTCTCTGTAAACAGAGAGAGACATTAGATGCATAATTGAAACCCCCATTTATTCTCTTGAGGTTTAAGAACAATCTCATTTTCCTCTGGGACACATCAGGAAGAGTCTTGACACAGATCTTTCCTGCTCATTCCACACAAAAACATCCAGACGTTAACAGACAAACAAATCTCTGGTTCACAAACACTGGATGTGTTGAATGAGATTGAGTTGAGGAAACATGTAAGATAAACAGAAAGTGATGGCGAGTCAGCTCTTTCTCAGTTCTCTGCTGTTATTTCACATTCAGCTGTTAAAACGCTGCACGAGATGCTATCAGGAGCTTTATTGTTAAAACAGCCCAAAAATACCACGGTAAACACAATTAATGCAATGTGCAGGGAAGTCTGTGTTTTGTTCAGAAATCTTTCAACAGATTTTATTCTTACTGACACAAACACAAATAGAGACACACTGACTAGTCACTTAGTTATTAGCGGTTCATGCAGATATACTCTATATATGATCATATCTATTGATATTTTTGTATAATAGCTGAACTGATCATTTTACTGATCAGCCAAAATAATAGCTGATATATCAGCCTGATTTGTTTGTTTAAACCAGCAGTAAAATATACGTTGTGTCGGACTTTCCTTATACGACACAGAATCATCTCTAGTCACGATAGATCTGATTTTAGTTTGAATCATCAGATCTTTGTGTTTTACTCAACTAATATATATATATATTTTGGATTCAAGACAATGAGCCTATGAATAAAATAACATGAAAATATTGAAAATAAGTTTCATTTTTAATGCAACATGTCTTTATTTGACTTTCAATTGTTTTGTTGTTAACTAGCAGTAAAATAAACTTGACCTTCCTTTACAAAACAAACTCAATAAGAGTGAAAGTAACTCAGCGTGATCTTACCTTTAGCTCGATCGGTTGAAGAGTTTTATTAAAATATAAACTCTTTCCAGCGTGCTGACATGCGTCTGAACACATTCACTCTTATGTAATACTTTGTGCTCTCACACGTCTGCTTTTGTCATGCTGATGTCAAATTTTTGCAGCGCTTCCAAAACCACTGTCATTGTGATGAGAATACAGGCCGAAATCTCTTTTTGTTTCCGTTTAGCCCACAAAAATAATAATAAGATCTAATTCAATGTTTACTAAAATGTCAAACATTTTAACCTTTATCATAGAACGGCCCGTCATGAAATATTCATATAAATGAAAACATGAAAGTCATATTAAGTCACAGCGTTGGCATTAGAGAAAGGAAATCATGTCACTTAAATGAATAAATCAATCAGCAAATGTTTTCTGACTGTGTCATGTGATGCAATGCTGTTTGTTTGACTCTCAGAGAATCATTAACAGACTCTAATGACAGATCTGTTTCTCATATTGATTTATCATTTATGACAAATTAACCTCATTACAATTAATGAATACTATCATTAAATGACTCTACTGTACTTTACATCTGACGTATGCTCAAAACATCTGATAATTACTTTGACTCATATTTTTACTGATATTTTTACATTTCTACGTAATTGGTAATCTATTATTTAATATCTATTATCTACTGTCGGTTTCTTCTATTAGACATGTACATGACTTAAAGTAAACATAAAGTAGCTTTTCTGCTTTCTAAAGTACCATTTTAACTGCTTTTCATTTCTCAGGTAATCAATTTAAAACAGAGTCTGTGTATTTGTTATTAGAAATATAAAAAAAGGTCTTAAATATAAAACGAATCACCATAAAACCGTAAGAGAGTCTTACCTGTTTGATCTCTGTTCTGTTCTGTGACTCAAAATCTAAAGTTCAAAGACCATCAGGACTCTTATCTCCTGCAGTCAGTGAGCACTGACCTCATGCTATTAAACCCTCATCACTGCAGGGTCAAAGGTCAACTTGTGCAGAGAGACGATGTCATGCGTCTTATGTCGCTTACACACAACACGATCAGATTGACCTCCAGCTATTCGCACATAAATATCACTTATGTCACAGTAGCAGGGCTTTATGGATACATATCGCTGTAGCGTTGTACCATCACCAGTAAGTTTCTTGTGAGTATAATGGATTGTAATACAAAAAAGTAATATTTTGAAATACTATGTTGTTTAATTGCATCTGCATCTAATGTTGAAGTAAATGAATAACTATGTATATGTGGTTGTTCTGTGTGGTTTTTAGGCAGTGGCTTACTATTTTGGTCTTTACGTATGGTTATGTTTTAATATAAACCTGTAAGATTATTTTAGTCATTTTGGCAGGTGAAAATCATAAGGATTATAAAGCTGTTTTGACAATCTCACCCATCACTGATTCCACAGTAATGACATGAACTGAATGCCAATGATTACTCAGCAATGACAATGTAGTGATATAGGCTTTCTCTTCTTCTATTCTAACCTTATTTCTACTGTAAGATAAAAGACTTCAGGGTGTGTGTGGTCTAGTTATTGTCTAAAATATGATTCAGAAAAGAAGAAATACAATGGCGGTGTGATAGCTTACACATTTAGTGGTGGGACATTCCACCAAATGGGTAACATTTGCTTTTGTAATTTTTAAAAATTAAATTAAATTTTTTATCTTCTTTCAACACTTTATCTAACAAAACACATATTTAACTGTTTGAAATGTATATTGGGCAGTCTCAGGCACCTTTTTATTTTTATTTTTTACAAAGTAGGGAAAGGATGCATTTTTCTCAGTCCTGTTACCAAAAATCAAGTTTCTGTTTTAAAAAATGTCAACTAATTATTTTGTCTTCCACTCACAAAAGTGTTTAACCTAAAGAAATAGTTGGTAAAATGTTTTAATAATTTATATTTGTCACTAAGGTGTATTTGTGCTATGCACACAAGGTGTATTTTAAAAAAAATGCAAAGCAATTTTTTTATTTTACAGGAGACCCAAACTACAAGATTAAAATTTTTTAAGTCATGTAATTAAGTAAACTACTGTATAAATGATGAACATAACACAGATTAAAAAAACAGTCGTTTGACCTCATTTTTTAGAACAAACTGATTTAATAACAGGAATGAACAGTGCGTAACAGGAATGAACACCCAGTAACAGGAATGAATATCTAGACACTGTGCGCGTTTGTGTGTGTGTGTGTGTGTGTGTGTCTGTACAGCCTGTGTGTGTGTGAGAGATTTCTGAAGGAATTTGTTGTCTATTTGCATTATTATATCAATGCACCAGAGAACGCAACACACTCCTGTTACTATTACTCAGTCCTGTTATTGCTAAATAGCCACATGGCACACATGCTAATAGCATGAGGATACTGAGCAAATTTTTGTGATTTATCAAACATGTGTATTTTTTAAAATGAACAAATAACATCTAAAAATAATTTAAGTAACAGGGCAGTATGTTGAGATTGACCGTCTCAGACACAGTCAAAATATCATCAAATATATTGAAAAGAAAATGAGAAGACTTACCTTTGGTCTCCCCATTGCCTATAAAAGATCTGGATGATGTCACTTCCTGTTGAAAAAATGTCCTTTGGAATGTTAATCAGAGGGGGAAATGTGTTAAGGTAATAGGAATGAGTGAAAACCTGCGGACACGACTAAAATGTGTATTTTATCAAATATGTTATGGATTTTTTTTTCTTTTGAAAATAGGAAATCATTGATTGGATATAAAGTTGCATGTAAATGAAAAAAAAAATCTGAAGGATTTTAATCATAATATTTCCTAGCAAATTATAGAGGCAGGGAGTGGGGACATGCAACAACTGCTATTTTTTTAGTGTTCTACATAGTTTTTATAAATGATTTTAATTATACATTCTAAATTTTGCAGTTAGCTAAATGTGAAGACACTTTGCTTAATAATAAAATGTATTTTAGAGTTCATTTTCATGCATTTTTATACCTTTAATATTCTGGGGACATGAATGTTACCCATTCGGTGGAATGACTCTGGTATAGTTTGCCCTCTGCTGGTGAGATGATGATGATACAGGACTCATTCTGGGATCATCATCTGAGAGATGAGTCAGAATATATTATACTGTGATTATACATGTTGTGTTGTTGTTTTGTCATGTAGTTTTATTTCTCTTTACAGGTTAGATTTGATTCAAATCACTGAAATGACTTTTAACACTCAACAGATTTCATCAGCAATAGTCATCAGAAATAACATTGGGACACGAAATAGTTTTTACAAATGATTTTTTATTGTTTGGACTTTGTAAAGTTATTAGGAATGCCCGGCAGGTAAAGTAGAATTGTGTTAACCGAACAGAATTAGCAATGAAACAAACATGATCATTTTTACATTAGGATGGTGTTGAATGTTTTTCTTGTGTGTGTGTGTGTATGAGCTCATGACAGATCTGTAAGCTGGAGTATATAATGCCAGAGAGGCGTGAAGAAGTGCAGTCCATCACCTACAGAAAACAAGAAAAGTATATATTATAAGCTGTATTGTTAGTAAAAGTCTAGGGCACATGACTGTCAAGTGCACTTACATGTTAAAGAGAACAGATCGTGTCTGAGTACATCACCTACAGAAGAGATCAGATCATTAGCTAATCATCAGACTGTTGCTAAGGTGTTGCTATGTGGTTGCTAAGCTGTTTAGTTTTCTGGCAGTCTTTTGTGATCTACTTGCATGTTTTGAATGTATTAATTCATGTCAGGGTTCGAGCAACAGTAATGTTGACGCTTGCCTTCGTTTTCCTGCTAGCACTGAGTTGAGGTATTTCTTCGCAGCCATCTGTTTACGGTATCGACTGTAGTTATCTGTGAAGACGGCGTCTGAGTGACGTTTCACTGGCATCTGCTCCACACCCAGATCATCACTGCCGCACAGACAGGAAGTGACATCATCACGCACCGCTCATTAAGCTTAATTGAATCAGCTGTCACAACAGATATCACATTATCTCATGATGTTTAGCACATTGGCAGCATGTGTTGTTTCAACACTAATGTGAAAGTGTTTTACTACAAAATATCGTGGTTTTACTATGAGTACTATAGTAAGACCATGGTAAATTTGTGGTTACTGTATTTTTAACACCTTATGGTTAATATAGTTACCAGGGAATAATGTTCTCTAGTCCCTTAATTTTCTTTTAAACAAATTTAACCCAAATTTGACTACACGAGCATGTTTTGGTGATGTGAAAGATTGTGTTGGATGTTACCTGACTCTCTTCGCCAGCAGAGACTCCAGATATTCTTTAGCAGACAGTTGACCGAGCAGTTTGCTGTATCCGCTCGTGAACAGCCCGTCAGCATGTCTCGATGGTCTGAAAGCAATGTTTATGATAAATCAACATTTTATAATCAAGTGAATAGCTTAAAAAAGGTTTTATAACTTTTGATTGTAGGATAAATGTCATAGTATCTGTGTACCTCTCAACTGTGTTTGCGATTTCATACAGGAGTTTATACGCCTCTAAATCCTGTAGTGACGGGTCACTCGTCCAGTCATCTTCCCCGTCTTCATCTAGAGTACCTGATCTAAAGTCAATTAAATATGCAAAGTAGTATAGACATTATAAACACAAGCGAAAGAGACCTTTTAAGAATAGATCATTTGTAGCTGTGATTTTAAACAGTTGTATGAAATTTTAGGTATATATGAAAGTGAACACTATCATTATATAAACAGTATAGTCTACAATCAATTATATTAAACAGTAAACTAAAAAAAACATGCAACAATAAATCAATTCTTTGTGGTCTTTCAATTCTTGTTAGTTTCCAGAATTGTAAAAAAAAAGTAAACCCAAATAAACCAAAGAAGAATAATTGGTATGTTGTGTGGATGTTATCTCTTACCTGAAGTCAGGATATGCAGAGATCGCAGGTAATGCAAGAGTCCTGCAGCAGAAAACACTGCAGATGGCAATCAGAAGAAGAGTTTGACCGCTGCCCGCTGAGCTCATGGCTTTCTGCTGATCCATAAACCACATCCAAAACAAATCTTAAATCACAGATTTAATGTTTCTTTGATGAACAAGATTTCTGGTTATATTTTTCATTTTTAAAATCTCCCTTTTAATCTTAAATATATAAACATATAACAAACATAATCTACTGAAGTATTAAAGAAGTGGAATGGACCAGCCATTAAAATGATTTATCAATGAAGAATATAAACGATTAATAATGTTAATGTTCCATAATAAAGCACTTACTGTAGAGATGGTAACTTCCTGACACAAATGAAGAATCCTGTAGTTTCCTCAGCTCCGAACGTCTCGATCCCTGCGACGTCTCAGTCTTTCTCCTCGAACCTCTCGCTTTTATACACCTGATTATTCACTGGACTGAAATCTCTCGTCGTCTGACCTGCGTCACGATGATCCCAGCAGGACACATACTGGCGGTCATCTGCTGGTCAAACTCAAATCCAGTTTCCATGTGTTTGTAAGAATGATGCGCTCTGATCAACCTCTGTGTTATTAGTGAAGGTATTGTTTTATATCTATCTATGAACAACAAGTGTTATTAGTTAGTTTTATATTGTTTATATTTTATTGATGTTTGTTTGAGTTAAATGTACTTTATTAAGATACAGGTTTATCATCAGTTATAGTAACTGACCTAATCTATGTCTGAGAAATGTCTTTACAAACTTCTCCACAAAATAAAATACATAAAAATGTAATAATCCCATATATTTGGACTTTATTTAAACATCAGATGAATTTTAGCCGCTGATGTGTCTGAAATCCTTATATAGCCAGAATAATAAACAGGTTATTTTGTGAAACCAGGAATACATTTAGAAAATCTCCACTGTGTCTTCAATATATCAGTCTATTGCTAAAATAGTTTAAAAATATAACCCATTTTATTTGTACAGATATTTTGAAAACCTTTTATAAGTAGTATAAATTGTATATTAATCAGTTTAATTCACATTTATTTCTGCAGCACTTCTCACAATACTTTTCAAACCAGCTTTAGAGAAAATGCAGGTTTCTATATTATAATGAATGGTAATCTTATCAGATATAATTGTGTCAAAGTATTGTTCATATCGCAGAAATGTACAGTTCTAAGATAATAATATGTCTGGATATGTTTTTAATGTTTATTTGTGATTTACGTCCATCTGAAAGTACAGGTGTTGATGTTTATAACGTGGAATCCCGTAAATGTTCATATGTGAGAGTGGAGATGTTTGGTGGTAATTGAGGATCTTCATTAGATTGAGACTGAAGTATGACGTGATGTCAGTGGTTTCATGGTCATTATAGAAGCATCAGTCAATCATATTACAGAATTCTGCAGCTCTGTTAATCTAATATCACTGCAGGAGATTTCAGGTGTGTGTGTTGCGATGTGGATCCTGTTGCTATGAGGTTGCTAAGGTGTGTGTGTGTGTGTTGTCAGGTGGAAATCCTGTATATTCTAAATGGGATGTTTTTTGTACTTTTTTCCAAATCTTGATTCTACGAAAGCTTGAAAGGATAAATGTGAAAGGTGTTAATGTGGTTGATCATCAGTATGTTGTTGTGAGACTCTCTGGTGGTCTGTCAGTATGTAATGGGTCCCTGAGCTCCTCATTTCCTGCGGGTCAATCTGAGCGACAGTCAAACCAGATCTCTCCATTACAGCCATAGAAAAACCAGAGATGGAAATTACTCACTAATTAAGAAGCTCCTTTAATGAGCCGAGCTTGTTTTTATCTGTTTTTGTAAAAATAACTGGAGTCAGAAAGTGAAGAACTTCTTCATATGATGAAGGTTCCTCTGAATATTATTATTGTGTTCTTTGTCATGTCTTGCGTGTTAGGATGATATCTTTGATGCTATGATGTCATGGCAAAACTAAAAACAATAAAACATAAAAGTCTCTGTTTGTCTGAACTGTGTGACAAATGGTGCAGTTAAACGCTCGACTCTTTCCATATCGCAGACAGACAGCGAGGGACTCGATATAATCTGCTATGAAAAGGGCACTTCACATGACATATGAATCTGTGTCGATGCTGATTTGGCGGGATATTCCTCTACAGAACAACATATTCTTCTCTATATGCTCAATAAATGTCAACAGTTTGATGTACGAGACACAGACGAGGTCTGACAAATCATTCTGGTGCAGATTTGATTTCTCACAGTTCAGAGTTATTTCTAATTAACTTTCAATCTTCTGCAATTTTCCAATCATTTCATAACTATGTTTGTAGCAGGACATCCTCAGATGATGTTGTGTGACATCAGTATTGATGTACATTATGAATCAGAATCTGAATCAGAGGAACATGTTGGTCATACAGTATTTTCAAGCATCATAGTTTTCCATGTACGTCATGTGTGGAGAAATGTTTAGGATCAGAATTATCCTTCATCGCTTCTTCTATAACACAAGGAACTGTTTTCTTTTAGAAAGTAATAAATGTCAATGTTAATTTAAGTGTACTTTATCTAATTGGACATAATTCCTACAAAAACTGTCATGTGTTCAGAATGAATCTGGGCAGATAAAATACAGTTTGCTTATTTGCTTAAATTTGACCCTTAATGTGAATATAGATGTGCGTGAACATTTAAATTATTCCACAAATAAACTATGATTCATATTTAATGACGTATAGAATATATATATATATATAGCTGAATGTGTATTATTCTGTTTACTGCTGTAAATGTAAACAATTATGCTTACATGTAATCTAGAATAATTCACAGTGTTTTATTTGCCCATGGTGACAACATTCAGTTGTACCAAATGCTAAAAACATGTAAAAATATATCAATCATACTTAAATCTACACTTAGCACTTTGGTTGAACATGATTCAATCATGGAAAGTGGTTCCACGTGATTACAGCATGTAAATTCAACAACCTTGGATCACGTTAAACTAACTTGAAATATCTGTGTTCATTTAACATGAATGAATGACTTTCATTAAACCTGATTGAAACATTTTTCTTCAACTTCTTCAAATTTTTCTTATTCAGGTTCACCTCAATGAAAACAATGTTTTCCAGGCCTACATGTTTTCTTCATATTGGATAAATCCCATTTAGTCAATTTACTGCAGTGTGTGTTAATGAATATCAGTCCTATTCCTCAGTGACTATCAAAGACGACAACAGAGGCAGCAAACAATATGTAAGACTGGAAAAAAGAACTTTTACACCTAAATGCATTCATAAGCCTAAGGTGTCTTAAGTAAGACAACCATCCTTATCAAGACATTTAAAACAAGTGCAACATAACATTAATCTTCTGCTATTATTGCTTGGAATATGCATTTAATTGTGTGTGTATTTGTTAGGTCTGTGTGTGTTTGGTGCATTTCATTCTGCTAATTATTCTGTAGTTGTGAAATTGGATTAAAGTTTGAACGATGTCTGTCGGATATTAGCGTTTTTCTGCATTTCCTAACTGATTGTCTTGTTTTGACTTGTTTAGATGTGTAGTGCTTCCAGGATGCTGTTCATCTCCTGCATTCACTCGGTGTGCTGTAATTAGATTTCACTACAGAAATATTATCAATGCCAAGCAAGCACCATGTCTACTGTCATAATAGTCTATATGAAACTGTTTTTGCTGTATGTTGTATTTACACTGGGTACTCGATGATCTGCTTTATATTTTTAATATTATTTTTAATTATTTATGTTTTGCAAGTAAAATGGTAATCATTTTGATAAGCTTTTTTATCTGTCTTAATTCATGGTTACATAATTAGTTAGTTTTGTTTTATATGTATTATGGTGTTATGTGTTAAATTTTGTTGTGGTAGACATTTGCATTACAAGTAAATGAAGTTTAATGTGTTTAATAAATGTTAGCACATGAGGTTTATTGACAAAGTGAGTTATAAAAACATAACTTATTATGAGTACCAGTAAATATCAAAACCAATTAAAAATGTTGAGCATGATCAGCTGCTCGTATAAATGAAGTCTTCATCATCTGTGAAGGACTCGTCACATCTTCACATTTATTGGCAGTAAAGGTCATACTTCAGTTGAGCCCCTAGTTTGGTTCCAGCTAGTTTACTGTGGTACAGCTCGTCCATCTGTTTACTCTGATCCTCGGAGAAATGATTTTTCCAGTCGCCCACCTCACCTGAAAAACATCAAGAAAATCCCAAACAATTCTTGTCTTTCAACAGACCGTTACTCTAGTGATGACACATGACGGCATCACGCACCTTTTCTGAAGAAGATGGAGCCCATGTTGCCGTGAGACTTCTGTGAGTTTTCCAGCATGGCATTGAAGGTGCTCTGCTCAGCGATGCTGTTGATCTGTTCCTCTGTCAGCGGGAAGCTGAAGAACTCAGGAGATCTTTTTCACTCCCTCCGGTAAGTTCTGTGTGAGCAAACAAATCCATCCTGTAATGATTGCACTTCATTCAAAAGCGAAATGTATGTTGTGTTGACAGTCCACCTGTTTGAGCTCCTCATACATCACAATCATCACGTTTGGATCGTCTAGTCGTTTTTCCCAGGCGAGAGCGTGATCAAAATAAGACCCCCAGGAAACTGCAGGACACAAACACGTGACTCTGATGACATCACAACACACATCTCACATTCATGTTAAAATCATGGTTTTTCTGACCTTCACCAGTCATGAAGTCAGAGAAGAACTTGTCCCACGACTCCGCGCTGGGCAGCAATGGGTTTTTGTTCATGAAATGGAAGTATGAGACCAGCGTGTCTTTTGGGTTTCTGAACACCACCAGAATCTGAAAATAAACACACAGCATTTCTGACTGTGAGCTGAAGAAAATTACGTGTGTAATGATGTCAGATAGCACAGATTCAGTTTGCATTTATAAACTGTTTAGCATTAAAAACTTCTAGAAACAACAGTACTGTATACTATTGTCTTCCTGTTTTTCTGTACTGTTTTTTAATAATATCTCTATTATCTGTACTGATATGTATTTACTGTAAAGCTGCTTTGCAACAATTTAAAATTGTGAAATCAATTTAAATTGAACATACCATATGGGAAGTAGTTATAAAGTTAACGGATAAGTCTGTAAATATCCCTTGTGCCTGTTCTGAAGTCAGTTTTATTCTCATCATTAATAGATCAAAGATGAGGCAGATTAGTTTCATTGAGTTATAATGAGTTCATTCAGAAGTGTCTCATTCTTCAATGTTTTCCTTTCATATTCCAATGAATAATTATATCTAAATATAAATAATAGTCAGTCTACTCACTTCAAGTGCTTTTTCCCACAATCACCTCTGCATGAATGTGTTTGTCATTTTGTTAATTGCTTTTATTCTGCAGATATTGTATTATATTTGCTATCTGGAGTCCTGTGACATTTCTCATGTGCTACAAAGTGCACTTATAGTTACTGACCTTTGCATTTTTGCTAAAGAAAGATGCAGGGATGGTGTCAGGGTGCAGGTGAGTTCCCAGAAGTCTCCTCGGAGGCATTTCTGACAGTTCCTGCAAGACAAACAGTGTCAATACAGAAACTACAGTCTTTGATGAGTCTTTCTGAGATCATTTGTCATGCTTTTGACCTGTTGAGCACCTGGAGGTAGAAACTCCACCAGTGGAGGCCGATCAGGCGGTGCTTCGTTTTTACCGGTGGAGGCGTTCATGATTTTACGCAAGACTGCCACCATCCAGTTAAACCCTGTTACGGAGATAAAATAGTTTTGTTAATGTCTGGAATTGTTGTTTTAATAGCTGAAATCCATTTTGAAGAAAGCTTAGAAACCAAACAAGAATTCTTATTCTCTAAACACAAGCTGAATTACTGTAAATTGTGGTTTAATTCAGTGTGGCTGTTTTCTGTGTTCATCCTTATTTGATTTGATGAAATAAATTAAATCTAATTATTTAGAATAGTATATATTTTTTTAATAATGATTGACAGACAACAATCTGTTTGTGTTTTATGAATTAAGTGCGTGTTTGTGTACCAACTCTTTCTCATTTTTTCCTCTCCACTATTGCATAAAGTGCTGCTATTTCATAACTACACAAGCAATGTTGACATGACACACAACTCCAGGATTATTGTGGCTTGTTCAAGTAGTAAAGCTCCAGATTTGACCACTTATTGCTTTCAGAACTGGGTCACGACGACGATGAGTTCATGAGTGTAAATGGTGTCAAGCTTCACAGAAAGAAAGCACGAGTGATGTAATGCAGTTCATGTGTAACTGGATTCCTCCAGCAGCCTTCAGCCCACATCTGCACTAGTTTTAGGAGGTAGTGCAGACAAGTTTGCACAAAGTAAAAAAAAACAGACCTTACAAAACCTTTTACTCACCACATTTAGGGTACGCCACCAGAATAACATCATCTTCTCTGGCTTCCAAATCTTTCAGTTTATCCAGGGTGTCGGGTGGACTCAGGATTGTGGAGTACAGAACTCCATCTCGCTTGTAAAGTTTGTCTTCATCCTTCATCTTTAACGCTAGTTCTATCCTGGCCTTCATTACATTGGGGAGACCTGTTTGACTCATGTTGGCTGGAGATGTAGTCCTGGTGTGTACTGGAAAGTTGCACAGAGAGGGACACAAAGAAAGTATTTATGCAGGAAGCGAAAAGAAAACTCCACCCACGTGTGAGGAGCTCGCGTGAGAGGCCCATTTCCGCTTTGTGAGGTCCAATGGGCTGAATTATTTTTCTCCTGACTGACTGTGTGTGTGTGTGTGTGTGTGTGTGTCACACAACGTGACTAGGCAGGCCAAGTTTCCTGAAAAGCTGGTTTTGGATGAGATGAAAGGTCATGTTTAGTTTGTAGGCAGTTCATGTAGAGATGTTGAATGGCTGTGAGACTTGCTGAATGTAAAAAACCCTCTTCAACTATCTTAAGACCTTCTACCTTTTACTAAAATAGATTCTGTCACTGTTTCAACTAGTATTGCTTTTGTAAAACACCAACTGTGTCACTTAAAGTTTCTTTACTTAAGTTTTTACTTAAATTATGTTTTTGCAAACTCTCTCCAATACAAACGCCATGTGTCATATCACAGATAATTCACCTCAGTAAGTGAGTATTTTTGATTCAATTTTTTGACAGGTGGAGATCGTATTCGTTTTTATTTATTACAATATCAAATTCAAAGCCAGATTCCAAATGACATCAACATCCAGTAGGTTTTAGGAATGAATTACACAAATTTTGTGAAGATAGTTAACTTTAAATCCCTCATTGAACGATTGCAAACTAGTGTTTTATTTCCTCCCTGTTGCTGTAAGTTTCACTTTTCCTGCTTCAATAGTTCAATATAACATGACTGACCTTAAATCAAAACATATTCATAAAAGTCTGTTTTAATTTTTTATATTTTTCCCCCTTAATCTAGAACGAGTATATTCATTAGTTTAAGTTGCAAAAGTACTGCTGAACAGAAAAGACTATCATTTTTCATCATATTTTTGATCATCACTGGATTGTGCTTGATCATAATTGTAAGTGTTGAGTCAGTGTGTTGTGTAATCATGATATAAGCAGTTTTACTGTGAAGTCACTCAGGTCAGACAGGCTTGTCTGGGGTATGTAGTGATGCTCAGATATGATTGTGTTAATTAGATATTACACTTTAGCTTGATGGCTGTTGCACCTTATTGACACCTTTAACAAATATATAGCTAGAGCATTACCTAGAAATACAAAACACTTTGCATATATATATATATATATATATATATAATACATAATAATAATTAATGTTTATATAAATGTATTCAAAAGTTGAGTAAACTCAGTTCCTTGTCTTTACAGTATTTTGTGTACGGTTGTGTGCATGCAGACAATGTCCACTAGATGTCAGTGTTGTGATACCTGCAGGAGTGTGTGTGTGCGCGCGCGTGTGTGTGTGTGTGTGTGTGTGTATTCCTATTCTAAACAATTACCATTATAAATACCATTAACAAGTATTGATGGATTTGCAAAATGGAAGTTGTATACAAAACATTGTTAGGTTGTTTGCGTGGGAAGTATGCATATTATACATATACACAGAATAAGTGTAATACTTTCTGCTTCAGTAAGTAGACAAACTTTCATTAAATAATTAGGTGAGTGTTCTGTGTCGCTCTTACCTTACATATCATAATCTTACCCTTTCATTAACAGATCAGTCCAACTTTAAAACTGTTTGTGTATATATCAGGAGCATGGGATGTCTTCATGTAGGCATGCGTTAGGTTTAATCCCTTCTTTGGGAATTATCAGGGTATTTTCCATCTGCTGGAGCTGAGAGAAGCAGTCAGTGTCTACATCACTGTAAACCATCATTCCAGTTAAGCAGCTTTCAGACAAAACCAACTGTCCATCTGCTGGACAGGCCGGACCAGCGTGGCCTGGGTCTAACGTTTATACCTTAATGGAGTTTACTGGTGTGTTTCAGTTAACTCTGGAGATCTCATTAAGTTTGATTAATATGTTGATAAAGGTTTTGTGCTGAAATTGGGCATGTCTCCTTAATAATCTGTATTGTTAAAGTTTTGTTTCATATGGCAATGTAATGTATAAAACTATTGTTAGGTTATAGTTGTTAGACTGTTTTTATGGCCCTGTCGTTTGGTAGATGTCAGAAGTACATCATTACACATAACACCATGTTCATATATGCATGTTCAAGAACAGCTGTGAATCCTGATAAAATAAACGATGTAGTGCTGATTTTTAAAGTGCACTAATGTTTTTCTCTGTCTGTTGTTTTTGACATTACAGCTCAAGATGGAGGCCTTCATCAGTCAATCAGCATCATCATGGTGGTACTCACAGCTCGGGTTTGGGTTTCCAGAACTCAGAATCCTTTATTAAAGATGACTGGAGGCGTGTCACTTCAGGTTTGAATGCCCCAGCAGATCAACTGCTATTGTTGATGGATTTCTCTCTCTCCTGGTAATTTAAACACCTCCATTACATCCATTTCTATACTTGCCTCTTGCCATGGACAGCCTGTGTTTCTTTAAATCGACATTTACACGCTTCAAGCTCATCTTCACTTGAGTGTTTACAGTTCTCTGACATGTTTTCATACAATACACAAAATGCTGCTCAGATTAAGCTACTAAATAGGATTATTGCGTAATATTGAACAGACATTCTGTCTGGGAGACTTAAGTTGAATTTCTAAATATTATTTTAGCACAAAGTTTCATTTTGTGATGTAATATTCAGTGATTCTCAACCAGAAGATTGTGACAGTTAAACCAATTAAGATCCAAAGACATTTCGTTTTCACAGTTTGTAATTCTAAGTCATGGTAATATTTATGAATGTTAATCGATACAGTTAATTGTTTAATATCTTTTTCTGTGTGTGTTGGATCTGACATTAGTCGAGTTCTGCAGCGTCTGTCTGACATTCAGTTGTAAATGTTGGCCATTAATGTCTGATGTGTTTGTGTTAATAGACACAGAGGAATTAAACACGCCTCTCTGTTTGGACACACACACACACACACACACACACACACACACACACACACACACAGTTACCATGTCCATGCATGTGTGTGTGCTGGAGGTGAATTAAAAGGTCATATAATCGCATTTTCACGGGGTGAATGTCAGCAGGGAAAGATCAGGTTATTTCTGCAAGTGGTTCTGTCTGTCTGCTTGTATTTTTCTCTTTCTTTGACTTATTTAGTATCTCTGTTTTGCTTTCCAGCAGAAATATGAATCCGATCTGTATCTTGAATTTGAGATATTTAGAGGAAAATCTCTCTGAGCTCACGGTTAGCATCACGTCTTTGTAGATTTGACATTGTTTGAAAAAGTTTTTGGCCGATTAAGATACTGTAAGATAAGGTGTTGTTATTTGTTGCTAGGGTGTTGTTATTTGTTGCTAGGGTGTTGTTATTTGTTGCTAGGGTGTTGTTATTTGTTGCTAGGGTGTTGTTATTTGTTGCTAGGGTGTTGCTATGTGATTTCTACAGTACTTGGTTGCTCACTGACTTACAGTACCAGTCAAAAGTTTAGACACAACTGACAAAAATGTTTCTCATGAAATCTTTTCATCTGAAGGTGTAAATTTCAGTGTTTGAAATTACTTTTATAGACAAAAATATAATTGTGCCAACATATTAATTTCATTAATTAGAAAACTAAAATGTTAATAATTAAATATATGAAAATAATGAAAAAATCAGTCAATAAGAGTCCAGTACAGATAGAAATTTCTTCAGTTCTGTTTAAAAAGCTTCTCAGGTTGAGAAATCAAGAAGCTGGATGATAAAATGTCAAGAGGATGATTTTACAAATTCTAGACAAAGAGTGAAGATGATCAAATATAACATAGTGTTCATTTATTTTAGATGTGGATAAAACACATCTAAATAAAACACATCTAATAAATCATGTTGAAAAATAATCTAAATAACAACGAAGTGTTTCCAAACTTTTGACTGATGCTGTATGTTTAAAAGCCCCTCAGGTGTCTTTGATATTTTGCTCTGTAGTTTTGATTCTGGGAGAGAGAGAGAGTCATGTGTGTAACTGCTAATGTCACATGCTTCACAGATTACCATCCCATCATGTTTAAAACACAGCAGAAGAGTAAAGAAGAAAAAGAGTCCCTCCATCAATCCCACAACATCCACCAATTAGTGAGTTTAGTCCTCCTGTGACCTCTGACCCAGACAGTTGTTATGTAACGTCTGGTCGTCTTAACAGTTGAAGGATCTGATGTGTTTTTGTGGGTTGCGTTGAATGATATGTTAAGACAGGGCAGCTTTTAGTCTTTCATAAAACACTGATGTGTGATCCTAATTCAACCTCTTACACTAAAAGTACATTTTAGGAGATCTCATCAATATCTTGAACCAAAGTCTGAGATTTCATCATAAACTCAATCTCTCTCTCTCTCTCTCTCTCTCTCTCTCTCTCTCTCTCTCTCTCTCTCTCTCTCTCTCATGCTGTTTGTTTACTTAGAACCCTCTTGATAAACACGCTCTATTTAGAAACAAACACAGTCGCTGTTTCCGCTCCGTCTGATCCACTCTGATGTCTTTGTGTATCTGTGTGTGTGTGCATGAATAAAACATGCTGAATGTGTGTGTGTTGGTGTTGTGTGCTCCTCAGCCCACTGTCGTCTGTAGAGTTTGTACAGCTGTGTTCAGCCATGTGAAAGCAGGTCAAACGCCTGGACACACACACACCTCCACCCTCTCGCATATGTGTGTATCTTCATATGCATTATTGTGCAGTGAAATAATGTTGCACACTTAAATCCCAGTGTATTTGCATGAGAAATGGTGAATTGTATCGGTGCATTAGTGTTTAATTGCATTAGTTTATTAATAAAACATGAACGTAACATGCCCACTGTCATTTTACATTTGTTATTTTAATGGTGTTTGTTGAGTAGAGTGTCACTTTTGCTATTACTCACTTAATTTGAACAAATTCATTTTTAAGTGTACTGTGGATGCCTTACTTCAAACCAGCTACAAAATCTGTCTCTCTCTCTCACCCCCCCTGTGTCTCTCTCTGTGTCTCTCTCTCTCTGTCTCTCTCTCTGTCTCTCTCTCTCTCTCTCTCTCTCTCTCTCTCTCTCTCTCTCTCTCTCTCTCTCTCTCTCTCTCTCTGCCTCTCTCTCTCTCTCTCTCTCTCTCTCTCTCTCTCTCTCTCTCTCTCTCTCTCTCTCTCTCTCTCTCTCTCTCTCTCTCTCTCTCTCTCTCTCTCTCTCTCTCTCTCTCTCTCTCTCTCTCTCTATGTTGAACTCTCTTTGAACCCGTTTGGCTAAACCACAGCCTGATCTGGATGTGTTTGTGTGTGTGTGTAAGTGTCCACGCAGCGGGGGGGTTAAAGCATGACAGACTTTCACACACATTTCTGGTGTAGGTGATGGTGATGGTGTTTGTGGTGTTTAGGCCCATCGGCGGACAGCAAACCTGCTGATGTGTGTGTTATTACCAGTTGTGCAATGATACACATTCACGATTTTACACAAGTAAGAAATGAATATAAATATAGTATGATCATAAGTTTATATATTTATGAATTTGATCATTTAAGATATCTTCTGTAATATTAACACATTCTGCTCTTCAACACATGAATCTGACACAGGCTTATTAAACGAATATTTGATCAAGAGACATATTCTGTCCCATGTAAACCCATTGTGACCCGTCCAGCTGTACGTGCGAGGGTTAACATCAGTCCAGGACAGACGGATGCTCTCACATCTGTGTGTTTGAAGCAGAGGCTCATGGGATTGAAGAGGTTTAAATGAGCGTGTGAGCAGAACGGACACTTTAAAGGTGGATTAAGAACGATACATTAGACAAACCCTATAACAGCTGAACTTTCACCTTCTGTTTGCTGTTAATCTTGTGATGTGTCCTGAATTAAGGCCAAAGAAGGACATTTAATCTACAAAAGAATAGAAATGATGTTATAAAAATATCATTGGGACACCGTGATACCATATCATCTGAATGTATGTGTGATACAGGTGTGTTTGAGTTTTAGTCTGCATTTTTAAGGGTTTTTCATCATAAGATTTTTCATCTATGCTTTCAGGTGACCCTTTACAATCTATAATAAAATTATTGATCTATAATAATATAATTGATTTATTTAATAGGTGCAATGCAAATGCTATGGTGTAAAACTATAGTAATATTTCAGAACCATTTCTTGTCACCACTGGGGTGTTTATGGGTGATGATTGTCATTTATTAATTCTTCTGTTTGGTTGCTAAGGTCTTTCAGGTAGTTTCTAGGGTCTTCTGGATGGTTGCTAAGGTCCTCTTAGTAAGATCTTTTGGGGTGATGCTATGTCATTTCTCTGATGTTCTTGTAGAAGCTCAGGTCAGTCTCTCTTCTGATTGACTGTGCAGCAGTTCACTTCCATAACAAACTGTGTGATTGATTTGAGGTTAAAAATATTAGTATATTAGTATATTTATTTCATGTGTTGTGAATAAACTCTTAGCTGCTTGTCTATATACACACACACACACACATCTCCATTAGCACCCTACATGATCTGTCATCTATTGTTTATGTCCATCATGTTGTGACAGGATTCATTTGTGTGTTTTTGCTTCTCACTGCTTCTGTGAAACATACAAACCAACTATGACAGGGCAGATGGGGAAAACGGTTTGACAGATAGTAAACCCACTAACCCTGAACAATAAACATCACCTGTAGTGTGTAAGTGAAGAATATAAATGATACTGCAAGTCATGCAGAATGTTGAGGAGAGATATGCTGTCACTTTTCAAACAGATCTTTTCTAACCCTTTAAGATTTATGTTTTCCATTGTAAACTATTGTCAAACAAGACTCGATTACTAGAGAAGTACAATTACATTTTTTATTAGTACATTTAGTGATAGTGAATGTTTTAAACCTTAGGGAATTAAACGTTCTCATTAGAAAATAGTTTTCCTTTCTTTTACAGCAATAATACATTAAGATATTATAAACAATATTTTTAGATGTGTGTTTGTTAATGAACTCTCTCGTTGTAGTGCCGTTTGTTGCCAGCAGAGGTCGTGACGGATACAGTTTATGCTTTAAAAGACATACAGTATATATACTGAAGCACACATGTATCTGCATTCTCAATTATAATACATGAAATAATGTTGTCTGTCTCTCTCTCTCTCTCTCTCTCTCTCTCTCTCTCTCTCTCTGTCTCTCTCTGATTGTCTCTCACTCTCTCTCTCTCTCTCTCTCACTCTCTTCTCTCTCTCTCTGGGAGTATCTCTCTCTCTCTCTCTGCTCTCTCTCTCTCTCTCTCTCTCTCTCTCTCTGTCATCTGTCTCTCTGTCTGTCTCTCTCTCTCTCTCTCTCTCTCTCTCTCTCTCTCTCTCTCTCTCTCTCTCTCTCTCTCTCTCTCTCTCTCTCTCTCTCTCTCTCTCTCTCTCTCTCTCTCTCTCTCTCTCTCTCTCTCTCTCTCTCTCTCTCTCTCTCTCTCTCTCTCTCTCTCTCTCTCTCTCTCTCTCTCTCTCTCTCTCTCTCTCTCTCTCTCTCTCTCTCTCTCTCTCTCTCTCTCTCTCTCTCTCTCTCTCTCTGTCTCTCTCTCTCTCTCTCTCTCTCTCTCTCTCTCTGTCATCTGTCTCTCTGTCTGTCTCGCTGCTCTCGGTTTATCCCTTCAGTACTAAAGCTGTTGTTGCCACACATGGCGTTGTGTTGCTGATTAAATATCTGTTATCTGCTTCTCAGGTCAAGCGCACAAACAGGCAGTAACACGCTTAGATTAACACGGACACACTTACATGCCAAAATGCACACACACCTACAACACAGATCTATGAAAAGTTCTCTTTTGTATCTTGTATCTGTAGTTTGGCTCTGATGTGTCCTTGCCTACAGCTATATGACACACAACATTAGTATCTGTGTGTGTTTGTGTGTGTAACTGTATATACATGGACCGTTCCAGCAGTCTTACTTTATTGCTATATGAAGATCTGATCGTCAGGGCTCGTTCTTCTCTTCTGAAAAACCTGAGCAAAACACTGAAACTCTTTTATGAAATAGACACATTTGCTTGATCTGAGTTAGAATTTAGTGTTTAAACTGTTCAGTATTTGATATGCTTTTCAAGATTATGGTGTGTGTGATTATCTCACGTGAGAGGATTCTGGGTTGGATGGATGATGCCCTGACACCTGCAGTTAGATGGAGGTAAAGAGTTATGAGAGAAGGACCTTCAGAATGCCGTGGATAGTCTCATATAGATTATTTAGATGAGAAAGAAATTGTTTGACCAAACACAGTTTAGTGACAGTTTTATCTGAACATGTAGAAATATTATTAAAGTATAAAAATGTCTAAAAACAAATGTTACGCTTTATAAAACAAGGCTAGCTGTTGAAACCTTCCATGTAAATGATCAGATGTTGTGAACGGTTCATAAATATATGCTGGAGTATAGTATTGTTTGAGACACGCCGGCTCCATCATTTGTCCTCTGTACGCAGGGTTTGGCATTGTATTGCCAACAAAACTCAGGGATGATAAATTGTTAAAGCTGAAGATTTTCTCTTGCCGCGGGGAGACTCGGTCAGAGGAAGAGCTGTCAAACATGATCGAGGGAAGACGACCGTGAGAAGCCAGAGCTGTCTGAAGGCTGGATCACACGGGCTGGTCAAATGAGGGACACACACACACACACACACACACACACACACATGCACACACACACACACACACACACACACACACACACACACACACACACACACACACACACACACACACACACACACACACACACACACACACACACACACACACACACACACACACACACACACACACACACACACACACACACACACACACACACACACACACACACACACACACACACACACACACACACACACACACACACACACACACACACACACACACACACACACACACACACACACACACACACACACACACACACACACACACACATACATGCACACACACACACACACACAGACACACACACATGATGAGGAGTACCACAGGAGGAAAATGACCACTTACCGCTATATGATAAAAAGATCTATATGCACTTTTAATGTACCTTTGCTCGTCTAAGACTCTAATGCATGTAAAGGTGTTTTGCTTCTGCAGTGTGTGATGTCCACATACAGCGATGAAAAAAGCAGATTGTGTTTGGTTTGCACTCTTTCTAGGAGAGATTATTTAATGCCAGAACATTGTTGTAAGATGGTGCTTAAACTTTTGTAAAGTTGTGATCTTTGACATCATGAATGAAGCTTAAACTCACTTTGATGTTGTTAACTTCAGAGCTGATGTGTATGATTGTGTTGTCTGGACAGATGTGATCTTGTGTGTTTTTCAGGTCTATCCGTGTAACCGAACACCAGATAAACTGTGAATACACATGAGTTCTGTGTTCTGTCAACCATCTGATTCACAGCCGTGTATTTGTGCTTAACTTAGTCTTTCTAGGTTTCATTCCAACCACAGAAAGGTTTAAAGATCTGTGAAATAGATTTGAGACTGATCTCTAGAAATATCTATATTAAATGAAGCTTAATCTGAGCCAAAGCTATTGATGGATTTAAATCTGATATGATGATTTTTTGTTAATATGTATCATTATCATTTCATGCTTAAACTATTAAACCGGCTGTTTAAATCATAATAACATGTTTGTTTGTTTGTCTGGAGTGATCTGTGTTGTGTTGTGGATGTGCAGTATCAGTATTAGTATAAGTTTTTAAGTATTATTTGAATTATTATGTTGAATTAAGGTTTGGATAATGATCAGTATAATCAATATGATCAGTCATTGTTTGACTATTTAGATTTTACGTGTGTCCTACGTGTCATGAAAACTCACGCAGTGTTTTCACAATAACACAGAAACTCTCTTACATAACCACACAAGAGCCATTTGGATGAATGTTTTATATTCTGAATAGAGTAATGGTCCCGCAGCCGTCAGGTTCACAAAACTGTATAATTCATGATCGCTCACATGGCATTATTTCTCTGTTAAGTGTTGCCTCTTAAAAAATTTGTCTTATAGACATTTTTCTCATTTTAAGTCTTTAGTGTGTTACTGCCTTTTTTTGTTATATAAAAACTTGATGAACTCTACAGACCCAGAGGACAAACACTTGCTCATTGCCACCTCAGTTATCTGTGAACAAATACAATCAAAAGCTTTCAGAGCTCCAGAAATGAGTAAAATTAGTAGTTAGTAGTTAAATTAAATTAGTAATTAGTAGTGAGTCATTTTCTTATCTTTTAAAATGAAGATGAACAGAGTTCACGAGAGGACTTGTTATGTAAAATAACAGAAACATCGCCGCTGTCTCTTTCCTCATTGGAGAGAGAGAGAGAGAGAGAGAGAGAGAGAGAGAGAGAGAGAGAGAGAGAGAGAGAGAGAGAGAGAGAGAGAGAGAGAGAGAGAGAGAGAGAGAGAGAGAGAGAGAGAGACATAAAAAATAACAGAAACCTCGCCGCTGTCTCTTTCCTCATTGGCTGGGAATGGTCAGTGAGGCAGATGATGTGAGTCATGTGACCCGTTCTTCTCCTCTGACCACTGCTCACCGTTCAGCCCACAGCCGTGTTTTTCAGGGGTGAATGGCTTTGGTTTTAGAGTTATTCTGCTGGGTTTGTGTGGTCTTAAAGCCTGACTGAACCCTGCTGGTTGTGATGTCTTTATCGAGGTTCGCTGTTATTTCAGACAGGCAGGTGAGGGTTAACATGTGCTCTTTGTTCAGAGACATGTTGGAAAAATGAACTAATCTCTAATCTGTGTGGTATGATTGAATAAAGGGTGTTTGGAGACCGGCACGGATTGCTGAGTGACTGAAATTGGCTCTGATTGTGAGATCAGACTCATAACCTGGGCCGACCAGAGAACACGAGTTACTTCCATGTTGTTGAAGTAATCTATCTTTGTGCTGTGGTTTATAATCCATATATATTTCATCTTTTGATTTGTATATAAGTCTAGACCCCTCAGTACAGTCTAGTGTCTTTACATCATGTGTCATATAATAAATCAGTTTTGTTATGTAAGCAAAATCTAAACTTTCTCTTTTACCAGAATATATGTCACACAGAGACGCTTTTGTTAATCTCATTGATCGGGTCTTTTAAACTCTAGCTTTGATTGACAGGTGTGTCAGTGTTGTTCAGGATCTATCAGAACATGTTAATGTGATTTACATGTGATGTAGTCTCACGTGTTTCAGACGTGATTCATGTGATCAGATCAGATGCTGTTTGCACCTGTCATCTGATCACATGAGATGGATTTAAAAGATTCTTCTGGGTTCAAACTCTATCGTATGTGAAAAATCATTTCATTAATTTTGTCTTTGATTCTTTTTTAAGCGGTAAAGTAAACCGGGAGTTAAAAGAAGAAAAATCGTTTTGTGTTGCAATTCATACATTTAATCTTTCAGTAAAACCCCATTTAATCTTTCAGTCTTTATTGTGATGCTGACAGTAGGTAGCATTGATTTTCTTGTTCTAGTTACTGACTAACTTTCTGTGATTTGAGTTGAATTCATGTACACAGTGTTTGACAGATGTGCGTGTAGTATGTCATCACTGGAAGGCTTTACTGGTATTATATTGCCATGACAACAAAGTTGAAAGATTATTTTCAAGACAAGGTATGTAAGCGACTTTATCACATGAACCTTATACCTATCTGTGTATGTGACATGACAGTACAGATGCTTTACAGCAGTGGATGTTTGTGTTAACAGTGGGATCTGGAGCGTCATGTGTTCAGTAGTTTGTGTTTAGCCTGCTGAGCTCACACTGGACAGCGCTCAGTGTGACGGTCGACCCTGCGGCAATGTTTACTCTCAGAGAGATTTTATTAAAGCAGTATAGGTCAAAGCAACCGGGCCATTTCTGTTAGACCCTCAGCAGCTCAACCACAAATACAGTCATTCCCCCACAGGCCTAAAGCCCGACTGACTCACAGAACACAGTGTTCTGCATTCAGAGAGAGAGAGAGAGAGAGAGAGAGAGAGAGAGAGAGAGAGAGAGAGAGAGAGAGAGAGAGAGAGAGAGAGAGAGAGAGAGAGAGAGAGAGAGAGAGAGAGAGAGAGAGAGAGAGAGAGAGAGAGAGAGAGAGAGAGAGAGAGAGAGAGAGAGAGACAGAGAGAGAGAGAGAGAGAGAGAGAGAGAGAGAGAGAGAGAGAGAGAGAGAGAGAGAGAGAGAGAGAGAGAGAGAGAGAGAGAACCTGCCTGAGGCCACTGAGAGAGAGACAGTTTTCTAGAGACTATAAAGATGTGCTTTGATGCTTGAAGAGACATCACAGAGAGAGATAGAGAGAGAGAGAGACACAGAGAGAGACACAGAGAGAGAGAGAGACACACAGAGAGAGACACAGAGAGAGACACAGAGAGAGACACAGAGAGAGAGAGAGAGAGACAGAGAGACACAGAGAGAGACACAGAGAGAGAGAGAGACAGAGAGAGAGACAGAGAGAGACACAGAGAGAGAGAGAGACAGAGAGACACAGAGAGACACACAGAGAGAGACACAGAGAGAGACACAGAGAGAGACAGAGAGACACAGAGAGAGAGACAGAGAGACACAGAGAGAGACACAGAGAGAGAGAGAGAGACAGAGAGAGAGAGAGAGAGACACAGAGAGAGAGAGAGACAGAGAGACACAGAGAGAGACACAGAGAGAGACACAGAGAGAGAGACACAATCCTTAAATATTCATAAGCTGTTCATAAGACACCCAAAATCAATGTTTTAATCATAATAATTGATTAATATTTTAATATTATAATTAATCACTTCACACAGTTATTTGTTTCAGTGTTCCATTCATTCCAGTTAAACCAGTAGTTTAGTATTGTTGTTCTTACTTGTTGTAACAGTGATTTCTATGACCAGCTGATTTACATCAATCATTCTACATAATGTAAAAAACATTATCTGAAAGTGTTGTGTTTTTATATTTGTCTGTGTAAAATAGTAAAGCACAGTATTAATAAAATCATTAATTTCAGTATTATGAATAATAATTTAAGCACTGAATCTTTAAATATAATAATTAATCTGTATCATTTACATGATTAAACATTTTAAACTATTAAAATGTTAAACTATTTAAACCATTAAATAGTTAAATAGTTAAACTATTTCCATCATTTTCAAAGCTATGTGACTAAATAATTTTGAGACTTCAGTCTGTTTTTCACAAACTATATGGGTCACATATATGCATTATGAGTGTTTTAATGGCAAGAATAGTTTATTTTAAAATGATTTCATCAATAATGTGTTAAGGCATTTTTGTAACTTTAGCACATCAGCTAGAAAAGATGAACTAAAAACTGAATGATGTTTGGTAAAAAGCATATCTAAGACAACACAGGAGTCCTGTCATGTCTGATCTGCTGTTGTATTGGAGATGTGACCTCTTTCTCAGAGAGCGAGTGGGTTTTTTGGCCTGGGGTTTTGTTTTGATTTCTCTCAGCTTGTGTGTACTGACAGGATCTTAGAGGATTATGGGGTTTGTGTAGCGAATCCCTCGAGCCCTGCATTACTCTCTCTAACCTTTCTATCGCTTTATATCAAACAAACACAGGCCTGAGATTTCCTAGAAAGGACCCTTAGATCAGTTTGTTGTGTTTGTGTGAAGTATTGCAAACAAACGTTCCTCTCCGTCGGGCTTTCGACTTGTAATCTACTTGCTTATTGGTCGAGGCTTTCAGTGTCCTGTCACAACTGATTTAGTTGATGGTAAACTTTGTTTGCACACAGTCGGCGCAGCGTCCTCGCGGCCAAAAACAGAAGCGAAATCCTAATTGTTTCCCCCTTCGACAGCTCTGTCACATGTGTACATCTCAGTATCTGTTTAATAGATAGATTCATAGATTCTGGATATAGATAGAGAGATTTTACATGTGTGTTTAGTTACAGCTTTCATTATAATCAGATTTTTAGTAAAATACATATGAATTTCCATGAGATTGTGTTGGATTTGTACGTGCATTCCTTTTTATTTTGTTGCTATTGTAGATTTCCTCTGACACTCACAGAAATAATAAACTCACAAGACACACAATGGCTTTTTGTTTCAGGCCTGTCAAAGAAAAGAAAGCAAGTGTGTCTGCGCAGAATGAATTCACCTATCAAGCATTTACCGTTAAATGACATCAGAGGTTCAGGAAAGTGCTGTCCGGATGAAGATGAATACGTTCACATCTATACTTTCAGAAGTCGAGCGTGACGTTCACAGGAGTGGAGCGGGTAAATGGTTTAAACTTGATATCCTGCAGATTCAGTCCTAATCCTCATCACAGCGTGTAATGACCCTCAGACGCTCACAGTTGTCATCAGGCCTTTATCTTTTGCACAGTACCGTGACACGCACACACACACTTGCTGACAAACGCTGTGTGATTTTAGAGTTTATAAGTGTGAGTTACACATTCTTTATGAAGTCTTGAGATGAACCTAAAAGCTTCTGGGCACTAAAAGCCCTCAGTTTTATCAGAGAAAAACTAAATGTGTAGCTTCTATTTAAAGGGATAATTCACCCCTAAATAAAAATCCTTTCATTATTCATTGGCCCTCGTGTCGTTCTGTACCTGTCTAACTTTATTTTTTTTTTGTTTTGAAGAATCCTTACAATAGCTCTTAATGTACATCAACAGATACAACTTCACAAAAGACGAGAGAAACGGCAGAACTGAAGTCATGATTCTTTTCTTCACAAGCTCATGTTCAGCTCATGTCCTGGTTAGTTTCAATGCTTGATTCTGATTGGTCAATAGCCGTTTTATTCATGATAAAGATATATGTATATAGTTAGATTACTGTTTAGTAGTGTATTTGAGAATGACATGAAATGAGAACGAATAATAAATGCAAGTTTAGCACATCAAAGGTCAAACTTTAAATATCTCAGTGAAGTTCTCTAATATTTTCATGTAAAAACATTTCCTTTCTCACTTTCTCAATAATCTTAGCACGTTTGCATTGAGTTTTATTTGTGGCGAGCGCAGCAGAAAGCTTTAAACTGTGTTTTTAAGGGCATCTGGCGGTCTGTGTTTTGGTACACGAGCGAGCACAATTTTCCAGCACATCGAATGTTTGTGGATGTTTCTTGCTTGGCTGGAGCTTGAGAGTAAAATTACCCATCAGGCACGGCGGAGTCGATGAGAGAGAGAGTCTGACTCGAGCGTGGGTGGCTGTCTCGCTGCGGTGTAAATATTACATAACAAAAATAAGTCTAGCAGACAGGATATAAAACAATCGTACATTGTGTACCGACATTGTCAAGCCACGCGGACGGCAGGACAGATTAGTTAGCAGTCAATTGGCCCGCTCCGAAGCAAAGGAAAGGAAAACACACAAACGCAAATGTCTGTTGGCAGATGAGTTTCTCCCTCTAGTCGGGTGTCTGAGTCGACCTAAAAAAGGATGCTGTGCACATTGATGCTGAGGAGGTCAGACGTGTTTATTCAGAAAGAGCCGTGGGTCAGTCTGGCATGATAGAGTCGAGGAGATCTCTACACAACTGTGTCTGTGAAATAGCTTTGATTTCAACACCTGTCATTCTCTTTCTGTTCTGTATGTGAAAGCCAAGGGTTTAAAAACAAACGTCAGAATAATTCTGAACCGAGATGATATGGACTGGTTCATTTTCTTCATGTGTATTTATTCATTTTGCTTCTTTGAAATTGTTCACGAGGTCTTTTTCCAAACAAGCAGTGTCACAATATTTACATGTCTTGCTTTTATTTCTTTATTTAGAAAAGAAATCTGCATTCTTTCTAATAGTTGTCCACTCATATGAATGTAGAAGAGTTTTTTCTATTTAATAAGAAAATATTTGGACACAGAAAGTGACATTTAAATTTCTCCTCAGGTTGTTGTCAGGATTTGTTCTCAGGTTATTTTATTTGTAAAGGTTTTCACTGAGGCTCATGAGGACGTAAAAGCTGTTCATCTGTAAACGTTTGAATAACAGAGACATAATATGAGGGATTTGATTTGATTTTGGCTGGTAATCTTCTCTGCCAGACTGTCCAATGTGCCATCAACATCTCTGTAATCTCACAACAGCTGATCCCTTCAGTGATGACACACACACACACACACACACACACACACACACACACACACACACACACACACACACACACACACACACACACACACACACACACACACACACACACACACACACACACACACACACACACACACACACACACACACACACACACACACACACACAGACACACACACACACAGACACACACACAGTGTCAGGTCAGGTGATGTTTTCTCACCGTGGATCTCGTGACCTGTCCAGCGGTTTTCTTCATACAGGGCAAATGATTTGTGTCAGATCAGTTCAGAGGAATGTGTGTGTGTGTGTGTGTCTGATCACTTATATATCATTGTTCTGTATGTCTAAGAAAAGCTCCACATTTAGACATCATTAATTCATTGTACAATTTTAGTTTGTCACATGTATTTTTTGTTAAGTAATTATTTTCTGTAATTATAATTATTGGTCTAAAAGTAGTTTAGTAGTAGTTTTAAAGTTTTTTTCTTTGTGCAGAATTAGCTTACTTTACTTAGTGATGTTTATATAGAAATTATACAAATTTATAATGAAAACTAGAGATTTTAAAGTAAATAATATTTAAAGTAAATATTAACCTGACACATTTATATATGTATATTAATTATAGCATTTATATATTTATTATTTATTTTGACACATAATATGTTATACAGTATTAATTAACATGTACATTTATTATTTTTTATATGTAGATTTTCTGACACAATATGCATTATATTAATTATATAACATTTATATATTTAGTTTTTCTATATAGATCATCTTCTGACACAATATGCATTATATTAATTATATAACATTTATATATTTAGTTTTTCTATATAGATTATCTTCTGACACAATATGCATTATATTAATTATAATAAATAAGATTGATATATTTTTAAGCATAAATACTTCTCTGTGGTGTCAGTGAAGGACTTTTCCTGATATTGATATCGACTATTTCTGATGTTAATTAGAAACATATAAGTGTTCTTCACTGAATGTCCTGATCCCTCCACTAAATAAAACCTCACGTCACACTCCTAAAATACAACATTAACACCCAACTGTTTGTCAACAGCCAAGTACTTCTATTTTTTAAGCGGTTGCTGTTTCTCGTCTAGCTGATACGGGGTTAAACATAATCCCCTTTTGTGGCGCGCACCCTCGGCTGTTGTCCCAACATTACGACATAATCCATCAACCGCAGCTCGGCTGTACTTTTCTTACATGTTAAAATCCACATCCTCAGAATGACATCCCTGGAATTCAGATGAGTTTAAATGCGTGTGAATGTGAATCTGGTTTAGATTATACATTCGTTTGATAAAGACACAGAGCATCAGACGGTCTCACGCTGAGAGCGGGTCAGATTAACACAAACACAGGAGGTGAATGGATGTAGGTCAGGATGTTCTCAGCTGAATTAACCCCTTCATTCCCTGTTCATACAGGGTCACTTCATGTCAAACATTAGCCCGTTCAACAGTGTTTTCTCATTCTGTGATGGGTACCGCTGATGTAAAGAGTTACTTTCAGAATTTTACTGTTTACCATATAGTGATCTGTATTATAGGTCATGTACACTATAGCATCCCTTACAAGAAAAATACTGTTGACATTTGACTTACTGGTTTGAGTGTATACTTTATGTAGAAAATACTAGTATACATTTTCAGGATATAAACTTGCACATCATGTGACAGTAATTGTAGCTGTACTGCTGTCTGCAATGTTTTTTTGTAAATGAATATCTTCAGTTTGACATACTATAAGTAACACAAATGAAGGCTGTGGTCATAAACGAACATTGTACCCTACGCTGCACAAGTACGGCAGAATTTCTCTGATCCATCGATTCGTTCACTTTACACAATTGACCCATTGCATCATCGCTTATGCCATCTAATGGCACTGACTCAATCCCGTCTCTGTGTGCCCACATGCATTTGAGCCCAAACACATGCAAACAAACACGGGCTACACGCCAGAAATCAGCAGCCCTGTTTAGACAACAGCTTTACTGGATAGAAACAAACACATCACACTGAAGCTTAAACTTCACACGTTACACCACACATAAACCACAGCGGGACGGGTCTGGGGGACCATATGTCCTATTTTTCTAAGTAAATATAATTGGTTTTATACAATCAATAAAAATTATTCTGTCTCATCAGCACCCGAGCAAACGGGTCAGTGGATTTACTGAATGTGTAGAGGTCAGATGACATCAGAAAGGTCATCATCTCTCTCATCATCATCAGACACACATAAATGAAGTGTGATGGTGGGCAATGTTGTTAATGAGTTTGGTCATAAGGTTTAGGGTTCATTTATGGTTGTTATTTCCTGTTTGATAGTTTGCATATGCAAGAAGATGTTCAATCTGTGAATAATTGGTTTGTGTGTATTTCTGATCCACAGAGGTCATCACAACATAAAGTCTGTTTCTCCCGAGACATCCAGCTAACCCTTAAACTCTGTGAGTATGAAGTGATACGTCTCTCTCTCTCTCTCTCTCTCTCTCTCTCTCTCTCTCTCTCTCTCTCTCTCTCTCTCTCTCTCTCTCTCTCTCTCTCTCTCTCTCTCTCTCTCTCTCTCTCTCTCTCTCTCTCTCTCTCTCTCTCTCTCTCTCTCGTCTGCATCAAGGTAACCTATGTTATATAACATGAATGAGATGGAGTCTTTTATATTTAATGTCAGCACTGGTTTGCTGTAGGTTGAAAAGTCCAACTATTAAAAAGGAAACTGCTGCACCTTTATGAATGTAGGTCAAACTAAATATTACATGAGCTGTTTGATTTTTGCCACCTTATATTTGTCGATTTAGACTCTTGAACCCCTCCAGATATCCTGTAGGACCGTACAGTTTGTAATGTTCATCTATACGTTTGTCCTGTTAGATGTGAGATCACACGGGGGGCTCACAGCAGTCTGACATGAACACGCCAGAGTTTGTTGTTCATTTTTATCGTGGGAATGATTGTTTTTGCAGGGGGTTTAACATGTTCAGTTGTGTTCAGAGCGCAGCTGTCAGACTGAATAAATGTCAGTGTGACTGATCGAGGGGGAAGGGGTGAATTCTGCTGAATAAGAGAGAATCTGACCGATGATAATGATAAAACACTAAAGCTTGATTTTGTAATTATAAAGACAGTTTCATCAGCTGATGTAAATATATAAACTGTGATGGTGTTATGAGTAGTGACATTAGCAGTGTGTTGTTGGATGTTAATGTCATCGCAGCAGGTTTTACGCTCATTACGGGGGTCAGAGCCTCTTGTTCGCGGCTTGTACTTCAGGATAAACTGTTATGTTTTTAATCAAGGTGATTTGTCACACATGTGCCGATACTGTAAGTCACTGCTAACACAGCGCAGATGTTAGACGTGTTCTCTTAAGAAAACTGCCAAGCTGCCACAAGCGTTCCCCGGGTTCCTTCAGCGTCACACATCATTATTGGTGTTTGTTTAACCCATTTACCTCCATTATGGACGCTCACTCATCCGCCTTCACGTCAGACTGCCCTAATCATTACCCTGATTACTTCACAAGTCATCAAGCGCACCAGGAGACTTCAGTTTCCTATAGCAGACGTGTTTACATCCACACAGAGATTCTGTTTTTATCTGAATGTCAATACTGTCGGGTTTTTGTTGGTTTAGTTGTTCACATGGTAAGCAGATTAAGAATATGTTGGAATGTATTAACCTTGAAAAGCATCTGTTAAATACCTCATGTAAATGTAAATTCAAGTATGCTATTACCCATTTCATACTCATACCATACTTATTTTAAACTAGAAATAAGAATTTATACTTTGTCTTCATTTAAGTTTACTCAAAGTTTACTACAGTTACACGTTTATAAAGTGTAAAGTGGGCCAATATAGTCCCAAGTTCTAGTATTTACTACATAAAGTATGCTTAAAAATGTATTGCCTAAGAATATGTAGTAAAATAAACACTTGTTTTTTTTGTAAGGGTATTCAAAAGTACATCAGTGACATTAATTAAAAGTACATTGTGTGAATTAATGTCTGAAATAATTCATTTACATATTTTTAAATCAGTTTTTTTGTTTTATTGATTTATTTTTATGAGAATAATTTACAATTAGATGACCTCGTTCAATTTCAGGATTTACAGGTAATTTTTCAGCATTTTGCTGCAGGACTGGCATTGGCTTGAAAATGAAAGACATGCAAATCCAAGCAAAGATCAGTTTTATATGAAAATTAAATTAACCTAATGTTAATCTAATTTTTGCATTATAATAGTTTTTGACCAATTTTTTTTAAACTTAATAAAAACAAAACAGATAACTTTATTAAGTAAGACTTACTTTTATGATGCAGGAATCAAACATTAAAATGCATGCTGATGACACATGATTAATGATGCTGAGATAACAAATGTTTGATTCTTACCTTGTTCTGTATGAAGTGTGTGTTTCAGTGGGTCGCTGGATTTCATTCTCAGGATCTTTTCAAGTCTTCTGTATGGATGGGGATTTTAAGTGTCGGGATCACACACCCGTCACACCTCTTTCTCTTCTGGGACGACCCACAAACACAGCATGTATAATTATTGTCTTCAGTTTGATACGCAAGTAAGAAAAGACATATTTTTGCCACACATTTTATAATTGTGATAAGCGAAGGTTAAAGAAAACACTGAAGCTGAATGTGTTTGAGGTAGTTCAGGGGTCATGAGGTTTTGTGAACGTTGGAGACCCTTGACTCTGTCAGTCTCTTCTCCATGAGTAACAGAGCGTGTTAAAGTTAAAACAACACAAGTCTATAGGAACCGTAGCTCTTAATGCACGTTCTCAAGAGGACAATGCAAATATCTCTCCATGTCTTAAGTCTTTCTGATGTTGTGCGTGAACGGCACACAAAATGGCGTCTGCAGTAATGATGGGAAACAGGGTTGCAGTAAATGGCGTCCAGATATAAGTTCGTCTACATTATGTGTGTGTGTGTGTGTGTGTGTGTGTGTGTGTGTGTGTGTGTGTGTGTGTGTGTGTGTATATCACACCGTAATGCTGGAACATCCCAGTAAACAATATGAGTGTATTTGGAAACTTCTTAATTCTGATTTGTACTTTGTTTTGTGTATGTTTTTAAGTTCAACAGTCTAATCAAAGATTAATATTTGAATGCATGTTACACTGAAAAGATCATTATTTTAGACATTTATGAATATATATTTGACAATTATATTTGAAATGTTTGAGTTCAGATGAATGTTTCATAACCTTTCATAAGACTTTACGTAAAACAGTCCGTGTAATATTAATCTTTTTATCTCACAGACAATTTCAGTATGCTATGACCTGTTATGTGTTGTTTTATTTTGGTTATATAATCTATTTTTACTTCTAATAATGTCAAAGCTAACAATATATTCTCTAAAATCATGTCAGTAAATACAACATGATTCAGAAGGTTTTGATAAGCTGCTGTCAGAGAGATCCAGATGATGTGGATATGTTATACTGGACATGTTTAGACAGTTCTTGTCTGTTTTGTGAATATCATCTTTGGTCTCTGGCCTTCCGGGCTGCTGGAGATTTTACACATCTGACCCTGTAAGCACATTATTCACCTGTGGATCTTGTTCTTCTAGCAAGTATTTATCATGTATCTATTTCAGTGTAAGCTCGTTCATTCTGTGTCTAAGCTGAAACATCCTCTTGGACTTTCTGTTTATAGTTTGTCTCATGACTTCAGGTGGCAAGGAAAGGAAGATTTTATTAAGACACCAGTTCAGTGTTAATTAAAATCCTTGTGACACTCTTTAATCAGATCTCTGAATTGACTTCAGCAGGTGTGTTGATCCTTGATCGACTCTTCAATGATGCTGAGAAGAAAGCAGTTTTGTTATCAGTGCCTTGTATTGTTCTGTATTGTTGTACTTTCATTAGCCTCAGTGGAGAAGAGACCTTCACAGAGAGCCACTGAAAGATGTTTTAGCAAAGATTTTAATGCTTAACAAAAGATGGGAAAACAGGGCAGATTGTCACCTCCATCTTTGTTACAGATTGAGAGGAAATATGTTGTATATGTTGTTTTAAAAAATGTTTATAAGAGAGATGTGTTGCACAAACACTCAACCAGTTATTTCTGAATCTATTCCAAATAATTCTAACATTGTGTTTGAGATTAATTTTGTGTAATAGTTAAATTTCTAAATTGTGTCATATAACATTACAAACATGTTCTGACGTGCATGAATTAACACATCACTGAGAACAAACGTGGAATTTTGACGCTTCATTTTTTTCGTTGATTCCAGAATTAAAGTAAAAGTTAAAAATAATAAAAAATAAAAAACCATAAAAACTCGAATTTACATATCTAAATTACTAATGCACTTTTTATTGGTTTAATTTGCTTTCTGTTAACAAGGTTAGGTTTTATTTTATTTTAATGACATCCCCAGAATGAATGTTCAGATTATTTAAAAATATTATTTTTTTCTATTTTTAAATTTTCTTTTTTCTTTTCTTTTATTTACCTTTGAAGGCATAAAGCCTCTTGCTGTAAGACATTAACTTGTAATTTTCGTTAAAATAATCGTTTATTTTATTTGCTAAAAACATAAGTAATGCAATAACAAAGAACCCTAAGCCTATATATTATTTATTTAAACATGTTATGTTTTCTTTTTAGAGTTTTCATGTTTTTATTTTTCTTTACCCTTCAGGTGGTTCCCGTAATTATGTGATTTGTTTCTTGTTCGTTCACGAACAAAATGTAAGTACACGATAAAGACATTCAAGCTTTTTTTTATTTTTTGTTAAGCTCTCTCCTCTGTTAGCAAAGATTTTAAAGGATTTTGCACAGCATCAGGGTTCAGATTGTTCAATTTTGTATTTCTATATTAGAAAAAATCCAACTTAAAAAAAAAAGATCTCGTCAAACTATAGACCTTTTAAAATGACTTTATTTCTTTTATATATTGTAATGCAAAGTATTGATCAATGTCAGAGTCTAAATCTGTAAATAACAGTATATAGTTTTATATTCATCTCTTGTTTTAATAGATCAGGCCTCTCTTGCCAGTAAGTCCCCTCCCTCTGTCCAAACCCATTAATATTGGGTCCTGGTTTTCTGAAGGTGTTCTGGGTTCTTCAGGTTCTTGCTTCTGTCAGAAGACGTGCATGTGAAGTTTTAGGAGCATCTGGACAGTAAGTACATGATTATTTCTGTAGGAGCTGATGCAGAAATGTTGCCTCGGTTTGCACGGGGAGATTTTGGTTAAATCTCGATTTCATCCAAATTTGTCTCACTGGCTCAAATTTGACACGTGGGTCTATTAAACTGTTAATATTCCTGTAACTTTCTTTAAGATAAAAAACGTGTTATATTATATAATTACATTATATTATATTATTTGCCTATATTATGAGTGCTGTGTAAGTTGATGACGTTAATGACAGAGTTTCAATAAATCAGATCACGAGTGATAGACGGGAGCGCGCAGGCCTGTCGCGTCCTTAAGTCGTGTGCTATCGTTTGAAATAGTATATTAATTGCACAATATATTGTATGTGAAAATTATTGCAACATAAAGCTTTGCATGACAGAATTATAGGCAGTTAAACGCAAAGAACGCGTCTTTGCAAACACACAAAAGACGCTTTCTGCTTTCATACAGAAATATTTTAATACTTTATTTTTTTTAGTTCTGAACCAAAGTTTAGGCATGATATACAAGAAAAAACAAACAAACAAAAGCCACACAATAAACTCTAAAATCACATGTTGTTTGGGAAGGAGTCGTTTTTAAGTTACGAGCAACTAATGTTAATCGATATCCAAATCAAATAAATATGTTCGATTAAAAAAACTGTCTTTGGTGATGAAATATTTCCACAAGTAAAATGCTGTAATAAAATACTGTAATCTGTGTAAATATATATATTATACAGACCCGAAGTGCCCAAAATCCTATTATCACAGAATGCCACATTATGTACATATAAATATACACTTAAACCAGTGCTTTAAAACTTTAATTCAGTAGCTCACTTTTGCTATAGTGGTTCATTACATGACGGTTCTGAAGGCAAATGCCTAAACTCACAGATTCATAAAACATTGCATATATTTGATCATATTCCAGGTTTCTACCATTTGTATTATTACAATAATATTTAGTAATTGTCAGAACGCACACCTGAGTCAGTCCAGACGCTCTCCAAACCCTGATTTCATATATTAAGGCGCATTCACAGTTTTGGGAAAATATATCTTAAATAAAACAGGAATTAGTTATATTAAACGAATAATATGTGCCAACTATCTAATACCAACAGTACCAAGGGTTAAAAAACATATTGAACTTCTTTTAATAAATACAAAACGCTCAATAACAAATAAACTGTCGAACTATAAATAATAATACTTATACAAAAGAGAAACAAACACGTACAGTTATTGCCTTTGGCATAACATTATACTACCATTAAAAATGATTTTAAATCTTAAATAGACGAAGAAAGACAGACATATAGTCCTCACAAAAGGGAGAGCTTGCATGTTTCGTTGCGAGGTTTAGATTTGTTTATGAAGTCGGTTTGGGTATTTCCATTTGCGCGTAACGCTCAACTGAGAAAAGAATTAGATGTAACCCGTTTATGTTGAGACAAAAGTCCATTTGAAAGCGGTGATGTGAAGGATGGTAAACTAGTTCTTAGGGAATCAGAAAGCAAAGGGGACGGAGAGCTGGAGATCCCGTAACCCGGTGCGCTCGGCAGCGTTTGCGGCTGCTGCGCTCCCGGTACGAAGTATCCATTGTGCCCTGATAATAATCCAGCAGCGGCGGACGGCGAGGACACACCGTATCCGTTTGATAGGTTAATGCTGCCGGTGGAGGCTCCCAAAATAGGGCGAGGCATATCCCCGTTACCGAGCGCCTCGACGCCGGGGAGTAAAGATCCGTACGCGTGTCCTTGGTTTAGAAATCCGTGCGTGGATCCGTTATAGTGCGAATGATGCAATGGTAAAAACGGAGATAGCTGCCAGTATAACGGGTTACTCGGGCGTTCTCCCAGCCCGAGTCCGAGGGGCGCAAAACGCAGTCCCCTCTTCATCACCAACTTCCCCCTCGAGGTCGCCGAGCGCCGCCGCAATTTGCCCGTCGTCCCGCCGATAAACACATCATCACTGGAGGGGTCCAGCATCCAGTAGTTTCCTTTCCCCGGGTCATCATAGTGTCGTGGCACTTTGACAAAGCACTTATTGAGGCTCAGATTGTGCCGAATGGAGTTCTGCCAGCCCTGCTTGTGTTCCCGGTAATAAGGGAAGTTTTTCATGATAAACTCGTAGATGCCGTTTAATGTGAGTCTCTTTTCTGGACTCTGTCTGATTGCCATCATAATGAGCGCGTTGTAGCTGAACGGCGGCTTGTCAAATTTTCCGCTCTTTCCCTTTTTAGAGGGCTGCTCAGGGTTATCCGCGTCTCTCCGCGTCTGTTCCTTTTCTAGAAGTGCAGAGTCCATTTCGGCCGGTTCCGGAGGTTTGTCTAAATCATGTACCGGAGCCGGGCTGCTGCGCCTCTCCGCGCCCTCACCCGCGTTCGGGCCATCAAACTTGGATGGGAGCAGCAGACTCTTGATGCTGAACGATGTCGACTTCTGCACCATGGTCGGCTCGCTGTGATCTCCCATGCCGAGCAATAACAAACACAAAAGACCCGTTTTCTTATTTTTAAACAGATGAGGTCAAACGCGCAACGATGGAGACATTGTATGCATAATAGAACTTCTAGGACGGAGGACGCGACGCGCAGAGGTGGACTCGAGAAATTAGTGATTAAACAGGACTCAGTCTTACCATGTAGCTCACGGTAGGGGAGGAGGAGCTCTTCATGTGCTGATAACTGTACAGTCTCAGTTGAGCGCAATGTTTTGCTGGGATAAATGCCTTAAAGCGCCACTCGCTCCAGAATAACGCGCGTCTCCTGTGCCTCACAGATCACGTAAACTGAACAGGAAGAAAGAGGAAATATACACAAATTTTCTGAGACACACTAAAAAAATTATTAACGATTAACTCAGATTTAAACTGAGGTGTCTGTGGTCCTCACCCGAGTTTACAGTCATGCGCAATCATGGAAGTGCCTGACAATATTTGAGGTATTCGTGTAAAAACGATATAAAGCGTAAATAATAAACAATGTAAAACAACACAATGATTTATTTATCCTGTCTCTGTGGATTATCTGTATAACCTGTGCTCTGGATGAGGAAAGGGCGCCTCTAGTGTCCGCAGGGGTCAAACCATACCTGATATATTCACAACATCTGTTGTTATTTTGAAAATCATTTTTTATCATTATTTACTATGGACTCCAAACCAAAATTATAGACATTTTAATTTGTATCTAGTTTTATAAATGAGAGCTGTGAACGACACTCATACTGTATATTCCTGATGTCAGTTTCGTTTACGCAATGTAAAATCTAACGTTTTTAATGTTAACATCGGGTATATTTTTACTTTACTGCTGATATTTACCGAATGATTACAGGCTTCTGCAACGAAAAAGCATTTATTCGTAGACATTTTGCTGAAAGGACGTACGACTCGTGAAATATTATTTTGTAAATATGAAGTAAACAGTATTAATATTATTAGGCTGTTACATAATCACTTTTGTGTTTTTTACTCGTTTATTCATTAGATTTTAACAGGACTTTTTTACAGACTGACCCAAAATAGATTTCTGCAGTAGAATGTTTTAAATGCTTTCTAAAATAAACAAGTTTGTTTACTTGTGCTTTTACTTTATGTTTGAGACTAAATCCTGAACCCTTAGACTGTAAAGAGTTAGATCATGGTTTTTCTAATTAAAAAAATAATTTAATTAGAGTTAATATTTTGTTTGAAAATGATATCTGCTGCGGATTGTCTGTATTTTGCTAAATGTGCAATGCTGTGTTTGAAACGTAACCTATACGTGCTTCAATATATATATATAATATATATCCTTCATTTTTAATGTTCAAAATTTTAATACTTAATCTTTATTTTCAATTTTAAATAATTTTTCATTAAAACACGTCTATACCATTTTAAATGTGTATCATTTACACAGGTATTGAAAACCACTACTGTGAAAACATTAATGTAGGTAATCACGTTTTCCTGGTCTGTGGAATGCAGACCATATTAATATTAATAATAATCATAAATATTTTTAATCGAAGAATATTCAGTAGGATAAGGCACATTTAATATCGTTTTAACTAAATGACGTTAAGAAACGAAACCGATTTTACATTTGCTGTCGTTTCAAAACCGTTTTAATATTTCCAATATTTTCGATAAGTTTTACCAAACAATAAATCTGATAAAACATGACTCTCACAAAACATGTCACTCATGTATAAACGATATTTGCGTTCTATCAGTCAAACTTTCTTTCATAATTTGTGTTTTATGTTGTTTGGTTGAGTAATGTGTGAAATAGATATAGATTATATGCTTCCAACATTTTTTTTCTAACACCCTCTTTTTAAGCAGCATTTCAGTATTACAAAATAATATTAATTATTCATTTGTCTGTCCAGCACAGGATTAAGGTCAGCCATGAAATTTTGCAATTTATAATAAATGTTAAACCTTTCATATGTCTGTAGACCAGCAGATATATATACAGTTCATGTTTATGTAAGCAGAACATGGCACCCCCAGGCTTTGTTTAAAACCATTTGCCAAATCATTGTCAAACCAGTGGTCTATATTAAACACACATGAGAATGACATGTACTGCAGAGGGTTTAATGAAAGTTGACATTACATTACAGTGAAGGTGAGATGATCTTCAGTGTATAAACCCCTCAGTGGGCCTGTCATGGATTTTACTGTGGTACCAGCATTTACCAACATGAGCTTGACATTGATGGACCTTAAAAAATATAAAACAATATTCACACGACAGCCCTAAAAGAACTTCATGTTCATTCAGTCTTTTAGAAACTCAAACATTTGTTTGTAGTTAGAATTGGTTTAATGTTTTTACTTAGACTCTCCAAGAACAGATTTCTGATCTCTGGATTAGTTGAACGCTAACAGATTACTGGTGTACAGAGTAAACCACAGAAAAGGATTCATATGCTACATTATTAAAGGATACATATGGAACTCTGCTATGTTCATTTGTTGTGTGTTTACTGAAGTCATGTCTTATTGAAAACAATGAGGTTGGAGGGTGAAAATAAAATCTGGGGTTTGTTTGCAGTGGATTTAAGAAAGCCATTAAATCACAGAGAGTTTCAATCCAGTTTGAGAGACAGAAACACAAACAGCGGCTTTCATCATAATAATGAATGGACTTTCATCAACACAAGCAGCTCAGGTTATATATTTATCTGAGTACAGATATGTAAAGTTCATCTGATTAAACCTCCTAAATATGTCTGGTACTGTTTGTGTGTGGTCCTGGTAATCCCTACAGTGTGTGGACCAAATGTCCTCAGAAAGACAGTAATACCAGTAATTTTTGTTGGGATATTTCTTTGGTTCTCATAAGAAAAACAGCTTATAAATCTTACTAAATTATGTTTTTTTGTAAATGTAAAATGCAGAAAGGTGTGTGTGAGGGTTAGGTTTAGGGGTAGGGTGAGGGTTCACCATAAAACGCGTGTGTGTGTGTTTACATCCCAGCAGTGTTATCACTCTGATCTGGAGGATTATGGGTCTTTCTGTTGGGCATTACTGGCTCAGAACAAATCAACAAATTGTGTGTGTGTGTGTGTGTGTGTGTGTGTCTGTGTGTGTGTGTGTGTGTGTCTGTGTGTGTGTCTGTGTGTGTGTATCTGTGTGTGTGTGTGTGTGTGTGTGTGTGTGTGTGTGTGTGTGTGTGTGTGTGTGTGTGTGTATCTGTGTGTGTGTGTGTGTGTGTGTGTGTACACGCTGTTGTTCCTCAAATGACTCAAATGTAAATCTGCACTGCTGTGATACTCGAAAGTCCAAAGAGAAAGATACAACATTAATAAAAATACTCATATTGTTTTAAGACTCAGAGACATCAACGCTGACTTTTGATTTGATGATTTTTAATGCATGAAAAGCATAATCCTGTTCTTTCTGTTAACCAACAACATGTTAAAACATGTTAACCTGTCATGTGTTGGGTGTAAAGTCTCTGTCAGATCCAAATGTCATTGAGTTATTGAAAGGATTTGTTAGATATTTAAATCTTTTCTACAAAGCAAAATACATAGTTTTTCTTTCATATTGTGAACATTTAATCTCCAACTGTTAAGTCCAATCATAAACATACTAGATTACAGGGGAAAAACTGTGACTGATCAGATAAAGATGGGAATATTAAAATCCCCTCAGGATGTGAGAGGAGAGATTGTGTGATGTGAGTATTGGCACATGAGTCTCATTATTTGTGGTTATTTCTGTAATCCTGTCTGTTTTTAATCATTCTGAAAAGAGATTAAATATTTCTTTGTCTTTTAATAATACAATATGTTTACCATTGTTGTTTACAATCATTGTTTTAAACAGTATTGAAGGAGTTTTTACTGGCTGCTTTTACTTTTTATTCAGTCTAAAACATGCAATAATATTTTAGTTTCATAATGAAAAAAATGAATAGGGTTTGTCGGTAACTCTGTTATTGGATGAAATGTTTTACTTGCTCTCGTATAAACTCTCGCGAGATTAAATCTGACACTAATACAGTTATCCTGTAGATGGCGCACTGCAGCTCAAAAGATCCAACTGATGACGTCAGAATAAATTGTTTTCGTTTATATTTTGAATTATCTATTAAATCTGTTAGTGTTTGTATTCGCCTTTATAAATAAATCTTGCCACATCCGATGGTGATGAAAAACTCCTCACTGCTTGGCTTAGTTTTGACCTCACTGAGAAAAGTAACAGAAGTCACGTGACCGCAGCACATCAGCGATGAGAAAAGTAACAGGAGTCACGTGACCGCAGCACATCAGCGATGAGTCTAGTGTCATTTTCTCTCGCTAGAAGCGACATTGACTTTTATTTATGTCTGTCGGTGCTTTAAACGTCTGCTGGACTTCTCTCGTGGTCCTCACTCTTGTATTGTTGTTTGCAATGTCTTCAAACACCGGTGAAAAGTATGTTTCTGTAGATTTTGAGATATTCGGGAATGTTCAGGGTGGGTATTTGAAGGTTTTGAAACGCTTTGCAGACATTTATTCACGCCCCTCCTCCAAAAATAGACGCAAATACATTATACTAATGCTTATCTTGCATTTTAATCTTCTTTGCACTGGGATCAATTAAAAAATGCATGAATTATTTTTTACAACTTGCATAACACATATGGATGTATAATGTGCAACCATGAATGCACTTTGCAGCTTTCATAAACAAACAAATAAGATTTGTATTTGCATTTCATTTCACAATGTAATTTTCACAAACTTCTTTCTTGTGTTGCAGGTGTTTGTTTCAGAATGGTAAGAAACCTCGGCATTAAAATAACACATCTTAGTTTAATCATTATAACAACCAAAAATACTACTGTAATCATTTATTGGCATAGTATTGTCATTTGTTATTATTTCACCAATATACTTTTTGCTGGGGAAACAAATTCTACATTTTTTTGACATTCTAATTTCATTTTTAATACATAATTTTTACATGATATTTTGCTTTTTATCAGTGATATGAACTGGTATTTATTATTATGCTTTAATAAAATTATTTTTATGTGTTTCTCCGTCTGACATGTGTTTTTGTTCACTGTAGTATACAGAAGCCGAGGGAAAAAACCTAGGAGTGAATGGCTGGGTGAAGAACACTAGACAGGGCACTGTGATTGGACAGGTTCAGGGACCCCCTGAGAAAGTCAAAGAAATGTAAGAGCGCATGTTTGTTATAATACATCTGATGTATGATTCATAAAAGCTTCTTGATAATCACTTGTACAGTGCATGTTTTTAATCAGCAGATGGCGTCAGTGATTCAGTCTTTATCTTATGGAACAGTCTAGAATGGGCAGGAAGTCTCTCTCTCCCACATTCACCCACGCTGTGATAAATCTCCACAGCAGGATATTATGAGTATTAGTGTCTCTGGTTTATGTGCTGGTGTTGTGTAGCCTGAGGGACGAGCTTTAATGCTTTTGTGTGCTGTTGTTTGAGAGAAAATGTGTTTTGTGTCTGTGGGCGTTCACCGTTCTGCAGTCCCTCAGGCTGGGCGGGTCCTAGGGTGATGATGTCATATCATCAGTCAGGGCGGGGTGTTGCACAGGGCCTATGAGTTTATGACATCACAGTCTCAAATGTAAGCCAGACATTTATTTAAGTGTCCAGCCCGACTGTCTCATGAAAAACACTGTTTAACATACTACTCTTATTCTGCACTGTTTACAAGATATCTGGTGTGTGGAATGTATAGTAGTATGCACAGTATGTGAATTTTACTACAAAATTTGTCAAGCATAGCACAGTGAATCTGTTGTATTCATAAACAGTACACTCGACTTCACCTCCTATTTCTGAACTAAAACATCAGTATTACACCTGATCTTTATTAATAATTATTTAGACATTTTCACAGAAGTTTTACCTCTCTTCTCTTTCTGACATCCTAGAATTATAGGATAGGGGAAGCAACATTAAAGTTAACGATAACTAAAGTATTAACATAAAAGCAAAACTTTACTCCAAAAGTTGCAAGCCAAAACACAAGAAATGTAGTACAATCAGGTTTATTTGTATAACAAAAGTGTAGGAAATGTAAATATTTTTAATCGAAGAATATTCAGTAGGATAAGGCACATTTAATATTGTTTTAACTAAATGACGTTAAGAAACAAAACCGATTTTACATTTGCTGTCACTTCAGGAGTGGGAAAAGCCAAAAGAACCAAACAAACAAAATACCTCTTACTATAGAGAATTAATCTACACTTACATACGCAACACTATATTTAATGAACAATCAATAATATCTGAAATGTAAAGCAGTACAGATCTACACAGTAGATGTGAATTATGTTTTTATCTCATATCTTTAAATGTAATTGTCATGACTGTCCTGAACCGTGTGTTACGCTGTGTGCCGTCTGGCTCCCATCAGAGAGTAAACACCATTAATGAAGCAGTTTGTTCTGTGTTTAGTGCTGTAATAACAGTTTATTCAATCACATCATTACAGTCGGATCCTCTTCAGCTGCAGGCGTGTGTGTATGTTGTGTAACAGTTGTGTATTTACGATGTACTAGATTTGATTCAGTGCTTTCAGATGCTTTATGGTATTCTGAAGTTATCTGAGTAAATAAGAGAGAGAGAGAGAGAGAGAGAGAGAGAGAGATTATTGCATTATTGCTCAAATGTTCAAATGATGTCACTTCCTGGGCATTATAATTTTAGGGATTGTTTTAACATTTTGAATAATAAATAAAGTTATTTTAAATAATAAAATAAATTGAATATATGTATGTTGTGTAACAGTTGTGTATTTATGATGTGCTGGATTTGATTCAGTGCTTTCAGATGCTTTACGGTATTCTGAAGTTAAATAACATGTTTGTGAAGTTTTTAACACTACAGTACACACACATTTTTAATTATTGAACTGTTGTTTGTACACATTTATTGTAAATAAAAAATACTGTACATTTAACACACGTTGATGTCAGTAGTGGGGAACTGATTTAAGTAGATGTAAGTAAAACCCTTTAGTAAAGAGATTACATACACTGCTAATGAAAACAAGTCTTACAGTTAGTGACAACTTGCCCCATCATGAAGTTAAATAAATACACACACTGCAGAGCTGATGGCAGCTGCTCTTTAAGACATTTTTAGCTTTTATTCTCTACTGAGACTCATGTCCTATTTACTTACACAACCTAGAAACTCTCCCTGAGCCGGCCGAGTGTTTGTGTACATGTGATTAGAGCTGCAGTATTGTGTGTTTTCTCATGAACTCGTCTCCCACATTCCAGCTGGTGAGCACAAGATGAGAATGAACAGAAATGTGTTTGCTCATTAAATATTTAAACAGGCGAATAGCAGACCTACAGGCTCCGCCCTCTTTACAGTCTCTCCATTCCTTCTTTTCACTTTTATTTAATAGATTTATTTACTTTAGGCTTTTTGTCTGTCATTTCTGCTACAATCGCTTGTTTGTCTTTGTGAATTCTCTTGAGTTAACAGCGTCACTGTGTGTGTTTGTTATGTTGTTGAGACTGTCGTCCCCAGACATCCTCAGCTCCGCCTCTCCGCTCCACCCATCCTTGAGTTATGGGTGGATGTCCTTGAGGATTTGACAGAGAGCATCAGCACCTCCACAGAGATCAGCTTCCTCTTTATGAACCACTCATTAAAATGACATTCATAAAAAAGTGACCTTTTTACATGATGCAAACAACATGATTAAAAAGTGAAACAATGACACAGACTAAAGCTTTATGTTGTGTGTCAACTGGCAGGCACATGTTGTAAACAGCCTCTGGAGTTTTAATATCAAACTAACATCATGTTCCTGAAGTTGAACTCGAGCAGGCGAGAGAGTCTGTCTTTTAGATTGTTAAACTGGTTTGTTGTGGAAATGACTGAATCAGTAAGAGGAAATCTCAGTATGTGAATGTTATCTGACTTCCTCACCAGGGGTTAAAGAGAGAAACTCCTTTCCTTTATCACACAATGAAAACTACAAGGACTCAAGTGTTTATACTAAACAACAGCTGCACAGTGTGTGTATGTGCGACTAAAACAACAGCTGGGTGTGGAGAGAGAGACAGAGACAGTGTGAGAGAGAGAGACAGAGAGAGAGAGAGAGAGAGAGAGGTGAGAGAGAGAGAGAGGGGTGGGAGAGAGAGAGAGACAGAGAAAGAGAGAAACAGAGAGAGAGACAGAAAGAGACACAGAGAGAGAGAGAGAGAGACAGAGAGGGTGAGAGAGAGAGAGAGACAGAGAGAGAGAGAGAGAGACAGAGAGGGTGAGAGAGAGAGAGACAGAGAGGGTGAGAGAGAGAGAGAGAGAGAGGGTGAGAGAGAGACAGAGAGAGAGACAGAAAGAGAGAGAGAGAGAGAGAGACAGACAGAGAGGGTGAGAGAGAGAGAGAGAGAGAGACAGAGGATTGAGAGAGAGAGACAGAGAGGGTGAGAGAGAGAGAGACAGAGAGGGTGAGAGAGAGACAGAGAGAGAGACAGAAAGAGACACAGAGAGAGAGAGAGAGAGAGAGAGGGTGAGAGAGAGACAGAGAGAGAGAGAGGGTGAGGATGAGAGTGAGAGAGTTGTAGAAAGTGGATTCATAGCGTGAGAATAGCAGAACGTTCTTGGCCTCCATGTGTTTAAAGTGTTCTGTAGCACTTTTGGTTTGTTAAGAAATGTTGGCTTGTAATTAGTGATAATCTTAAATTATAATTATAAGCACTCTAAAAAGCTAAATGCCTAAATGTAATGTAAATGTAAATTAAAGCATAAATTAAAGCATTATTGCTAAAATGTTCAAATGATGTCACTTCCTGGGCATTATAATTTTAGGGATTGTTTTAGGGAAACATTTTAAATAAAGTTATTTTAAATAATAATAAAATAAATTGAATATCGCTAATAATGACAATTTTTATTTACATTGTGGACGTGATTGAGAAAGTCAAGATCACCAAAATCACCTGTGATATGATGTAATAGTTCTCTTTAGGAAAAATAGGATGTTTACTTTTATTGCATGTTAAAAGGTTGTGATACAGTGTGTCCGCTATTCATGGAAAGAGCTTTTTCCTGTGGCAGTGTTGGACTTCCGTGAACCGCACCCATTAAATGAGTGAAATTACTGATGCAACAGGACCAAAACAAACCTCTTGATATCTGCCGTTAGTGTCTGATAACCTCAGATAACCTGAAGTGTTCTGTGATCTGTCATTCCAGCGGCTCAACACACAATCTGAAGCGGTGCTTTATCAGAGCGACTGTGGCTGGAGAGATTGTGTGTGTTGTCTTTGATAAACTCCTCCTCTTCCTGAAAACTCCATTATGAAGCTGAATATTGGGCAGTCATGCAGATGGTCTGACTTCACTCTCTCTGATCCAATATGAGATCAGCGCTGCGGCCCGCAGGGACGAATAATGCATTCGAGTTCTCTGAGGGATGTTGCAGAGAGAGAGAGAGAGAGAGAGAGATTGCCACACCCTTGTTTTTAACAGAGAGGAAGAAAATGGAGGAGTGTTTATTCTCTCCCACTTAGAAACATAACTGATGTAGTTTCTTTAATCTTTGCATACTTTGGTTGTTTTAAAAAGTTTACTCAAAATAAAGATATCAGACTTTCAGATATTAATTCTGTTTTCCTTGTATGAACTGTTCAGTCATTTCTGATCCCGATCCTTAACTCACTTTCATTGTATGTAAATAAAAACCAATCAACTAGAATTGACTTTGTCTAAAAATGACTTCAAATGTTTTCCTGAGATTTAAGAAAGCCTTGCTTTAATCTGTGACATGTTTTGTCTTTCTCTGTTTTTTTTTTTGTATCTACAGGAAGTATTGGCTCAGTAAAGTGGGCAGTCCGAGCTCTCGAATCGACCGTGCACAGTTCTCCAATGAGCGAGACATCTCCAAACTAGAGATTCATGGATTTGGCACTCGTTACTGAAACCCACCCAGTGTGTTCATCAACGACTGTTTGAGAGCCGACAAACAAAGTAGATGTTTCCCAGACCACTTTAAATGAAAGTAAACCTAAATCATTTATCCTTTATATTTATTAGCATCTTTTTCTTAGTATGTCCAGATTGTTGCAAGAGTTGCCAATATTCTTTTATTTAAAGCATCAATTAAAAATCATCCTTAAAATATAATTCAATGTATATACAGTAATATATGATACAAATATTGTTTCCATACATTTGTGTACATCAGATATTTAATAAAACATTGAACAGTGGTTATTAGATATCATGTGATGCTGTAACATTATCCCCTTCAGAAGATGCACACTTTACAGATAATCGACCAATCACAGGCCTCCGTTACACTCATGGTTCTGTTTCCATGGTGAACCCGCCCGCCCTCACCGAGGTCTCTGAAGGTGGAGTCTGTATCAGCCATCAGTTCTGTGCTGTGGACTTTACATCACCTGCTGTGCTCAGCAAAAACATTATTGTAAAATCTTTTGTAAATAATCGAATAAAAAATTCACTTAAATAGTTTTTCAGACGGAACACGTCGACACAGAGACACCCGTGCGTGTCTCCTTTTTCCCATCATGCTTTAGTCCAGTAAATCTGCATGTGCTCTGGTTAGTGAAGCAGGAATCCTCTTAGCTGACAGTTGCAAGATTAGATCAAAGGCTTAGTGTGGGGGTTACTGTGTGTTTCAGTAGTACACTGACCTGAGATCAGTGAGGTATGCTCAAATCTCAGTCTTCAGGGTTCTAACAGAGTGAGAAAGTTGATCTAGAATCAGTATGAATGACAATCTCAGTTCTCTGTTACACTGCTGGACTGTGAAGAGTTCAGATCCGGCCTCTCATGGAATGTTCCCGACTCTCTCTGTGTTTCCCAAAAGCTTTGTGTCAGAGCACATGTTCAGCTGGGTCGCTTTATGATATAAGAACATAAATATCATGATTTTTAACAAAAACAGACCAACAACATAACTTACCAGATCATTATTTTTTTAACTGCATTAAACACACAATGATTATGATGATTACAATATGACATTATATTTTGCATTTCTCAGGTACGACAAGAACGTTTTCCCATGAGTTTACTTCAGACTGGACACTGAAGTCACGTTTAACAATGTTTGAATGGCACTGCATTAGACAAATATCATAGCAAGTGTTTTATAGAGAAATATAGCACAAGCACACTATTCTTTTAGAAAGATGACATCATCGTGTTCATGTGTTGATCTATGTCTGTGTGAACATCCACTAAAATCACCTTCCTAACATTTTCCTAACATTTTAAGAAGAGATCCAGCATTATTTGTTTGACATTCAGACACTTGTCTGTGTGATTTATGTGCACAAAATCTATATATCAGTCAAGTGATGGACATACTTCTGAATGTATGATGTTGTGAGTCTCTGGGTTCAGGAACTTTTGCTTAGTGTTTTAATAGACTTGAGGGTTTAATTGATTGGATTAATATTTAAACCTGCTATATTATTTTTGATATTTAAACATTTAATCCCTCTTTACCCTCAACATAAGAAAAATCCCATGAAACCTTCCATGTTATTGGTGAGTTTCCATTTTTTTACAATTTAATAAAAAGAATGAAAGAAGTGTAAATAAATATTATAGAGGTGTAAAATGTGCAGAAAGATCATTGATAAATATTTGAATGTTGTTGTGTTTCTATTTAGAGTACATCGAATCGTTTGACAGACAGGAAGCAGTAAAAAAACACAGGTTTTCACTGTTGTTCCAGCTGTTTTAAGGAACGATACAGTAAAGCACATGTTCAGCTGGGTCGCTTTATGATAAAAGAACATAAATATCATGATTTTTAACAAAACAGACCAACAACATAACTTACCAGATCATTATTTTTTTAACTGCATTAAACACACAATGATTTTCTATTCATATACACTAGTGGAAGTTCAAGTTATTTAATAGAATTGGGGTATTTATATGCCATTATATTTTGCATTTCTTTTGTAAGGTTGATGGTGTCAGATGTCCTATTGTCGTGGTTGCTAGGCAACCATTATAAACATCCAACAACCAGCCCAAACGGGAAAGAAGCCTCTTTATTCTCTATTTAATGGAAAAGCAAATGCACCAGCGAGCAGAAATATGTTTCCCTCGAAAAAAGAAGGTTTTGGAGTCTTTCCAGTGAGTAATGTATTGCTGTTATTCTCTTACTGTAGTACAGTTTGTCCTGGAAATGTCTGACATTTAAACATTAACTTTCTAATATACAGCTCCAACACCTTCAGGATATTTGATGAAACGTTGCCAGAGCGTCTGGATCCCGCTGCAGTCTACCTGAACCATAAATATCCAGCGAGAGATCCAAAAGAATATGAGCTGTTAAAAAGTCACAATAAGCCACATCCTCTAAACGGCAAATTCATCAGGACAAATGTCAGATTTCTTAATGAGCCCATCGCTCATATGGACACGACGAGACATACTGTGGAGGAACAGGTGGAAATACTGCTTGTATGATCTTATTCATAGAGCATAATATTGTGAATAGAGGAGACCGGGGCTAGTTGTCACAGGGATTTATCATATGAGAGCTTTAAGTCAAATGTGTTTTTTTCTTTAGCAGTGATTTAATATGGTGGTTTCAAACACTTATATTTCTGGTGAAGTATTTTAAAGACATATTTCTCATGTAAAGTGAACACAATGAAACACTAACACACATTAACATAAGACATTATAAATAAACGCTCCTTTTTAGTAACAATGTAAACATTTTTTGTTGCCTTCCATTTTTAAGTTTAATCAAATTACAAGTACAAGTCAAGTTTAAATGTCTAGCAATGAGTCACTTTAACTTAAAGATTAAATAGAAAAAATAAGCTGAAATTGATTAACTTATTTAAAGTTAAAATAATGTAAAAACATATGTTACCCTGCATATGGATTACATTTTTGACAGTGTGCAAATGTATTTATACACAAATCTGATATAAATATCATTTACCTACTTTATATCATTTGTAAACATTTTCCTCTTTAACTCTTTGTGTTTTTTGTGTTGTTTTCCCAGTTTAACTGGTGGTCTGTCCCTGTTAATCATGCTGTTTCCAGTAAAGCCCCTTACAGTAAATCCAGTACTCAGAGATGTGATTTCCAGCCTATTAAAGACATTCCAGTCATCAGATTACGAGAGACAAACAGATCCACAGCTACAGGAATCAGTCAGTTCTGCTCATTTTATTTTAAACTCAGTAAGTTTTATTTATTTACTCATTTATTGTACACTTTGCAGTTCCAACTGTAAGTTTCACTGATGAACCAGATGATCTGCTGGATTCTGGGAGATATATGACCAGCCCAACCGGGGAAGGGTAAGACTTTTGTTTGTCTTATTGTCTCAACACATTTGTTTGATCTCTGCTTGATCTTTAGCTGGAAAGCTCCATGTGTCCGTGTTGACACACCTTATTTACTCTACAGGACCTTAGAGAAAACACACAGTGATATCTAGACATTCTCACGCCACATGTTTTGTCTTTCTGTTGATATTGTCATGTCAGTATGTCTTAAATGCATTGTGTGAAGATAAATGGAATGAGACGGTGTCCGCCTACTTCATATAATTCATTAAAGATTTCTGAAATTAATCAGCTCATAATCACAACATTACAGACATTTAGGCCTAACTAAAATCACAATTAGACAAAAAGATACAAGACCTTTATATTTCTGGTCTATAAAATAAGACAATAAACTTAAAGGAAGAGTTTTAGCTTTCATGACAGTTAACAAACACTTACAGATGAATGGCACTGAAATGAAACCATACATTTGAGTATCATTGGGATATGAAATAACTTCATGCTGTAAATTCTCATCAGAATGAATGATTGTTGTGTAAAGTATGTAAGGACAGCACATCTGCTGTTTGTCATAACCTTCAGAGATTTCCTCAGCGCTCTCCTGACCGGCTGTTAGTCGTGACATCAACTCCTCATACAGCTGCAGTTATCCAACAATACAATAACAATTCTTAACTCTTATTATAATACAGTTAGTTTCAGTTCTTGATTTTGGTTGGTCAATAGATTGATAACATTTTTGGGAACAACATGAGGATGATTAAATAATGACAGCACCTTTATTTTAATGTTATTTATTACTTTAAATCTGTTTCCTGCTTCTTCTCTCAGTGTCACGGAGCGTTCATGTAGGGCGGCGGGGCCGGCACATTCCAGAGATCAGCGGGGCCGCTGTTCCCCTCGGCAGGGACTGCAAACCTGTTGAACTGAGAGAGAACAGATGTGAGAGAGAATAGAGTCCAGCACGACCCATGAGATAAACGTTCCCACAGACTGAGGGAAATCCCTCTCGCTTAATACACAAACATATCCAAAGTCTCTCTTGCTGCTGTTGCTTTGCATCAAACATTAGTAAAAAAATACCAAGATAAGCTGGAAAACACATTCTAAAATCACACTTAAACACATGAATCCCATTTCACATTAATGATGTTTGTTCTTGAGATGTCGCTGCTGTTTCAGTTTCATTTGAAGGGTCAGAAATATGATTTATCACTGTTTGCAAACACCTGACATAACATAAGTAGATTCCTGTGGAAAAATAATAAAAGCAGTAAATCGTCTCATTTTACTCATACGGTTTGTGTTTGGCTGTTTTTTGCAGCCGTCAGTCCTGTTGGGTTAAATCTTTAATCTGTATTCTTAGGAGACAAATATCATTTGATAGGGTGTACAACCAAGAAGGATAAAACTGATAAAACAATGCCTTGTCTGTAATCTAAATCTGAAAAACTCCCTGCTGACATGTTTACACTAAACCATCAGAATCTATACAGATGCACCTGTAATCCTGAAACAATCACCAACCAACAGCAAATCCATTCCGGTTCTTCATGAAAGTCTTTCTTTATGAATTATGAATGGGGTTGAAGTCACGTGTTTAATGCTGTTTGTTCTTCATCTGACGGAGAAGAAATATATGCTGAAATAAACACACCTTCCTGGACTAAAACCAGCTTTAATAATAATACTCTGTTAATTCTTTTTTGGTTATTTTAATCCAGTAAGTTTCCAGTTTTTTTGTCAACATTTATAAAAAAATAATGTTTTATTCTTATGTGAACATCTGTAAGACTTTTTTGTAAGAAGATCTGTAAGTATTTTTAAACCTTTGTGGTCAACTTACAGCAATTCTGAATATTTTTAGATAATCAAATGGATCATATACTATCAGTGATCAATAATGTACTAATCGCTTTAGAATATTCAGCATTGTTTTTATTTTCTAGCTCTAGATGATCCAGTGAAGGATTTACTTCATTAAACTGGATTCCTTACAGACAGGGCAAGGCTTTGTAAAAACTAGTTTATTTATGGAACAAATAACATACAAAACAAGTTCATTTATATGTGAAAGCCAAAAAAATGGTTAGTTAGAAAAAATAAAATAAATAAAAAATAAATAAAAGCTTAAAAATAGATTAAGTAAATGCATAAACGTTTTACATAGGCCAATGGATAAATATATGTTGTAAGAGAGAGACATGGATAAATATAATTTTATAAACACACAAAAAAAGATATTCACAGAATATTCACCAGGCTATAAACACATAAAACACTGTTTACACAAATCTATTCTTAAATCAAAGAAATCACATAAATTAAATAGCAAATCATGTAGGCCAGAAGAGCTGAACCTGAATCCGGATGTTCACGGATGAATCAAAGCCAAAGGACTCGATTCTCACCTCGTTGAATCAGTTTATACAAATCGATTCGTTAAAATGAATCATTCATCTCCGAATCATAAACAACTCAACATCTCAACTCATTTTCAGTTGTAGAGCGACATCCTTCTTAACCAAATTAAACCCAAATTTACGCTAAACTTCACTGTAACATCCGTATTTAGGTAACTTAATCAAAAATACAACAATAAACAGTATTTTACCAAGAATGAAAGATATAACAACAAAATACATGGAAAACAGCACTGCTTGAGTTTGGACTCGAACAAATCAGTGATTCGAATCGGTTTAGTGATTATTAATCAAACGAACACGTCGATTCGTTTAAATAAATATTTTACAATATTTTACCAAGAATGAAAGATATATATATATAACAACAAAATACACGGAAAACACCACACGAGTTTGAACTCGAACAAATCAGTGATTCGAATCGGTTTAGTCGTCGATTCGTTTAAATAAATCAGGCCTCTTGACTTGCCTTTGACTCGTTTAAATCGTTTGACTAGTTAAACTGAACTACTATGCCGAGGGCGGCCATTTTACCCCATACTAGGTTGAGAAATTCCCCGCCCCTCGTCTCGGTGCAGCAGTGACGGGGAGGGAGGCAGTGCGCATCGGTCACTCCCAGCGCAGCGCGTCGCGTCCAGCCTCTCTCGCTCATTGCGCGCTGCGGACTCCGAACGCGGTGAAGTTCATCAGGCATTCTTTCATCGGTAAGTGCAGAAAAGCCTTTTATTTCAGCATCTTTAGTTTTATTGGGGCAAAACAGATCTAAATAAGCTCGTGAAGACGGATTTTAAGCAAGATGATGATGGTGTTTTTGCATGGAATACGTGGGTGGCGATGGTGCCCACATGAAGAGTTTGCGTCAGTGATATAATCCAGGTGCATTATGCGCTGATCCGGTTTGATCATCAGTTTATGGGTTAATTACTGTATTTAGATGGATGGAGGTTAGCTGTTGTTTATGTTCAGCAGTGGGATTGTGGAATAACGGTACAGTGGAATATGATGCAAACAGGCGTGGTCGGAGCAGGAGGCTGGAGTTCAGGCTTACCGAACGCGCAAACGCGCTTTTGCACCACCATGTTGCCATAAACAACTGATTTGATTGTGATCATCTGCAGAGATTGTGATAAAAATGTCTTCATGTTATAAATAGGCCAATGTTATACGTTACCGTAAGTGACCTCAATGGATCGTGATTTGGTGCCACTGCAGCAGACTCGACATTATAGAGAGAAATCTCACTTTCACGGGTTTTGTTGTTGCATTACAGAAGCGCAGCGGGTTACTGCTGTTACTCGATCGTTCTCACGCGTTTTTACACTTCAAGCGTCGCGTCGTCCGGACGCGTTTTGCGCGTCTGTTTGTCAATGATAATAAATGAGTTTCACAGATTCTGCGTGACGCTTGATGTCTCTCTGCTGTTTATTATTATGATAATTCAATGGTTTGTTTTGTAAGTATGAAGAGTGTTTAAATGTCATGCTGCACCACGAATGCGGCCTTTTGTTTGTTTTTTTGAGGGGGTGTAAATCTTTGATCGTTGAAAGGTTTGTCGACCTTAGTTTGGACTCTTGCATTTACGCACTAATCAGTGCTTAAGTGAAACTATGACATTCTGATGCAGCAAAAACAACTGTGTGATGTCATAAACTCTATTTGATGTCATAATTATCCTACGCACCACAGTTCTCGCACACACAGTTCTGTATGATGTCATAATTATCCCACGCACCACAGTGTCTGTGTGATGTCATAATCCCACACATCCATGTTCTGTGTGATATCATAAACTCTATTTGATGTCATAATTATCCCACGCACCACAGTTCTGTGTGATGTCATAATCCCACACATCCACTGTTCATAAACTCTATTTGATGTCATAATTATCCCTCGCACCACAGTTCTGTGTGTGAATAATCCCACACATCCATGTTCTGTGTGATATCATAAACTCTATTTGATGTCATAATTATCCTACGCACCACAGTTCTGTGTGATGTCATAATCCCACACATCCATGTTCTGTGTGATATCATAAACTCTATTTGATGTCATAATTATCCTACGCACCACAGTTCTGTGTGATGTCATAATCCCACACATCCATGTTCTGTGTGATATCATAAACTCTATTTGATGTCATAATTATCCTAATGCACCACAGTTCTGTGTGATGTCATAATCCCACACATCCATGTTCTGTGTGATATCATAAACACTATTTGATGTCATAATTATCCTACGCACCACAGTTCTGTGTGATGTCATAATCACACACATCCATGTTCTGTGTGATATCATAAACTCTATTTGATGTCATAATTATCCCACACATCACATGTTCTGTGTGATAATCCCACAATCCATGTTCTGTGATGATCATAAACACTATTTGATGTCATAATTATCCTACGCACCACAGTTCTGTGTAATGTCATAATCCCACACATCCATGTTCTGTGTGATATCATAAATTCTATTTGATGTCATAATTATCCTACGCACCACAGTTCTGTGTGATGTCATAATCCCACACACTACAGCTCTCACTTTTGGTCTTTTGGAATATCCATAGATTTACATAATTCTGTCATGTTATGATGTTATAATACATTATCACAGTACATGGATTCATGGTGATTAGTGATCTAACATTTAGCATTTTGATTAAATGATGAATTACAAAACAGCCGTTATAAATTGTGGTTTGTATCACTTCTGGTACATTTGTCACATGCATTGCAAATAAAAGGCCAAATTAACCATGTTGTGTCGTGATATTGTGGACAATAATTTGCACATTATGTATATTATATTCCTTAGAAAATGGTTAGTATGTAGTATACATTTATTTTTAAACATTTAACAGATGCTTTTAACCAAAAGTGAAGGAGTACACTGAAGCGGCACATAACCCTAATGCCCTGCCCGACTGTAGGCCATGCCAAGCAGCGTACCATAGTAATCCAGTAACCCCCAACAACATGTACGCTTTGAGTATTGTGTATTCTGACAGCAGGTTATTTCATTGCTCAGTTTAATGGTTATGTGTGAGGAGATTTGGAGGTGCTAAAGAAGACCTGCAACTTGCGAAACACCAGAATATAAAGCAGGTCCAGATGGTTTTTGGTGTGAACCCGGGCACCCTGCAGCGACTGCTCGGAAATTCCATGTGTTTCCTCCTGAGCCACACCTGCAGATATATTTATACGATTATACAGGCCACATCATAAACTCTGGGTTACTGTTCACACTGGGATATTGTATTGTGAAAACTGGATGCAACTTAAGCAGTTTTTATGATAAGTCCATAGTACAGTTCAGCATTTAGTCTTGAATTGTCATTTTTATGTTTTAAGCAGTCTAGAGACTGATGTGATCTCAATGTCTTTATGAAACATTCTTCACATTGCTGTGAAATAGCTTCTCACTTGATGCATTTGTCAGCACCGGCCTGTTGCTGGAAAACAAATGTGTTTTTCATTAGTGCTCTAATTAATATTTATTCATGACTTTTTTAAATAGTATTTTATCAAGATTTGGCCTGAGATTCAGACAGGGTTATTAGTCAACGCTTTGCTTCTGGTGGGGTTTGGAGAGGTCTTGGCAGCTTTTCTGAGTCTAGTGACATTAAGGGCTTGGCACAGAAAATGCACTTTGCATTAGTTTTTTTCTTGACGCATCAGCTTTATTCACAAACTCATTTACTGAACAGGACGAGACGAGAGTGTTTACTTCGATGTACAGCATTGATGTATAGACTGTAACATGCTTTGGGCAAATATACAGATGCTTCTAGCTATACAAACATCATTACATATTGCATTTGAAAATCTGTAAGATTGCACTTTATATCATAGCACACAGTTTTGTATTCAATGTTGCACAATAGCAGGTATTAGTGTAAATGTTTACAAGGTTAATATAAGCTATATTAAACATTCACATTTCATCAATTCAAATTCAGTAACTGAGTTTTCTCTATCAAAATGTAAATGATTAAATCTCAGCAACATTCATATAACTATATTTTAATGACATCGCAGTCACGATCAGCCATGTGTGACACAATATCCATGTCTTATAAACAGATACCTGTTGTCATTTCACAGCACAGACTGTCTTACAGTAGAACAGGTGGTGGGGGGTGAAGTGTTTATCATCCGTGTGTTAAGAAGAGGAGGAGAAACTGAAGGTTTGAAGGTTGTGAGCGACTGGACTCCAGCTGTCATGACAGTGAATAACAGGTGGAGGACACATGTGTCCCTATGTGTGACCCCTAAAATCACTGAATGAGTGTGTGTGATGTGGAAAATGCAAAGTAGGGACTGGATTTTAAAACAAACCAATTCAGATAAAAAACAATTTTCCAAAGTCATTTTTGCACAGAAAGTTGAAAGCATTACATGATAAATATCTGATATCTGGATGGTTTGAGGTTATGTTTTAAAGGTGTCTTATGAATGGTTTGCATGCCTGAAACCCCTCCCTCGAGATAAAGCCATATCATCACAATGTTTCTCCAGCTGTCTGGAGTTTAATTTCTGCTCTTATTTTTGGGTCTAGGAGCGTCTAACCCAATGCAGACTGAAAGCCATTTGTCTGGCCCGTTGCTTTGATGGGAACTGGTTTGATTCTTGTCGTGACCTCAGAGGAAATAAAACTAATTGCAATTTTCAGTCGTTCAGTGTCTGTTTGGATGCAAAGTTGACTGCTTAAACAGATTCAACATCCACACATTGTTATTATTTTCATTTTTTCATCAGAATAGTTTTGGACACGGCCAGCTTTTGAACAAGGCGTGTCGGGACATTCTGTACTGACTTAGATCACGTCTAGTTTAATTTCACTATTATTCTGCACTGATTCTCCAGAAGATAAATCGAATAATTATGATAATAATAATAATTAAGAAAATCAGTTGGATTAGATGAATGTAGGATTGTGGACATGTTGTGTGTCTGATGGTGTTTGTTGGTTTGGTCTCGGGTGATGGCCGGTTTTCTCTGAGCGGCACAGATTGAATTATAGGAAATGAGTTGAGTCCTGAGGGAGTGGGTGAGGTCTGGACGTCTCCTCTCTTCTCCTCGTCTCTTCTTGGTTATTTGATATCTTCACTCTCTGAAGTGCATTGGCTGATGTGTTGCAGAATCAGGAGATGATGAGACCACTATGAATCATTACCATCACAGAATTGACTTTTACAGACATTAATGTGCACTACAAGCCTTTCATACTATATTGAAATGTGTTTTATTTTTTCACCAAAGCAATTTAAAAATTAATGAAAATTATGAAAAGAAATGTCTTATAAATTGAAAATTAATATCATGATTTAACATGTCGTCATGTTGATAGTGTAGTTCAGAACATTTGGTCCCTTAAGTTTGCTGTTAATTTTGAGATCTCAGACTTTTAATTTTAAACTTAATCTGAGCACATTTTCAGACATTGTTGAGATCTTTTCTAAAACAAAACAGCTGAGATGTTTATAATTTCATATATTTAAGTTTTTTTTATAAATTCATGTAAATTAAGGTTTGGAAAATCAGAAAAAAAAAAACTTTTAAGTGATTGAAAAACACTTTTTTTCTAGTAAAACTGTTTATTATTTGTGAGAAAATATTATAAAATGTGTCAAAGTTTTTAGGTTTTGAGTAAATCGCTATTTGCACAAATAATAGTGGAATGAAAAGTTTTTGTTCATGTTATCCATCTGAAGCTCATTTTGTTGGTTTCTCTCTAGCAGATTCCAGCTTCATGTTCCGTTTAGTTTCAGGCTCGCGTCCAATTATTGATCCGTTGGCTGTTTTTCCATGATTCACTCGATCTCCCTGCAGTCCTGATGTCCAGCTCAAGGTTGAACAGCTGTGATCTGGTGTTGAGCGTGATCCAGACCTGCACCTTATTCAAATATCATTCCTGATCCTCCGGTTAGTGACGGATCAAAGCCGACTGAGTGTTAGCAGGACAACGTGTTCTTAATTTAGAGCGAAGACATTTCATAGTCTGTGAATCTGGACGGTCAATAATGTTACTGTGCCAGAATCTAATGGTTGGATGACCGGATGATTCTGTGTTATCTAGAGTCGCTCTTAGTGTGGTTTAAAGGCGTCTTTAGGTCTGTGCCAGCGTGTCAGGTTAGATTAGATGTTTGGAGCTCTTGGAAAGCTTTAGATGACATGTGCACATGATTCCTGAAATACGTAATGTTGGATGTAATTGTTGTAAGCTGTATGTCATTTGGAATTTGCCATAGAAGTTTTATTTTTTTAAAGTAAAGGTGTAAGAGTCCAACCCACGTCTGGATGATATTCTGGTGTCTAGATATGAGTTTCTTATTTATTGAAGAGTTGTTTTTGCTTGGCATTGTTTTAGCCCTTCTCAGATTTACTGCTTGTGTGTCGTCTTCAGTAGATTTATCTTGACCAGACCGAGAAGCTCTGTGTCCATTTAGACTCAGCAGACCTTTAAAGTCATGTGTGATAGTCTTTCATTTGGTTCTCTCACCGTTGGCTCAATCCCAGCACACATTGCAGTTCCACCCTGGAGCTGGACCGAGGTGATGATGATGTCAACATCCTGAGGAGGAGTCGTGTTTCCAGCACATGTGTGACATAACCTCTGTAAAGATGCACAGGTGCAGAAATAGATTTATTAATGAGTCTTTTGGATTTCTAGGTGGCAATGAGGATAATGAAGCCTGTTTTTAAGAGCAAGATTTTGATTAAGCATATATATAAAAATATATATTTTCTTTATTTTCTTAAATATAATCTTAAAGTAATAGTTGAATTCTCTCTCTCTCTCTCTCTCTCTCTCTCTCTCTCTCTCTCTCTCTCTCTCTCTCTCTCTCTCTCTCTCTCTCTCTCTCTCTCTCTCTCTCTCTCTCTCTCTCTCTCTCTCTCTCTCTCTCTCTCTCTCTCTCTCTCTCTCTCTCTCTCTGTCTCTCTCTCTCTCTCTCTCTCTCTCTCTCTCTCTCTCTCTCTCTCTCTCTCTCTCTCTGCTTTGGAGTGCTTTTCCTATTAAATGATCTCTGTGCATCATGTATTCTGACTATCAGAGCAGAGTGAATGTAAATTTAAGTGAGTTTTTTGCTGAGGCAAACCTCTATCCTTCAGATTAACTCGTCTGGCACCGGTTCATCTACAGACAGATCATGTGACTTATTGATCTGACTTCATTTTTCTCTACCAGATCTGACTTGAGCCACTAAGAAACTACCCAGAACAGATGAACAGCCACTTAGCAATGCATTAAAAACCTTTCAAGGCACCTTAGCTACTGCATAGCAATGCCTGGCAACCAGCCAGAGCACCCTAGCAACGCCTTAGCAACTGCAGAACTGTGTTTTGGCTCCTGCAGGTTGACACTGTATATGTCCTGTGACTTCACATCTGTCTGAATGAGAATATTTTAATGTGGCTTTGGAAAAGATGAGGTTATTTTAGCAGGACGCTCGCTGGCTGTGCTCCATTTATCACATACTGTTCCCATCACCCTCTTACAGGAAGTGCTCATCCATTCATCCCAGTGCACACCCCAGTATCACATGAGATTTCATGAGCCTCTAATAATTTGTTCATCATTAATTGATCATCATTTATCAATATTTTGTGGATTTCTACCATTGATACTATAGATTTTTAAAGTCAGGTCAGATGCCAGAGTTGTGTTTCTAGAAATGTGAGAATCAGATCACTGTTTTAAATCAATACCATGCACATATTTAATCATTGCTGTTGTTTTGTCAGATAGTCCCAGAATGAAAAATGACCACCTCCCTCTTAAGACCTCTTATTCTCATCAATGATATAAACTAAATGCTATTAGCTCTTAATGCAAGAGACGAGCCTTTTAATATATTCCAACAGGAAATATGTCAGCACAGAAATCAGAGCTACCATCATCAAGAAATATTGTGTGCAAAAGAGAGAGATGGTGTGTGTAGAAACAGATTTGAGTTGAATTTATACACAGTTGAGATGCAGTGAAGGCGTGTGTAGGAGTTTAATGACATCCAGATCTGCCCACAAAGTCATGTGTGTTTCAGCGCACGCACACACACACACACACACGCACACATACACACACACACACACACACACACACACACACACACACACACACACACACACACACACACACATACACACACACACAAACTGGATGTGTTCACTTACTGGCAGAGCCTGGGGTGTGGTGAGATATCTAGTGAGCTTGAAAATGTACCGTTAACTAAAGACTGGACAACAAATTCTATTATTCATGTTTATTTGTGATGATTTTACATGCAATACAAAATTAAAGATGCTGCAAGCAATTGTTTTTGGTAAAATCCTGTTCGAATCCCGGCTCTGGCGTCCTTTCCGAGACCGCTACCCTCTCTCTCCTCCCAATAACTTCCTGTCTCTCCTGTCCAAAAATGATAAAAAGGCAAAAAAAAAAACCAGATTGTCGAGGCTGAAATTGCTGAAACATTGTGTATCTAATAAGGGTTAAAATATATAATTTTAAGTAAATATAATGTTTTCTTGTGTTTAGTTTAGTTAAGTGTGTCAACATGTATTTTTCCACATATACTGTTGTATTTTTATAGTAAACTGTAGTAAAATTCCTACTTTCAACCCTTACTATAGTAAATACTGTTACCGTTCACCTATTTACCAATATTAATAATACTACAGAATACAATATGATACTACAGTTTACTATAATAATACTGAAGAATAACATTTTTTTTCATGTGGATTTTTAACATTAAACATTTTTCTCTTTAGTTGAATTTTTTTTCTATGACATAAAAAAGACACAATTTTGCTTCAGATCAAATACATTCTGAGATATATGTAAATATGGAGATTTTAATTATTTTATTCTATTTATTATTTTATGATAATTTTTAGCTGATTAAATATTAACTGCTCAATGGATGAGATTATAGATGATTTAATGGAAGCATGTGTTGAGGTTTCAGGATGGGTGGATCCGCTTCACTTTAAACATTTAGTGTAACACTGTTACTGTAAATGTTTAGACGTTTGATATTAACTGTTCAGACGTAAATGGATCTGTGTTAGTCTCATAATGTTTTTACTGTCTGTGAAAGTGAGGTTGGAAACGCTGGTGTGTGTTAGTTACTCTCAGAATCTTGCCGTCTCTGCATGACTGTGGTGCTTTTAAAAGGCTTTAGTTGGTCTTTATGAGATTTAGTTGGTTTGGCAGATACATCTCCTTAATATGTGGTGAAGGTTACAGATGTTTAAAGCGTGAAAATCTGTCTGAAACAGTGAGCAGAATGATGTCTGATAGACTTCACCGGGGAAACCGTCACGGATCACCGACTGCTAACAGGGTCTGGATGATTCCACAGCACTGATATAGATGCTCATCACATTATATTAAGATTTAATGGATGAGAGACTTGTCAAAAACAAATTCACATTTCACTCCAAAATCACAAGAAAGAAAAAGACATTTGTGAAACTTTAATGTTTTTGCTGTTTTATGTTTTGGTTTTTCTTAGTGTTTTTCTTAGATTTTTGCTGTTATATAACACATTTTCTCATGACTAAAACATAGTATTAAATATAGAAATATGTACATTATAGAAATCATTGTAGTATTTGTTTTACTAACTTTATGATTTTTGTTTTGATTGTAATAAATTTTCTTTTTTTGATTTTGAGGTGAAATCCGTCTCTGACATCTTCATAAGATTTACAAAAGAATCAGCTCTTGTTTGTAGATGCTGATGCTGAATTCATTGAGCTTTTTTTAATTTGATGGGAAATCTAAAGTCCGCTTTAGATCAAAGTCACAATGAACTCTACAGTTCAAGTTCAGCAAACTATCACTTTGTAAAAAATCGTCAGGACACGAGAGAACAAAAGGGCAAACGTTTTCCAGAGTCTCCAGACTTCAGGAAGTGATGTCATAATAGAGCTCATTCTCTGGCATGTGTGACATTGTGAGCTAATGATGTCTCCAGAGATCAGACCGGAGACACGTGACGACTGGGATTGTGTGTGTCTCTCTCGATGACATGCAGACTAGTAAAACAGACGCTATAGAAAACTAATGAACGTCTCGCTCACATATTGCTTTTCAATTCAAATACTTTACCTCAGGAGACCTAATGGAGATTTATTTCATCTTTCTTCTGATATTTCTTTGGAGAAGTAAAGAGACAAAAATGAGCCTATTGAATTAATATCTTGGAAGAAGAATGTTAAAGATATGGGGTTTTGACAGATCTGAGCACAGTTTGAGACATTGTTGAGATGTCTTCAGAAAGAGATCGTATCATTTGTTTTCATTTGAGAACATTCACAAAATAAATGAGTTCCTCTTGTGCTGTATGTGTATGTGTGATTGTAAACTGTGATTCTTATCTTACGCTCATTTCATCTGTTAGATACTCTCACATCTGTTCACCTTATATCATGTTAGCTGCATGCGTTTGCTTTGCTGTCATTCATTTCACAAAGAACTAAACAATATAATAATTAGATCATACGATCTTTTGGATTTGTGCCTCGGTACACAGAGTTCTGGCAAAACTGTAAGAGAATTTGTCAATGTGAAACACAAGCAGCTGTGTGTATTATGAGTATTCCACTCGTGTTTGAACGGTTGAACTTTTTAATTGATATTGATAATTTTTAATTATATGCACATGTAGTCTATATATATATGCAGATGTGTCTTTCCACTCTCTCTCTCTCTCTCTCTCTCTCTCTCTCTCTCTCTCTCTCTCTCTCTCTCTCTCTCTCTCTCTCTCTCTCTCTCTCTCTCTCTCTCTCTCTCTCTCTCTCTCTCTCTCTCTCTGTCTCTCTCTCTGTCTCTCTCTCTCTCTCTCTCTCTCTCTCTCTCTCTCTCTCTCTCTCTCTCTCTCTCTCTCTCTCTCTCTCTCTCTCTCTCTCTCTCTCTCTCTCTCTCTCTCTCTCTCTCTCTCTCTCTCTCTCTCTCTCTCTCTCTCTCTGTCTCTCTCTCTCTCTCTCTCTCTCTCTCTCTCTCTCTCTCTATGTCTCTCTCTCTCTCTCTCTCTCTCTCTGTCTCTCTCTCTCTCTCTCTCTCTCTCTCTCTCTCTCTCTGTCTCTCTCTCTGTCTCTCTCTCTCTCTCATGTTTCAAATACATGTAATTTATAAAAGAAACTAAACACAACATTATAAACCCATAGGAATGAAGAAGTCGTGCAGAACGTCAGTCATGGGAACTTACTAACCCTTGGCAGCTGATATGCCCAGTTTCTGATCTTCAGGGACTCGTTCTTATTTCTGGTTGTCCTCCAGCTGTTCTTCTGTCATTGCATCGTCTCAATACGCTAATGCAAAGTTTATTTGTGTCATTTCATCCGTCATTATCATTAAGTATGTGGGAATCTTTCAGTTGGCATAAATAGCTGCAAAACTGAACCGTGTCTTTTATTGCAGTTGGCAAAATGCTCCACATGTGTTTTACATCTTTGACGTCACACATTCAGTTAATGGATTGTTATTTTGCAGATGTGAGATGTTTTTATCAGGGAATGGCTCTGACATCATGGGGTGTGTCATGAGGTAATGGTGGATTGTGTTCTTTATAATGAAATCACTGATCATTTAGCTTATTTCACTGATCAGCTCATTTACTTTAATTCAACATCAGATAGGGTTAGGGTTTCTCTGGCATGTGTAGTTTTACACAAACATAATTTCTCTATTGTCCTTTGAGCATGTCTCACTTTTTTAACCGTTGTTCTTTTTAGTGTTCATTTTTAAATTGAATTACTTTTGTATTTTCTGAATAAAATGTACTGATATTTTCAGGATGTCTTACAATTACAATTCTTGAAATTATTTGCAAATCGTTTAAATGTATTATTTATATTATTATTTAACCTAATGAAGTTTCATATTATTAGTCTTAACAACTGAAATCTTGGCATGCTTAGAATCTGCTGGTGACCAGACCCACTTTCTTCACTTTTATCTTTGTTAATATCCAGAATCTTTGGGGTGTCATGAGCACAGGCGGAAGAACCAGATGGCGCTTTTTATTTGCTGTTGGCGCTTTCTGTTCAGCATTCGCCGTTCGTCACATTGTTACTTAGCAACTCTTAAATCTACAGAGAAAGAAACGTTGTGAAATTTCAAGGAAACAAGTGAAACGTTTTTAATGCAAACTGATGTGTCCTCATGGCTCCGCAGGGTCTCTTTGCCTGATATACTCGGTGTGTGTTTTATTACGCGTTCAGACACACCCGGACTATCGCAGCTGGCCGCTGAGCGATGTGTCTGTCGTACAGAAGGAGGGATATTTTAAGTTTACTCGTGCCAAACTACATGCCACACATAGCGATAGCAGATTGGCAGTATGGGAATGTAGTGATATCTCCGGAGCGGTCGGTTCCTGGTGTGTTCTGCATGGAGAGATGCTGTAGATTATTTGTGTGGGTGTTTACAGACAGACCGGTGGAGAAGCGTGTGTGTGTGTGTGAGAGCTCTGCGTGGGCTGCTGCAGGAGGTGGAGGGCTTCAGAAGAATGAAGGTTCGGCCCACTCCTCCAGTAGCGGGCCAGAGTGTCACCGTAACCCTGGCAACACATTGTAAACCAGAATGCCAATACTGTCCCACGCATACGCATCAAAATTTGTGTCTTTTTCTCTGTGAAGCAGTTTCTGTGATGTTTTTTTCCTTTACAGAAATTTACCATGGTAACAGTAGTTTCTGCCAGAATACCATAGTAACTGCTCTTCTTAATGGCAAGTCAAGCATTACTGCTGCGGTTTGGTAGACAACGCTTTTGAAAATTTACCATTGTTTTATTATAAATTAAATCAATAAACCATGGTTACTACATCTGCCAAAATCATGATTACTGCACTTTTACTATAATATAACCATGGGAATTTTCATATGGGACCTTTGTCAGAAACTATAGTAAATTATTGTAGAAGCAATAACTGTTTGATTATTGATGTGAAAGCTTTGAATAATGTATATCTCTGTACAGTATATGAGAGGTGAATGGCTGTTGAAGTGAGATGTTATGAGCCGTGTGAGATCTCAGGAGAGCCGTCCTCGCTCTCTTTCATACAGAGACACATTAATAAGAGCCAGACAGCTTTATGTTACAATGAGAAAAACACTCATTGTGCTGCAGTTTGATGGCTTTCCACACAATAGACCTCTTTCACTTATTGGCTAATGCTGAGGTTCCCAAGGATGCTGGTCGTCATGGTGATGTCACATCGCGTGGTGATGAGATGACATTAAAGAGTAAATCTGATATATATTCTCCATAAAAAGATGAAAGAGATTATATTTTAGCACAACCCCTTTACTGTAATACACACAAAAATATGAAAAAGATGTATTATGTCATTTGTAAAGTACAATTGTACACTAGTAAAAACATTGTGCTTGGAAACAATTTTCATTACTATTATACAGATTATTGTGCATTACAGTAATGAGATTTTATTTGGGCGTAATTTCCTAAAATGTCACAATTTTATTCATCTTTAAGTGTGTCGTATTTGTCAGTAAACATTTTTAGAAATTGTATTTGTTTTTGAACAGGTTTCTAAGACTCTTTTCTTTTCTTGCATTGTTTGGACAAACAGATAGTTGCTGTAATGTTGCTGTTTTACTTTAGGAAAAAAGTGCCGTTGTGTTCGTCTTGTTGGTGCTTTATATAACTGGGATACATATTTAACATTACAAATACTTAACAAGTCCTAACCGTATGTTTCAGACTTGTTAGTTTTGTTTGTTTAATTTTGGGGTCAAATATTTGTCTCCTAATATTTGTAAGTGGCTTTGGATAAAAGCGTCAGCTAAATGCCTAAATGTAAATGTAAATATTTCCAAATATTTTCCATAATTATCTTGTGTTTTAAATCTGTGTACACATGCTTTTTAGTTTCTTTCAGACAAGTGTAGAAGGTCTGATTTGTCATGAGAATCTTTATGAAGTAACACTTTGATTTATTTGTGTGTGTTGTCGCACAACACTGCCCCCTCCTGGAGGTTTCATACCAGTAACACATATGAATCTTATAAAAGATTTTTTTGGCTTTTCATAAGAACGCAACAGACTTTTATAATTCTCCCCATGATTACAGGATAGTAAAACACAAAGCTGTCACAACACGTCTAAGTGCAGATCCGTCACGGCTGTTGTATGGAGTTGGATCGTGTCCGTTGGCTGCGATCGTCATACGTCTCTCGGTTTGCTAAGCAGGGGTCATTCGTCCCTCTTGCCCTGAGAACCGGTTACATGAAATCATTTGGCTTGAATTGAAGTGTCCGGATTCATATTCACTCATAATAGCCGCTTGACTGTGTCTCAAAGGGGTTTTGGCTGTTTCCACCTCATGTGGAGAGAGAGGAGGACAAAACAGAAATGAAAGTGCAACAGAGGACATTTGTGAATGCTGCAGTGTTCTCTGAATCTCAGTGTTCATTTCTGTAGCAGAGAGACAGAGAGAGAGAGAGACAGAGAGAGAGAGAGAGAGAGAGAGAGAGAGAGAGAGAGAGAGAGAGAGAGAGAGAGAGAGAGAGAGAGAGAGAGAGAGAGAGACAGAGAGACAGAGACAGAGAGAGAGAGAGAGAGAGAGAGAGAGAGAGAGAGAGAGAGAGAGAGAGAGAGAGAGACAGAGAGAGAGACAGAGAGAGAGAGAGAGAGAGAGAGAGAGAGAGAGAGAGAGAGAGAGAGAGAGAGAGAGAGAGAGACAGAGAGAGAGAGAGAGAGAGAGAGAGAGAGAGAGAGAGAGAGAGAGAGAGAGAGAGAGAGAGAGAGAGAGAGAGAGAGAGAGAGAGAGAGAGAGAGAGAGAGAGAGAGAGAGAGAGAGAGAGAGAGACGCCATCATCATCATCATGGTTTCGTCTCTCTGTGAGGATGATGAGTGCTGATCTCCATCATCTACTGATGGCATCCATTTTGGTTTTAGAATCAATCAGTGATGGGAATGGCAGTAAAAAGCTTTTATAAATACACAGAAAAACAAATCAATCAATAACCATCTCAGAAGGAAACACGCGGTGTATGAAACAAGCCTCACGTGTTTGTTTTTGAAATGACCTTGCAGATGAGCGGCCAATAAGGATATTTTTAGTAAGAGACATCCTTGATAAAATTACACATTTATCACGATCAATAAGCTGTTTAGGAACACGGTCACTGTTTCTGCATCTCTCAGCATGGCTTACGGGTGTTCAGTATATTTTGATTATTTTATCTTCTTATTTATGAGTTTTTGGGAGGACTGTCACACCCTGAACATATGTCATTTCAAACATAATCCATGATGAAATAATATTGTCTCCTAATATTTGTAAGTCGCTTTGGATAAAAGCGTCAGCTAAATGCCTTAATGTAAATGTAAATAAAACTGTACAAAATCAATAATAACAATTACTGTATAACATTGGATAAAAGATGCTCATGCTGTTGTTTAGCAGGTATTGAAATCTGTGGAGAGAAAGTGAAATTGACTTCATTAGAGAGAGAGAGAGAGAGAGAGAGAGATGGTCATGAAACAGGATTTTCTCTAGCTGGCTCTGTGTTTGTGGGCTGAACCGGATCAGCACCATCACCTCATGCTCATACTAACGTTAGATTTGACCTCAGCAAAATGGCAGGAATGAAGGGCTGTTAGTCCTGGTCTTAACTGTACCTGTATCATCTTTCAACATCATGTTAACATCATGATTCAGTCCTCAGATATTATTGGTAGTGAGTATTTTAGTGAGCACAAAAATATCATGGCATGTTAATTTTAGTATTGTGTTTGCAATAAAATATCTCTCTTTTACCGTTTGATATCTAATGTCATAACCTTTGGAAATCATGGACTTAACCATAGTTTAACTCTGGTGTTTGTGCTAAAACCACAAATTTACCATTGCCTTACCCTAGTAACCATAGTTTGGTCATTAAAGATTTAGTAAAACTATGGGAACCCTAGTTTTAATATAGTAAAAGTGTAGTAATTCTGTTTTTAATGGATTGATTACCATTTGTATAACCACAGTTTTACCACAAATACCAGGGTTTCACTATAGGAACCATGTTTTTTTGTTTGTCATGATATTTTTGTGACGGTTGTGCGTGACA